>JAFMSR010000014.1:4958260-5118260 GCA_022818135.1 Saxidomus purpurata | reverse complement strand
CATGATAAAACTTCAAATTTATCAGGATTATTAATGAAACAGCTATCTATAACATCAAAGGTGTTAATATATATCTTATCGTAATAACGAAAGATTTACTTGAATGACAAGATAAACTGCGGTGTGAAGTTGTTACCGACTTATCATTTACAAAATTAATATCTGTTTGTGTTTCTTTTACCGCTTCTCTGAAAATTCCCACTTTTACTTAACTAGATAAAAGATAATATAGTGTTTATACATATCAATCCTATTTTTTTCGTTGCCTGTTTTCTTCAAACTGCGTATTTCTCGATTTAGTGGTGAAGATGGTATAGGAGATGCTATCTTGGCTGTTCAAGTACCCTCAATGTAACCTTGTATATTAAAAAAAAATAAGTGATATATATCCTAGATAATAAAGATAAATCAAATAAAATATATAAATGAGTTTATAACTACATGTACTGAAAAACCATGTTTGTGAGATACGAATTTCGTGGTTCGATTAATCATGGAATTTAAGAACCCAACGAAATATTGTACGACATTAATACAGATCACGGAACTCTTCAAATGGATGAAATTCGTAAACCATGTTACACTTTATTTCACCCGGAAATCGCTTTTTATTTGTAACATTTAAGTTTTTACTTTCTTGTTTTTGTAATACAAATGTTTCCTACTTACAGTCAAATGTCAACGGTTTATTTGCAAGACATGCACGAATAAAACATCATAGGTAAATGCCACCTTCTGCTTCATGATGCCTTACATAAAACACAATGCTGTTTTTCTGTTGTGATTACACTGACAAGTATGAGCACTATTTCAGGTAAATTAATGTTGCTTTGTTGAGGTCTTTCATTGTAATCATCAAACTCGTGTAAGTATTTCAGACTGCTAAATGGTGCTTATAAAGGACCCTAGCCTGGGGACTGGCGTTACATTATTACACCACGTGGCTGTTACAATCTGTCAATTTGTTAATCGTTGGATTAATCGACTGTGCTTGATGAGAAATGTTAGCCGAGATTTTAACAATTATACAAAGTTTATGATTTAAAAAAAATTCAAATTAACGCCATTAAGCACCCACAAAATTGCCTTTTTATAAAATCCACGGAATTTTATTCCGACGATCTAACATGTATTCAGAGTATCCGAACTAGTTCGACAGATTACGTTTTAAAAATATATGTACATTAACCTGTTCGATAGGATTCTTGCAAACCCGAAATACTGTTAAATCATGTTAAACTCATTGATCATGCGTATTTTTATGTTAAAATACCATGTAGGAATTAAATTTACATTCAACTTTAATGAATTTCCACCCTGCTGCCCCATTGAGTTAATGAAAGATATGTCCATCGGAAACTTTGCCGTTTTTTATATATATCTGCCAGTGGTAGAATGTAGCATCAATCGTGCAGCTATCGATATAGATATACGGACAAATCTTGTGCTTTTTATCTCTTTCAAAAAGATCTTGGGTTTATATTTATGTAAATTCGTATCCAGATTTTGGAATCATTGGCAACCTCCATTTTGACAGTGTTGAAAGCTTTACTGACTTTCAAGACGATTAATGTTGTAATATCATGTTTTAACAATTTCAAAATAAAAACAGTCCTATTATCATAGCTTCCAATCAGGTAAACACGCACATTGCTTTCTGATAGTTCAGTCACGCCGCAACAGAATGAAGATGATATTAACCATCCACAAGGCAGGTGGTATGATATATTATGTATTATTTTCAAATATGCAGGTCCTGTCTGTTTCTAATGCATCCGGTTTTCTCATTGATTCATTACCTGTCAAAAAAAAACACTCGTGTCGATCATGCGCGTATCCGAACTTTATGCAAATGTTACCAAGACGTAGAATATGTTCTATCAAAAGTAAAATTGAGAAAAATACACAGTATCATTCAAAAATGTCCAAATAACCAGTTGTTTTTCTACATGCTATTTCATTTACATTTAAATCTCGGAGGTAACGTTTTGCTGCATCACCATTTTGCACTCCGTGTCACATGTTAAAGTAGAAAAATATCAACACAGTTTTCCGGAAAATTACAGGTTATTTCTGAATAGTTTTTCTGCCTTATGCTAGGACTTATTCCCTGTTTGATATTGTTTTTAAAAAAATATGCACTTTAAAAACTTGACAGTGAAGTCTTGAAACTGCTCTGGAAATTATATTAGCTTTACTTTTGATAAATTGTAAAACAGTAGACACCCAGTAAAAGTGGTGAGGAATAAATATGAAACTATACAGTTAGTCAAAATATACAGGACCAATCAGAGGTAACGGATAAATGAGGAAGCGTGCGCTTGTTACAGAGTTAAAGGAGGTCGTCACATAAATGATGAAACAGTCAAATATCAGAGTTGTTTACAACGTTTTAAATTGTTTTGTTTCGTTTTAAAAGGGTTTTTCATGTAAGTCCTAACACATTATCTCGTAGTGCACATGCGCCAATTTTACAGGGTTAAGGGTAACGTATCAATCAGATCAGAGCATAAATGCTTTCCTCGAGTTATTATTTTTTTCAAATTATCCGTTTATCCGCTTAGTTTCTGCACTTTCGTGTTATCCCTTTCCTGAAATTCCAAGTGTCAAGTGTGTTTAGTGTTTGAAAATATGTCTTCTACGAATATCTAAAATTTAAGATATTTATATTTTGAAACTTAACTCGACTGTAGTATAATATTCGAAGCATCACTGTTGTGTACATTCACATTATTGTCATAATTATATTGTATTACTGTTTCAAAATTTCTGCATAAATTATGATGGAAAGGCTTTTAAGGTTCGTCTATCGTAAGACGTATTTATTATTTTAGTTTACTGCTCTGACAGAAAACATTGCATGCCGACTGCCTTATTACCGTCTGGGGCACATCATGTATCTACTAATATGGTTAGAAGAAGTCGATATATGTCTTTTCAGAGACTTCAACCTTTTATAAAGTGGCATTAAAGCTGCTTGCCCGCCCACAGTTTCTGGTGAACAATTTAAATTTCTCCAAAATAATATATAAAAAGAACAATCCGTTCAAACAGATCGCCTACTCACTATGTAATACTGAAGATCATTTCCATAAGTGATTTGCTTAACACACTAATAGCTTCAATTATATAAGCACTTAACGTTTTACACCTAACGAAGAAGTATTTATTCAAAGGGAAATAATGAGTAATGATATTTAACGGGTATTTTAAGTGTAATACGTTCTGCAAGATATAGAGCACCAGGGATATAAATTAAATGTTTGGCAAGAAAGTTAGTACATCATTAATGACAGAAGGGCACGTAAGGGTAATGGTTTACAGCCTAACCTATTCTGTATTATATCATTGATAATATGAAGATAAATCATAAAACAACACCGATAAGAGACGTATACTATCATAAGAACAAACATTAAGATAAAGTTACGTGTACATTAATGTCAGGTTATCCTTTGAACTTACTAAATAGATGTCGAAAGGTTTTTTTCATACTAGTTTATTTTGTTTATGTATTTACAGTATTGCCGTTCAGGAAAACCACTGCTATCTTTATGTTAATGTGAAACTTCTGCTACAGAATCTACATTATACTCAATCACGTAAAATAACAATTCTAACAGTATGCACCACTCTCCTTCCCCCCGCGTTTCCATTTCCACAAAAAATGGCTTCACATTGAAAGACATGGAAAAAATCGCTCTCGCGTTTGAGATAATTTAGGATTTTACGGTTGTTTGAATTGGATTAATGTTAGTGCAAAATGGACATAAACTAAAGGACTAAATGCAAGGTAACAATTCATCATCAAAAAGTAAGGAAAAAAACGAAACAAGAACTTTGTATCAGCTGTTATGAATCCGCATATGAACCATGGTATGTCTATGCCACAATCACCCAGTTATTATCCTGTAAGTCAGGGGCCTCAAGCATGGGCAATAGGCATTAAAGACGAAACTATTAATTTTAAAAGATGCATTACGAAAATTGAAAAAAAAATATAGGCAGTTAGTGTCATTTCAGTGAAATTGTCTGAATTCGAGACGAAACTTTCCAACATCGAATTGCGAACTTTGATGCAGTTATTTCAGTGATGAATACGAAAAACAGAAAAACGAACTAAAAAGTCACAATCAGATGTAAAGAAGCTAGAAAAATTTTGTAGTTAGATTAAAGGCAACATTAGGAGCTATGAAAAGAAAACAGACAAAATGAATGATAAAATTATAGATCTAGAGTTACGCTCTATGCGCGAAAACCTAATATTCTACGGAATCGCGGAAAACCAATCTCAGAGAGCCAATGGAACAAACAGTTCAAGCTGATTCGCAGATAAATCACCCGAGAATTGTGAGAATTTCGTTAAAGTATTTATAAAAGACAAAAGACGTTCTTGATATTGACCCATTTAACATCCGATTCGATAGGGCTCACAGACTGGGCTCCAACTCAGCACTTAAGCCACGACCGATTGTCATAAAATTTCACACTTTCACAGATCGTGAGCGTATTCGTTTAATATCCTACGATATTGATATCAAGGAGAACATGAACACATTACGCCAAAGTGCTTGACCTTGGGATAGGGGATTATACTTTTCACTCCGTGAACAGCTCTAGTGTAGTCGATTATCTTCTGTTTAGTGCAAATGACTTTAAATTTGTCACTGATTTCATGCTTTAAGAACCAAATAAATTTTCCGATCATTCTAGTGACATTTAGTGTTATGGGCAAATTAATAATAAAGATAATAATTATGATACTTTTGTTACGTGGAATGATACAAAACTTAATGACTTCCAACCATTTTTATCTACAAAAAACAAGGAATTATCAATACCTATTGAAAATGTAAATCAATGGGATATTGAAAACTTATTCAATAAGTTCACAAAAGAATGTATATACATGTATATATTATTTCGTTAAAATGAAATAAACACATTTCATAAAAACGAAGTAAGATTTCGTAAAAACCAAATATTATTTCGTAATTACGAAATACATTTCGTAAAAACTAAATTTGGAAATTACGAATTCTTATTTGGTTTTAACGAAATCTTATTTCGTTTTTTAATAATATAATTTCGTGTTTACGAAATCTTAACCAATATTATTTCGTTTTAATGCATCACAAGGCACTTCATGGGCACCGTATAATGCCAAATTTTCTATCCTATAACTATTTTATCGCAGGGTAAAAATGGCTTTTAAAGAATAACATTTAAGACTTATATCAGCTTCCCTTTTTCTCAATAAGCATCCCATCTGACCCTAATACAACAAATTTGCACTATTTACATCAGAGAGCCTAACGTATCTCTATCAACTTCTTTTAATTAAATTCGGGACTGAGATTATTTCTGCTGACAATTGTTCTAAGTATGGCGGATTCCTTAATGTATTAGATTAAGATGATCTATTCAGATCTTTTAGACGAAAGTGAAGAAACAAAGGAGGAGCCTTATATATTTCTATCAACACCTTAAAATTAAATTCAGAACTCAAATTAATTATATTTACAATTAACAATGTTTGTATTTTAATTTGATCATTGTTCTAAAGTGGCGATTTTGATATATTACATCAGGATGGTCTCATTTTGTCACAGTATTCACATCTTGTAGACGAAAAATGAAGACGCCAAGGAAAGACCTTAAGTATTAGATTAGTTTGACAACGCTATGACTAGCAGTACATGTGATCAAGTGAAAAGGAAATATGAAGCCAGGTTACTAATCAACTTTTGGTGACCATGATGAACGAAAACAGACTTCTTTTTCTCTTTAATAAAACGATACAATTGCATCGTTTTGGTGTTTTGTTTTACTAAATTCTGTATAATTTAAAAGATTTTATGTTCTTGTTTTACAAGTTCGGAAGATTGAGACTGTAAACTAGACTGCTGCAATCTGGGACAGAAATAAATTGATTTTGATTAGAAATAATAGAAAGCATTTTTTGTGAAGTACAACTTTAATTTTCTTTTTTATTTCAAATACATACCAGTAACAAAATGAAACTTCATCTTCTTTTAATTCACAGTTAAAGAGTTTGCCGGTTTGAGCATAACGTGTTTAAATACATGCAGATATATATCTTATATGTTTTAAATATTTGTTGTATTTACTCTGACCTTTCCAGGGTTCGGAAGCTATGTTTTATGCACGTCTTTAACAGGGCTACCGTTATTACAAATTGCGTAAAAATTTTGCTAAATTTTACTATCGTAATTCTGATTTGGTTTTGAAATTCAATAGTAATCTAAAGACTCTTCTGCGAGAAGGTATTTCAAAACCCGATTTTCATGGGGATGTGTTTCTCTTGGTGCTCTGCCTTCTGCAAAGGCATTGAGTACATACGTTTTTTGGTTCTCAAGGTTTGCTTTTTATATATTTATACACGAGTATTTTTGTGTTTTACATACCATGCCTTTTGTTTCCATTGCGTGTGTTAGAGATTCACCTAGCAGGGATTACTTTTATTTACACTGTCCTGTACTTTGGAACATGGTGGGGGTAAGAGTGAGGTTGGGTGCGCACCATAAACCGGTTTAAGCTCCCCAGTGGTGTTTTTGCCACTGACCGTTCCAAGGCGGTGCCCCACTGTGTTCCTTTAATTGTTCGTTTTGTCCTCGTGTGTTGCTTTGTATGCTAGGTGTGTTGGTAATGTATATGGTGTGTGTACATGATTGTGTGTGCGGTGGGTGTGTGTGTGTGTGTGGTGGTGTGCACTTCTGGGTACTGTGGGGTTCGTTTTGGGGAGGCTGCGTTTTTGGTACGTGGCATTCCCTGTTTGATATTATTTTGTTTTTTTACAAACTTCGTAAGATTTTGGGTCATGGCAATTTTCCAACTGTATTTGCTAAAATTATAAAACGTTTAATTAAAAGAGGTTACGACCCAACTGTTTTGAGACACACCGCATGTTTGGTGTTCAACCCGTTTACAGTTGGACGCTATGCTTCCCTCTTTGATTGCGTCTGACGGAAGAGGGGGAGGACTCTGTGATGGGCAGTTTTTAAATCCCACTGGGACGAAACTGTTTTGATTTCTGTCCTCTGGCCTGTTTCGTCAGGCCCTTAAGGGTGTTTCTCTTGGTGCTCTGCCTTCTGCAAAGGCATTGAGTACATACGTTTTTTGGTTCTCAAGGTTTGCTTTTTATATATTTATACACGAGCATTTTTGTGTTTTACATACCATGCCTTTTGTTTCCATTGCGTGTGTTAGAGATTCACCTAGCAGGGATTACTTTTATTTACACTGTCCTGTGACTTTGGAACATGGTGGGGGTAAGAGTGAGGTTGGGTGCGCACCATAAACCGGTTTAAGCTCCCCAGTGGTGTTTTTGCCACTGACCGTTCCAAGGCGGTGCCCCACTGTGTTCCTTTAATTGTTCGTTTTGTCCTCGTGTGTTTGCTTTGTATGCTAATGTGTGCTTGTAGTGTATGTGTGTGTGTGTACATGATTGTGTGGGTTGGTGGTGTGCACTTCTGGGTGCTGTGGGGCTCGTTTTGGAGATGCTGTGTTTTTGGTACGTGGCATTCCCTGTTTGATATTATTTTTGTTTTTAACTAAACTTTTCACACTAATGACAAAATAAACAAGAGGGCCATGATGGCCCTGTATCGCTCACCTGTCTACCATTGGCAAAAATAAAAAGGTTATTAATAGCAGAAAGGATCAATTTTACCTTTGGCTCATGATATCCTCTTAATAAGCCTATGTAAAATCAAAAGACCCCCCCCCAGGCAGGGTTAATTTTGACCCTGAGGTCAGGATTTGAACAATCTTGGTAGAGAGTCAATTATTGCCACATGCTGAATATCTAAGCTCTAGGCCTCATTATTTTGCTGTCTGATCATGATCTGCACTGTTGGCTATTCATTTTTTTGCTGTCTGATCATGATCTGCACTGTAAGCTATTCATTGTATGATGGCTGGTCATGATCTGCACTGTCAGCTTTTTATTTTTTGCTGTCTGATCATGATCTGCACTGTTTGCTATGCATTATTTAGCTGTCTGATCATGATCTGCACTTTCATAATTTAGCTGTCTGATCATGATCTGCACTTTTATTATTTTCTGTCTGATCATGATCTGCACTTTCTGACAAATTTCAAGGATATCTGGGCTGAAAATGTAACATCTAGAGTGCTAACAAGGTTTTTCCATATTTGGGCTGTGACCTAGTTTTTGACCCCAGATGACCCATATTCGAACTTGGGCTAGAAATCAACTTAACAACCTTTCTGACAAATTTCCAGGATATTTGGGCTGAAAATGTTACCTCTAGAGTGTTAACAAGGTTTTTCCATATTTGGGCTGTGTGACCTAGTTTTTGACCCCAGGTGACCCATATTAAAACTTAAGCTAGAAATCATAGAAACAACCTTTCTGACAAATTGCCAGGATATTTGGACTGAAACAGTAGCCTCTAGAGCCTTAACAAGATTTTTCTATTTTTGGGCTCTGTGACCTAGTTTTTGACCCCAGATGACCCATATTCGAACTCGTCCGAGTAATTACTGGGACAAACATCCTGACCAAGTTTCGTGACAACTGAGGAAAAAATGTGACCACTAGAGTGTTAACGAACCAAATGTGGACGGACGACGGACGACGGACGACGGACATTCATCGATCCTAATAGCTCACCCTGAGCCAGCTCAGGTGAGCTAAAAAGCAACAAGTATAATGCTTTTGCCGGACAAGCATGTATTTGTTTGACCACGTGACAGTAAAACATAAAATGGCAGGATTAATATGAGTAACGTTTATCAGATAGCTAACATTGCTCCTTGAACAAGCTGATACTTCAATTCAATTTTTCAAATTTACATGTGTACAATGTGATATAATATCCATACCCTTTAACAGCATTCGTATGAGTAGCGTGATACGTCTCATAAAAATGGTTACTCATTTTTCTTTACATTAAGAATTTATGAAAGCGGTCGACTCGCCCAGGAAAAACCAGATATAAAAATGCATTTTACATTTAAAAATGCTCTGGAAACCTGTTCCCTTTTGTCAATGTCATACCGCGGAGTGTCAGGACTCACTCATACTAAAACCCTACCCATTGAAAAAAGATTTACAACCAACCAAAAAGTCAGGAAACGTTTACCATGTGTTCTATACATTCATCACTAAACTGATGAAATGTAAATGTATATCATTAATTTTTTATAACAAATGTTGGCTTAACATTAAAGCATTACAAAATTATAGAAGAAAATAAGACTTAAACGTGTTGACTCCACGAGAGCGTCCGGTAGACTGATTTAAAATATCGAAACGCCCTTTAACATCAATTTACACCTAACACGCAATTTTCGTGCACTGAATAGTCAACTTAACTATCACCCTTGTGTATCTGTGTACCGTAAAGACAATATTTTCACGCTATACTCTAATCGAAACGCGTGAACATTTCATGAATTTTGGAAGACTGCAAAAGATATCTGTCAAGCTTGCATACCATTTATTCCGATATTGAAAAAAGCTTATAAGACCTTTCACTTTGTGCGAACAGTAATTAATGTCCATTTTCATGTAATTTCCTGCACTCCAGGTTAAATCTACTTATTTACAAGGTCTTATGACCCAGCTTTACAACTACAAATGTAGTTGCTTAAAGCGCATTCTATTTTAGCACGCTGTAGTATGCCACATAGTTAAAGAGAATTGTACTGTCTGCAAAAATGCATAACTGATGCGTAGACCATGAATATACTTAGAACAGCAAAAAAAGGAAGTAATTGTTACTTTTCATCAAAGTACTATGGATATTCATTTTTTTACAATAATTGTGTATGGATCTGTTTCGAAAGACTTATTTTAAAACGCGGAATGATGAAACAGAGTATTTGTATACCAGCGGATTTGTGGTAGTTCCAAATATCTATCCGCAAATGTATGGTAACTAAAAACCTAGCCGCAGGTTTTAAGAGCAAAACTGTTACGAATGTATAACAGGACAGAACCATGTACGAGGTAAAGAAAAATAAATGCACTTATATTCTGAAAAACGTACATTCAATTGAACTGAAACATGTAAAGGAAAAGTAAATTTGTTCCCAGAGGAACAGTTAAGTTTGGTTTAAAAAAGAGGTCAACACAAAATCAACATTTAAACCGACTGCGAATTTAAATGTTTTACAGTAAACAGCAACTTGTTGCAATGTTCCCTACCTTAAAGATAGCATTTTTTGTCATCCATAGTGTTATTGTTTTTATCTAAACTTTAACGACATTAGAGGCGAGTGCCAATTAGTGTCTTTGATCCTGACATGCATTGAAGATTTGATATAACAGGTTAATTAGTTCTTTTCAAATACCCTTTGATATCTTATCATATTTGTATATTCATGAAGTATGTAATCCTGTTTGTTTGATGGTGTTAAGGGATTACTTTATTTAAATGTTTGAATGGGTAATGAAATACTAAAAGAAAATAATAATATATAGAAAAGACACAGTTAAAACCAAAATAAGAAACAATGAAAGTAAAGGTGTGAAGCTTATTGCTACTCATTTTACATAGTTTCAGAATGTATAATAGTTTTAAATTTTAAATAGTAAGCTACTGGCCTAGCTGGAATCCCGTCCCGCTTGATAAAGGACTCGGCGCCAATTGTAGCTTTTCATCTTACATACATTGTTATCTTTTCTTTCTTTAAGGGAATAGTTCCAACCGATCTGAAATCTACCCGTGCACTTTATTTGAGACAAAAAACAAGCTACAGACCAGTTTCAATTGTTGGTTTGTTATAATTTCTAGAAAAAATGATTGTTGAACATGTCAATGTGTACTTCACAGACAGGACACTTGTTTATGAGTGCAAGTCCGGTTTTAGACACACGTTCTTTACAGACACATGTTTGCTTCATTTGTTTGAATACATAGGCTTATTAATGAATAATGGTCACCTTGTTGGAATGCTATTACTCGATCCTCAGAAGGCTTTCGACACCGTTGACCACATCTTTCTAGTAATGATAACATCTTAGCAGTACTACTGGCATGTAGCCTGACCCCTTTTAAAGGACAGGCATTAGTTGGTAGATGTAGGTGGCACATACTCATCTCTGGTAACAATTACTAGGTGTGGTACCACAGGGGTCTAGACTAGGTCCCCTTTTGTTCTTAATCTAATATGTGATTGACATATCAGCAGGATTGAAAATTAAATTACGTTTACATGCTGACGACGCATTTTTAGTTTCGGTCTCATTCAACCTTAAATGTAACGTGTAACGGACAGGATAATGAGGCTTAAGTGAGGTAAAATATGTGGGAGTTCCAATCGATCAGACGTTGAATTGTCGTGACATTACCAGTTCGTCCTTGGAAAAGCTAATACTTGTTTAAAGATTTTGTATAGGAAAAGGGAGTTCCTAACCAGACATGCATAAATGTTGTTGACAATGTCCATTATTCAGTGCCATTTTGAATTTTTTACTGGTTTCCTAGTCTGAATTAAGACCGAAAAAAACGTTACCATGATAAACTCATGAGATTTGCTCTGAACCTTGAACCAAGAATCCATATACATGTAGTTACAAATCATTTTTCTTCCCTGATCTGGTTATCTATATAGCATCCAGAGTGAATCAAACTACTCTTTGTCATGTTTTTGATATACACCAAGGTGAACTTGTTTCTTCCTGTACGAGTGAAAATAGCTATCCAGCCAGTACATGTTTATCTGACCGGATTTAGAGTTTCAGCTCAATTTGCTTGTAATACAGAGGTAAATTTACTGATACTTGTCTTAATAGTCTTCCAAATATTCAAGGTTTTTTGGCAAAATCATTTGAATTCCGTAGGCGTTTTTGGTAGAATAGTTTGCAAAAGACATCAGAAATACATGTACAACAAAGTTACACACGTTTGGAAACACTTGTTAACAGAATTTTATCAAACACTTTGATTAAGAATTTCGTTCAATTCTTATACCGAAATTGTCTATTTTTCATCGACAGTCTTTGAATTTGTTCTGTGATATTTCATTCATTTTACGTAAAAATCTAGTGGGGTTTCTTAATTGTTAAAACTTGTCTTAATAAACTCTAACTTACTTAGCGTTTAACCTCAATTGACATTTTGCATGGCCACCGACATGTATAGTATGTGTATATAGGTCCGTTATTGTTGGCTGAGCTAAAGTGCTTTCTATTTAGAGCGAACTCTTAATAAATTAAATGATTTCAGTAGATAGTTTTAATAAGAAAGAAAGACGTTTATCTTAAAATCTGAGCGATTCGATTAATGGGCAAATAGGGTCAAACACTAAATCATGGTACAATCTTATACAAGGCTTTTCTAAATAACTTTGTGTGCTTTCCTATGTTTAACATGTTATTTGACATGGTCCAAAATATAGTTATCAGTTACAAGTATTAAATCATTAAATTTATATTTTATATTTAGAACAATATGATTACTGGATAGCTTTAAATATGTATGTTAATATATTACCACTTTATTGAGGCATGCCAATGTACATTTATACAGAATAAAACCCATCTATTTATCTATCTTAAATATAAAGAAGGATACAAATGCCTTAAATAAAATTCATCGCGGGATTTAATCGTTTTACGGTACACAGAATCAGGATGCATAGTTTGGCTATTATAGAATACTTCAATTGTCCTGAATGACTTTATGGGTGCGTGATAAACAATACAGTGATAAACATTGTATTATTCCGGTTATCATAATCGTGATCTATTGCATTTATATTGCACGGTTAAATACTAGTACATACAACGTAACTCCATTACCAACTGGTACATAGTTGCACGTGAATGACTGTGCTATGTTGATTATTCAATTTGATTGTGACAAAGCTTAATTTTGGAAATAATATTTGAAATAATCATTATTTCAGGTAAGAACTATGTAGTTAGATGACGTTAGCTTTACCTATTACAATCATTTTCCTAGAAAATGTACTAGGGCCATGTTGTTTAAACCTAACACGGAAGCTGTAATTGAGTGCAAACTACACTTCTTCCCTTTTCATAATCTCAAAACATAATTACACCCAAACGTAAGAAAAATAAATGTTTCGATGATGAAATTTAGATCTGTTTACCTTTAACTTTATATGTATTGTAACTATTTTAAACTAAAATTTTACTATTGATGTTTAAATATAATAGGCTCAGTCACACTACACCGTATAGCGTTTATGGACGTCCAACGAATAACAAAATTTTCAACCCGTTCGTGTCCGTTCGCAGGCGTTTCTTTTCTGTTTCTCATGCGGCGCTTGCGCACCTTGTCCGGCGATGTTCGTTCCATCCGGTGGAAGGTTTTAAGCATGTTCAAAATTTTGAAGGTACAACACCGGACAAATTTGTCCGTTAGATGTACGATAGCAATGCGCTGGTATGCGTTTTGTTCGTTACTCGTGCTTTCCTTATTCTGTACTTGTCCGATTCGCATCCGTTCTTGTCTGGTGGACCTCATTCACGGCCGGACTACTACCGGACATGCAACGGATGTAGCGTATGTTCGACGGACAATAACTAGGTCACTTTTACTAAAAATAGAAAAATGGTTTCGCTTAATACCATGAGTTTAGAGTGACCAATTGCAATGCTACTTGGTGTGTAGGTAGCTTGCTTGCATAGAGAGGAAGATATTTAAATGTTTTATCTTTTTAATTTTTATTTTGTTTTAAGCAATCTTTTTTTTTCTTTTTCGAGGGGGGTTGGGGGGTCACTGTTACTAAAATATTTTTTTTTCGAATTATTTTTTTATTATAAAATTGTTTAATGGAAAAACAAATTTTTTTAGGTCAAGGTCACTTCTAAAAATAGATTTTTTTCATTTTTTTCCGTTTTTAGTTTTAAATTGTTTATGTTCCTTTCATAGTACAACTTTTGTATCAAGGGGGGCATACGTGATTTACAAACAGCTCTTGTTTCTAACAATCTTTATAATAGAGGCTGTCGATTTCTTCTTTTTATATTATATTCATGTTACAATATATTACAAATGTTACGTGTGGAATAATTTCATGTCATGTCATTATTTAGGACCTGTTTTGTCCTCTTTCTCTAATTTCAATATGTTAAATGTGCCATTACCTGACCTGATATCTTAAAATTGTCAAAATCAATTTCGTTGTAAACGAAAACTTAGTGTTCGTCATTGTACTGTAGTGTTTAGACGATAAACAATTTAAACACTACAATACAAGGAGGTGTTCCTCCTTGAGAAACAATCTTCTGATGCTTACAGTAAAATAAATATCTTGATTTGAACATGGCAAATCTATACTAGAACAATTTTGAATATCTACATGATGCCAAATGATGAATGCTGTTTCAGTATGTTTTCATCATATAACCTGGTGAGCAATTTATGTTCAGTGATTTAAACAGACATTAATTTAATCCTCTGTTATTTGATTCTAGATGAAAATAGGAATCAAGCAGTCATTTGCGGTGCTAAGGCAGATGATGCATGTATGATATTAACTATTAATATTAGCAGTGCAGAAATATTGTTTTGAACCTCAAAGTAATGCTTCCCTATCGTTTCGTTTTTCCGCCGTAAATTTTAGTTTCATGAGAGTTCTACCCTCAAACTTTGAGTAAAGATATGTTTTCCTGATGGTTTGCCGAGTCAACATTCAAACGATGCTGGCTCTAACCCAGTATCTATATATAGTTAATGTTTTGGCATTTTGTGTATTTTGCAACAACTTTGCTTATGATGTATATTCTTGATTCTGTAGAAAATCCATTTCAAGACTTAAACATGGTAAAACTGGGAGGACCAATCGTTTCTAATTTTGTCAATTTCCTGCATCTTTCTTAGACCATAGCTTTTTGATTATCGACACTTTATTATACACACTGTTTTAGAGATTTCAGTTTATTAAAAGTATTAATGATCAGATTTTTGTAGTGACTTCGTTTCATCATGTGTGTCTTCACTCTGCCTGCGAAGCCATGGAATTGCATGCACAGTCAATCGAGGGAGGAAAAGCTTCTAACGTTGTCCTTTTTTCAATACGTATGTCTGCAAAATACACACTTCTTATACTTGACATGTGTTCATAGTTTTCGTTTTCAAATAAGACATTTATTTGAAGTATAAGGTAAATTGTTAAATGTTCCTCAAGTTATATCAGTATAAAAGCCTCGTAACCTGCCAATGATTTGTTAGACACACTAATAGCTTCAATTATTTTATCACTTAGCTTTGAAAACAAGAAAGTGTGTTGATAAAGAAAGGTCGGAAATGTATCGGTATTTCTTTTGCTCCTTAAGAGCAAGTGATCTCAAGGATATTTTAGCATCTATTCACCAAATTGCCTAGGGAAATATACTCAGTAACGAACATACAATGGTGGTTTAGATCTTAACTGTTCCTGTTTTAACTCTGATAAAGTACAAACACATTACGAAACAATGCAGATAAGAAAATGTAACTGTCATAAAAACGAACATTAAGATAAAAGTGCGAATACATTAATTCATAAATTGCATATTCTTTCAAAGTATCCGCTTTATAAACAGTGAAGAAAAATCTTTATAAAAACATTTAACGGCCATTTTCAAAGTTTTCTATTTACGCTTGAAAACTCAGCAAAGTTTCAGCGGGAAAAGTACACACGTTATATGATTAGGGGAGAAGAGTATTCTGCCATTGCATTTTAAATTTTGTTTCGTGAGATTATTAAACGGGGATTACATGGGTAGATATCAAAGCCATGTTGAAGACACTTGTTAAAGAGGAAATGTCGAATTTTATGTTTTACAGTAACTTATACATTCAATAATTGAGCAAGCAAGATAGATAATGATACACAAACTACTTAAGACTAATATTCCATTTCTCTGAAAAGTGGTGCCATAGTGTAGGGTAAAATCAAATGTATAGGAAATAAGTTAAGATTTTTGACGAACTTAGACAAAGTTCTTTGATGACAAAGTAAGAATTCAAAACAAATTTCATATCAAACTATGCAAAGAAAACTTTGTCAAAGGAATTTCACTGTGTCAGCTTTTTTTAAGTTTTGTGTATCCTTTGTATAGATTTATCGAAGGCAAACTGCAATCATTATTTATGTATGTTTTCATGATAATTTGAGACTATATCAAATATGTATTACATTAATACGTAATTATATGTTACCATTTATTGTTTCCTAGACTACAGGTATATCAGATTGCCAGATTTAAAGCTTAAATCACCTCCCATCATGAACGTTATAGACTACAACGGTTATTCAAATACCCTGTATGTATCACAGGAATAAGCAAATTCATTGCGATGGAGCGTCAGCGATCAGAAGCAATAACTACGTTGTGTATGTTTATACCTGTAATATGGACCTATAACCGGTTTAAAGTTTGTCCCATCTACAGACAATATTTGTATTGAAATATATAAACATTAGGGGCGGAGCTTATCACTGTGATCTGGAATTATTATTTCCATATTGGAGACACATTTTGAATTGACTCAATATGGAGGTAACAACTTGCTTTAATGAATGAAATTGGAGCATTTGATTGGATAAGAAAGTAAGGTAAAATGTAAACAGTAAGGCGTGTTCACAATTTGTTTGACCGTACATTTGGTATCTCGACGCATACATAATGAAGATGCTTATGAAAACAATACGATATAGAAACAACTATGTATATACTATGTGGAATTTGGGCTTTTTAAATAAATATCAACCAAAATGTTTTACTATCAGTTAATAATCACTTGAAATATTCCTGGTGTAAAATGTTTGAACATTACCCCAAATTAACAGCCTGGCCACATACTAAAGTCTACTCTCTAAGTTAAGGTCTTAGTCTATACTTATCTTTTAATAATCCCAAATTGACGAGACTCTTTGGTTTGAACAAATTGCAATCTAACTAAACAAATTATTATAAAGAGCCATATTACTTGAAAGTGCTTAACATTTAATTACAAAAGCACTACGAGTCGATCGTCTTTGAAATAATTTAAGTAATCAAAACCTTTTATCTGAAGAAAGAAACACAGACTCCTAAAGATCAAAGATTCGGTACGTTAGATTCATCGGCAAACACCGATGTACATTTTAATTGTTTTGAACATTGCAATATGCAAATAGCTCTCGGTGAATACCGTTAAGATACAACGAGCGTGAAAATGCATGCATGTTTGTTTTCCTGGTACTAGTATTTTCAAAATAACTTTGTAAACAAATGTCAGAATCGTTTGGCTTATAAAGTCAATTCACTTTCGAGTTAATTAGCAAGAAACGCTATGAATAACATTACTCTGTACAACATGTTCTGAGTGTTGATGATTATGGCATCATGAACCTTTATACTTAACACAATTAAAACAAAAATAATATCAAACAGGGAATGCCACGTACCAAAAACGCAGCCTCCCCAAAACGAGCCCCACAGCAAAGTTAATAATCACTTGAAATATTGCAAAAAGATTAAAAGTCTTCTTTACTCTGCATGCGAAAATGTCGACATGAAAATAATTTTTGTTATGTTTCATTATTAGGAATGTCTAGACGCGTGAAGGGAAATGACATTTATTAATAAGTAATAATATGCTTATCTCATGCAATCTTTACATAACGGGTAATGATCTGGGAAAAGCACAACAAAATGCCAGATATCAACTATTCTTAATGAGATTACATGAGGCTATATAATTTTCAAAGTAGTCATTTGTGATTGCAGTCTAATTATCATACATGATTGTAATGTTACTATAGATATATGCTATGAAAACCTAGCCGATTCTTTTCCCTACATTCAATAACAATAGTTACTGCTACAGTCTTTTGTCACAAATGGTTATACAAACAGGATAAAGGTATTAAAATAATACAAGAATTATCTATAAAAAATTGAGTATATGAAAGACTTCATAATAGAATTTCCTGTCAAGTTTTGTCTTTATGCAGTAAGAATGTCACAGAGTGGGACAACTATGCACCCTCACAGGGAAGCGAACCCGAGACCATTCGCTTACATGGCAAATGCTCTCCCGATGAGCTTAGCGGCGGCTCACACATTTCCTCCCTATTTTTGATTAAGTCCGTACCGTGACATGTGCATCAGGAAAACAATCGAAATATTGACCTTTATTTACTAGTCGATAAAATGTTTGTACTCTACACTCATGATTAACATTAGTGTTGTGCTTATAAGATATTGTGTTGATAGATATGAACAATTTACGTATCAAATATATAATACCACTCATGACACACTGAAAACGCAAGAGTATTTTATGGACCTTCAAAAGCTATTTCCAATTAAAAAGTGCCTGACAGTGTAACGTTTTCAATCTAAAAACATCCTACGTGTCATTTCATGAGCTGTTTAATGGTTATCAACTTTCGGACAAAAGCGACCATAATACGGCTGCGATGAAGAAGCTTCTTAGGTCGGTCTGGTTTGTTGATTAGTCGAATCTTTGTTGTAAAAAAGTAGATTTACGTATCTGCCTTGTATTGGACGATACGTTTCATCAGTGCAAATAAAATAACGATTGTTTCACATGCGGTTATTTATAAACCATTTAAACAGTAATGAACAGGAAGAAGCAATGTTGTTGTAATTCAAGCTTATATGTCAATCAATTTGATATGCCTTCTTCCGTTTATTTCGTATTTATAGCATTTTCATTCTTCGCTTTGCATTCTGCAAGTTTGTATTTCGGATGCGTGCTGTTCTTCGTGGCAATGCTCGTAGTGAAATTTTATTTTATTCGAGGTTTGACATTTAGATCTGAATACAAAATGAATCCGACTTTTGTCGTAAATAGGCTGCGTTGTTTATTTATTTCGCTTTGAATATTTACTCGGGCGGTTAAAACTAAACAATAAGAAATGGTCAGTTGATTCACGCAATGCTCGACTGTAAAAGAATAAACGACCGAACGTTATTATTTGTACGGTACATCAATTTACACAATCTACGCGTAAAAGAACAACGGGAAGCACCAAACATAATTGACATTTTAGTCTTTAATCCACAGAAAAGGTTCTTGTATCTGGTTTTTTTATAACATCTCGGCAGGGCCACAAATTAGTTATGGGTGATGTTCTTTTGCTGGTATTATTGTATCATTAACTAATTATTATGTTCTCTTATTGACATCAATGTTTTTACGTAAACGTCTATCTAATTTGAAATGGATTAATCAGTAATCATTCGATTATGCATTTTGGCAGAATATGGCGCGTACACGTCATGCTATGGAATTCATTGTTCAAGGTTCAAAATTATTTCATCGAACGATGTAATTAACTAATGTTGGCTTTGCAGCTTGGTTAAGTTTTATGTTTAGGTCTATGTTTGGCATGATCCATGAAAAATGTGGCTTTCAAAGTTGGATCTCTTCATTACAATCATACTATTATTGAAGTAAGATACCTCTATCAGGAATTAAGAAATTTCAGAAATATGTTCATTTCCTGACTAAAATAAACGTTTTGGCTAATTATTTTGCTGTTTTGTGTCATATTCTCGAAAGTATGGCGCTGCATCTTTCAAGCTTGAAACACATGTTTACATGGTATTTTCTTTTTTCCCATTGATATAAGTGTGGCTTGATAAAACGGGTGAAAATCTAATATTGAAGTAGATTTGATTTCATGCAACTTTTAATATCCATAAGTAACTTTGGAATTTATTTCTCAGCAGAAAAGAATCGACCCAAATAATTGTAATTACTGTCAATGCGTGTACATACATAGCAATTGTCAAACTCTAAATTAAGACAACTGGTGTAGTTACTGCTGAATGAAATATCGTCTTGAGACCTTAACGAGACTGTAATACATCAATTGTGATATTACAGTACAATCTCAGTTTCTCTACAGATAATGAAGATATATTGCTTTTCAGTGTCCTTATTTAGGCAAGTATACATATACAACAGAAAATGCGATTTTGTGTATTAAGCTTAGTAAGATGAAAGAATGAAAATATTTAGAATGGGTTATACATGTTCGCTGTTTTAGGTAAAAAAGTAAATTCTAGGAAAATTTATATCCCCCGCCGGAAGGAGTAGCCGCGAATAATTTTTAAACGAATAACTTGCCTATGCAACAAATGGCTATGTGAAAGAAACAAAAGAACAAAACTTTGTTATAAATAAACAGCACTCACGTATTCATGTAACAAAAAATTATAACTCTACCATTAAAGGTCCAATACTAAGGAAAGCGAAAATGCAAATATACTATAAAAAACACAGAAATCAGTTATTTTTAATAAAAAATGAAAGTTTGTATGTAGAAATTCTAAATAAACCACAGTACATGTACACTTATTTTACTATGCATTATGAAGAAAATTTATAGGCCTTGGTAGTCATTTTGTCAAATCACTGAGATTTCAATATAATATACATACTTTTCTTCGTGTTTCAAACACTTTCTGTAAATTTTAACCTGACAATCTTCATTATTTAGTGTCTTGCATAAGGTAATGTATTTGCCATTGAAATAACTGTCACTTGATTTTCGCTTAGTAGTGGACCTTTAATAAGTCGAGCGTAACAGATGGCATAAAACTGCTGTATAAAAAGGCTCTTTGAAAAAGATAAATCATAACTCAATAGCAATTAAGCCGATTGTAAAGGTTTTTAGCGTGTATCATTTTCCTATCAGTACATATATTCACAGGTTTCAACGAAGTCTGACCAACTACTACCATGGTTTGGCTCCAGGCGGAAAATTCCAATGTAAATGACTATATTCAAGTAACAAGGGGCTTAAAATAACTCTGATATAGATGAGGCGACAGTAACGTTATTTGGAGTGCATACACATATATACATTGTTGCTAAGTTCTACTTAATCTGACAATCCATTACCAAGAAATGCACTGAGGCGGAATTGTTGCCTCTGCAAAATAGTTGCTTAAATTAACAAAGAATCATACTACTATAAATAGGTGGAGTGTAACGGCATTTGACGTGTATCATTCCTCCATACACTAATACACTCTTCCTCCAAGATTTGATGAAATCTTACCTACCAGTTTGACGATATGGCTCTGGAAGGAAAAACGGGACAGACCGACAACGCTAAAATAATATCCCTCCTCCTTCTGTGAGGGTAATAAAAGATTAAAGCCTTTCGTGTGTAACAGCACACTACTTTAACCAGAGGTTCTATGTATTTATTCATGAAGCAGTAATATTTCCAATATCGATTAAGTATTTTCTATTTAAGTAAAACCAGTTATCTTTGTTTGATCTTGCCTAAGATGTCTCATCACGTGATTTATTACAACTTTAATTGAAAGCACTTGCTGTATTTGACAGTCTGGATGCAAGTGTGCTCTATTTTAATTGAATGTAAGACACTATTACCATAAAGCGTATTTTCTGGCACAACAATTAATTTCCTGTGTAGTATAGAATATTCTTTGTAATGAATCATAAATTACTTATCAATGTCTAAATTATGACATTGTACTTTACGAATGAATAGCAAATTCACAATCTAATTAAATGACAGGAAATAGAACAAAAATGCAAAAAAAATAACACTTGTAGATATATTTCGGAAATTAGTTTTAAGTGCGACCAATTTCATCAATTGAACTTCTACACAAGTCGAACATGGAAATTTTATGTTTTGGTAATTATAAATTACAAGTTTGACAACTGCAATCTATCTAGTTGATATTCAAAGTAATAATTAAAGTAATGCCATGTAAAAATATAATCTATATGTTTTTCATAGTACATGTAATAACATGTGCAATTACGAAATCTGAAATTTATAAAAACGGGGAAATCATTTTATAGATTACTTTAACACCAATTTCCGCTTCAGTAATGAAGAAACATGGTTACAATAGTAACAACGAAAGAAATAATAAAACCATAAATACTTATCAATTTAATTATCCTAAATATTCAATATTCCTCTGTAAATAAAACTAGATCGATCATCCGAACACCAAACTGACACAGTATATACAATTTATGTAAAATTCTAATATGTTTTTATTATTGGACCTGCACAACTTGAGGCACGGTACTTATCACTTCTGTGAAGTAAAATTTTGGATGTGTAGCGCAAATATGTTATTATGTCGGGCTCCTATGACCTTGACCTTGACCTAGAGACCCGAAACATAGACCATGCACAACTAAGTATGGTACTTATCACTTCTATAATACACGAAGTAGTGCAGTTTTATATTAACATAGTATGGACTTGTTTTCATTCACAACGAATGTTGTGTTACTGATTCTACAGTTTTGTTTTTTAGTTTTTTCCTAAAATGTTCTTTTTTAGGCGCATCCGTATTATGCTCGAATTTGACCGAAAGTTATTAACCTTTCAACCGCGAGTGAAATGACAAGTACAATCTTTAACATGTTTTGATAGCAAAATTTACTCTGTAAAGCACGTTTTAATTGGATAATACCTCAAAAATAGATTTATAAAATACCAGGGTACTGGTTCATAATTTAAGTACGCAAATAGTTCATATCTATCAAAATAATATGTTGTTACCTTAAACTAGTGTTTATTTAGAGTGTAGCCTGACCAGTGAAAAACGGTCAATATTTCAAGTAATATGTTTGATCAGAAAAAAACAGGAGTAAGTTTATTTTCCCGATGCACATGTCACGGTGCGTACTCACAATTGGCGTTCAATCGGCCGGTAAGCTCAGTCGGGAGAATGTTTGCCACATAGGCGAATGGAGCCGGGTTCGCTTTCCATTCTAGGTGTCTGAAATCTGACGCCTTTTAACTTTAAAAATAACACTTGACAGGAATTTTTACAACGAAATCACGTCTAGTTCATATAGTTGTTTTACTCAAAACCACGCCGACAATCTTTTAAAAAGATCATTCTTGTTTTGGACTATACACTATGTTTACGTGTTTCAAATACCGATTGGCCTTAAAATACATTCTGACCACTTAGTTATTTCACGTTGAATTATTTAATCATGTGTTGAGAAATAAGCAAGATCTTGTGATTGAAATTTTACCCAATAATAGTTCATGTTACTTTGTCGTTTGTTTGCTTAGTCGTGCCCTAAGAAGTTAGATTTTTATATCTCTGACTACATTGGTTAACATTTGATTGTGTATTGTGTTTCTTTAACACAATTTTATAGTATTATATTATTATCCAAAAATGCACCAACAGCTGCAATACATGTAGTTTTAAAGTTCTCAGTGCAAATTGTCCTTTTATGTGTATTTATGTACAGAAGGTGATAACATTCCACAAAATGTCCATCATAAGTATTTCTATTAAGCTATTTTTCAAAGTAAATACACTTTTAAATTTTTAAATCGTATTTACATTCACCCTAGTTTACCAAGCTATATAGACTAAAAACTTTATAGAACAAAATACGGTACGTTACCTTTCTACTCTACCCTGTATCGATTACGTAATGTTCATATTTTGTAAATGCTTTGAGTTCATAAAATATTGTTAAAACTAATATACAGAAATTTATGTACAACTTGCAAGCATGCGCGGGTTATAAAACATGATGACAAGAGTAATTGCTTGTCTTTTCATAAAGAGAAATATTCAATCATTGGTAAAAAATATATTACCGGGAAATTTTCTTATAATAAAAAAATATGGCTTTTCTATTTTTAAAACAGGGTTTGTTTTAACAATGCATTCATTTAACGAACAAATGTATTACTGTGTGCATTATTCTTATCACACTTTCCTTGTATGTATACAATACTGATTAAAGAAACCTCTCACGTATAAGTATGTACATACTTATATTATTTATTTACTGGAGCAGACTCGTTTTCTAACATAAGTGTTGAAATCAAATCTATAAATTGTCATTTATTTCATGTCTGTAAAAAAACATGCATGTTATGTTTATGCTATCATGAAAGTCGGTATGATATGATGTACAGAACACGACACTTTAATAACAAGTCCATTATAAGTAAAGAAACAGCGTGCAACTTATTTTGCATTGTTTGTTCACTTGTCAAGGCACGTGATCTTTTCCATCTTTTATTGCCTGTCTATTACTTTTCTGCGGCTTAAATAATGAATTCAAGTTTCATTACCCATTAACAGGTCTGTCAGTGTTTGTTATTTACCAGAAGTTCCTGGACACAGTTTTAGTGCTACATATTTATTCCCCGGACAATTACGTAGTATCCTTCGAACATTCATCTGTCATAATACTGTTTCATCATTGAACTTAGCATTCTGATACCCTACATGTAGATCTTTTACTACTACTCGGCCGTTCTCCTTACGTCTTCCCTTGGTCATATGAATGATTGAGAATAAATCACAATTATTTGTAATAATTCAAGTTTTAATAAAATATTACTCTCCATTTACATTGTAAATATTTTGAAAACAATTTTGCGGTCATAAAAAAACTTAAGAAGTAAAAGCAGTATCAGTCTGCATCACGGCTTTACGCAAGTTTTAACTTGACTTAATGGTTTCAAATAATCCTTTTCCATATATAGGTACAGACAGCTGTGATTTATTTGTTAAGTGTCGCGTTGGAGACAGCAAAAGATTAATTTCTTGCATCTACAAAATCAAGCTAATGGTAGTTACCCATCCAATTTATAACTGCCACGATGTGTATATATTAAGCTGTAATCAAAGTCCTAAATAAGGATGACAAGGTGCTCTTTGACCTCTGAGACACTGCGATTCATCATTTGCGTTGTTAACATAAGACTGGTAATCAAGATATATGACTTTTCATTACTTCATATTTAGGCAAGCATATTAAGATGTAAAGGCGATTGTGGATATATTTACATGTAGAAGAAACCACAACACTATTGGGAAATGGTTTAAACTATACATGCGTGTGCACTAGAATTTATAAAACTTTACAAGAAACAAAGAATAATAGGAAATATAATTGTAGGACATCACATGGAATATGTTCCCGCCTAAATGGATATAAAAGATGTGAAGAAGCAGATGATTATTTATTTATTCTTGAATCATTCGAATTTAATATTTCTTCTTAAGTAAACAAAGTTATCTGGCTATGACCTTCCCTTTTCCGTCTGCAAGACGCTCAGGTCATGCGATTTATTAACCAGGTTTTCCGAAGGAAAAATCCTGGTTATTAGATTGAGGTATGTCGGCGTTGGGGGGGGGGGGGGTGGGGGCGTAAACAATTTCTTCTGTGCGCAACTCCTCCTACATTTCTCAACGGATTTCGACCAAACTTTCACAGAATTATTGTCATGAAGTGCCCTGGCGCATATTGTCGGAGTTTGTGATTTGGTCATTTTTGACAGAATTATGGCCCTTTGTTTTTTTCACATATGTAATTCTTCTGTGCGCAACTCCTTCTACACTTCTCAAGGGATTTCAACCAAACTTTCACAGAATTATTGTCACCAAGTGCCCTGGCGCATATTGTCGGGGTTTTGTGATTTGATCATTTTTGACAGAATTATGGGCCTTTGTTTTTTTCCACATAATGTAATATATATAGAGTACTCTTCTGTGTGCAACTCCTACATTTCTCAAGGGATTTCAACCAAACTTTCACAGAACTATAATTGTGAACTAAAGAATTTTGAATATATAATGTTCTGCCCCTGGTCGTCCGTCCGTCCGTCCGTTAGCAATTTTGTGTCTCCTTATTTAAGTATATATAAAAGGGAGAATGCTCTGTTATTATAAAAGGGAGAATACTCTGTTATTACTGTCTATTTTTTAGAATAGATTACCAGTCCTGTATACTTTGGAGTATTCTGTTACAGTAAGATGACAAAATTTCTCATGAGACCAGCGGTTCAAACCCCACACAGAGCATGTTTTTTTTTTCTTTCTTTTTTTTTTTTTTTACAATTTTTGCCTGAATTTTGGCCCTTTGCTTTTTTTCCACATATGTTATATAAAGAAGAATACTGTCACGTGCCCACTTCCTCCCACATTTCTCAAGATATTTAAACCAAACTCTCACAGAACTGTTGTCATCAAGTGCCCTCTTGCATATTGTCTGGGTTTTGTGTTTGGATCAGTTTTGCCTGAATTATGGCCCTTTGCTTTTTTTACACATGTAATATGTAGAAGAAGACCTTTGTTTCTTTTTCACATTATGTATATCTACTGACTTTAAAAACACATTTGCGCTCGGCCAGCAGACTGGAAAATGAAAACCTGGTTTTGTGACAATTTCCTGTCACTTGTTACTATTTTTATTGTACAGGTGTAATAATTGCTGTTCTTTTAAGTCAGGAAGCACGTTGTCTATTTTAATGAATAATTAAATAAATTGAATAAAGTATTACCATAAATCGTATATTCAGAGACAGGAATTAATTTCCTGTTTAGCGCACACCATTCTGTGTGATGAGTTCTTGCAGGAAATACAAATGAATGCAAACTTATTATAATCAAATTTGCGGTGATTGGCTTTAAGAACCACCAATTATTTAAACGTTACAGAGGATACTGTAATTTGTGATCATCAACCACAATACAGGATTACAATTGAAAACTAAATCATGTTTCTGAAGTTGTCTTTTCTTTTACGCTTAAGTTGAAATCTCACCGAGGAACTATCTTATTATTGGTATTTTATTACTTAAGCAAAACAATGTTATAAAAAATTATTATTTTTTCTCTTGCGTATAACATTTTATTGTCGTTTTACTGAAGTTATTACAACAACCTTTCCACTGTAATATAGATTGCCTAATATAATATCATTCTACTTTTATCACTTTAAATGTCAAATATTCAAAGACAATACTTTTTTATGTTAGATCCAAAATAAGTTGTACAATTCTTAAAATGATTCATATAATGTCAACGCATACTAGAAACCTTGTATTGCGTCAAGGTTTTGGCAATCGTATATTAATACAATATGTTTAATGTTGTGCGAATTCTGAACTTACCTTTTAGTGTATTTCATTAATTCGCAGCGTACTTCATTTCTTTTAACGAATGTCGTAACTATATATAAAAGTACACATACTTCAAGAACGTTCGAAAATTTACAAAAACAATTTCTGCAACTGGATTAAGCGACTCGGAACTGGATTTTTTGTAGTAATTTGCAGAAAAAAAATCTACGAAATAATTGTTCTACGAAAATGTTTAAATCCAGATATTTTTAAATATCTTAATTTACCATCAACCATCATACATGCAACGTCCGAGGCGTTCTTTCTACAGCCTTTTGGGATTGCTTTAGCATATGGAAATATTTCAGATAATAGAAACAGTCGTTTATGATTATGTTATTATTCCCTGATTCCTTATATCAAATCGAACTGCTATAATGCATCTGTTTTATGCTTTTCAAATTGCCTTTTCAATATTACTGCACGGCGTACAAGTATGTCGAATATATAACCACTATTACATTTGAAAATAACTACTTTTGGTGAACATCGTTACCAACAACTTTTCTACTAATTTTATGTCTACTTTTGTTGAGTTTGTTGTAATAAAATGTCTAAAATCGCGGGAAACGTCATCAGAAAGCATAACAAACATGACGTCATTTTAACGATGTCATCTTCGTATGGTTTCCTGCGTTCGTTACGTTCGGTACATATCTTGACGTTAAACGGGGTAGAAAATTTTGATAATTTTCAATGAGTGGATAGTAAGTTTATCAAAATATAATTCACCGTTATATTTCGATAAACCACCAAAAAGCATTAAATAAAAACCAGTCTTTGAATTAATCAAATGATTATTTCAATTTTACTTGAGGGGAAAGTGTGTGGAACATTAACTATTAGAAGCAATGAAAACATCAAAACAAATATCTAGCAATTGGTTTGGAATTTTTTGAATCCAACTGTATATTTGCAAAATTACACTTAAAATAATCATGCACGTGTAACAGACAGAACTTCGGCTAAGTTCGTTACAGAAATCATTCTTGGTAGATCGTAATGCTATTCAGCATTCTAGATAGGGAAATACGTGCTATATCTACCATACTCCAAGTACAAACTCACTGAGCAACAAGGTACACACATTACGTTAGTAGAGTTATCTATGAATAGCTATAGATACTGAAATCCTTGTCTGCAAATGACTTCATACATAGAATAAGCATGCATATTCATATACAAACAAGCAGAACAATCGTAAACAGTTTCATTAAACCCTATCATAGCAAAGTAACGGGATTCCATTAATGCCTTTTCAAGCCTTTTTCATTTAAATTTCTGGAGACTTAATTAAAGCACTAATATTTGATTAGTACCTTCAGTATTGAAACTTTTGAAAATTCTTGAAAGAAATTAAGCGTTCAATGTGACGACTGAACGTCCACTTTGGGAATTAAAAGATAAAACGACTGATATGATAATGGTATTTTACAAAGCACTGGGAGATTATTTTGATAATTGTGTTCTCATGTGAAAGTTGTGAAAAGTATATACAGAGTAATTATATACATGATGTAGACAAAATAACCGAATTTGATGTACAAAGTGGTTGAGGGACATACATTTTATGATCAACGACCCTGAATAAGACACGTTTTAAATATTTACCTATGAAATCTGTATTCACCTACGTGTTTACACGTATTCCAATATATCGAAAGGTTCCTCTTTCATTTGGTTTCATTTTTATTGTCTAACCGAACATACATGTATGATCCATGGTCAACATGTGCTAAAATAAGGTTACTCCATGAGTCAAATGTAATGTATGCTATTGAAGGAGGAAAGTAATGAATGTTATGAATTTCGTTTTGCAAATTAAGTATTTTGTATTCTCCACTGTCTTTTACCATTATCTGATTACTAGTATGCAACAAGTTTGATCTTTCTACTGTCTGTGTATTCTATTCACAATGAATATTTCTAATTTGAATGTTCCTTGTCTTGTAATATAGATCAAGATAGTGGCATGGCATTGCAAATCATGTATGTTAAAGGCTGGTCAAATGCCCTTTATCCGATATTTCGGTTGTCATGTGTAAAGTATCCCGACTGTCCAGTTCTAAATTCCATTGAGTTCAAGTTCCCGAAGAAAATTTTAGCAATTCTTCTACATTTATTTGAAAGAAATTGCTGATAACATAAACATTAAATGTAACGAAACGAGGCTACATATACAATGAATCACACAACTTTGCATGTTCTGTTAAGTTATAATGAGTAAAATTTCACTTCTCGTGCTTACAACATTATATAAAAACAATTCTGTTTAATAGATAAAAGACATATCAAATGGTTATTAAGGTAAATAACAGTAATTGAAATAGACATGAAACAGAGAGTTTTCTCTATCAAATCTTATTTTTGATATATTGTAAATGTAGGCTGGTACCACAACCGTAGTTGGTGCTGGTCTAGAATAAAGTTTTTGTAGAATGCCCGAGGTTTCGAAAGATTTTTAATTTTATTGCATGAACTATGCTAAGGGTTGAGATTAAGCATTTGTTTGACTATGTTAGTTTTAGGAAATGGCTTTAGCATAATTACTATCAGGATTTTAGTTGTAAGTGCTTTGTACATTAGGGAAATCAAATAACTGTGCATAAGCACCGGTAAAAGAAATTCACTGCCAAACTCATTATAACAAGTAGCAAATAAAACATTTTGTTACATGCAGTATGTAGATACTTTTTGTAACATGCCATATGTAGATAGGAATATTCTGAAATTGCTTTCGTATTCTGTTCTGTTCAATGACATCTACGTAATTTATATGCAGATTACTTGTAATTACATTTGCTATAACGTACGTCTGTCATTATCATAAATTTAAGCATTATTTATTCGTTTTATCAAAGCATGAACAAATGCAATACATTTATAAACATCATCCAGGATTGAGAAGAAAGCTATACAGCTAATTTGAATCTCTTTCCTGTCATTATCATTAAGAAACACACACAACATCTTTGATGTTTAAATCGCTTAACGCAAGCTTTTTGTGAAAACATAAGCTAATGTAGATATTGAAAGTGTATAAACGCTTTCAAATTGTTGTTTAGAATCGCACGTCATGTCTGGAGATATTCGTGAATGAGAGTATTTTTTCAATTAGATGCATTAACATCAAATGTAACAAAACTTTACTTTCAAATTGGGTTGCATATCAAGAGTAAATGTTTATTATCACATATATAAAAACGTTCTTATCAGTTTCATTTTACCCGAGACGAATGTGTCACGTACCAATATTTTCTTTACCACATGCAATTTGTTTTCTGAAATGCAACATTAGAAGAAGAAAAATAATCAGAAAATATAATTTGTAGAACAGACTCATTTCCAAAATATCACAGCGGTTATACTGGTCTTTGATTATATTCTCTAAGATATGTAAGTGTAGGTTTAAAGTCTATATTACATGAATAAGCAAATTTATTGCGAAGGAGTGATAGACAAAATAATTGAAACACGTCAAATGGGTACAACATTTTTAACATATCACGATCGTTTCCATTGTTTATAGTCGGCCCTACTGTGGCTTGATCATATGAGTCCAGCTGTCATCACTTATTACCAACTTAGAAATATAACTCGACTAACACAATATTTAGAACTTTCCCGGGTACAATTTAACCACATGTTATTTTGTTCCTTAGTTACTGAATAACGTACTTTCATGTTTCCCCCTTATCACTTTTATCAGTTATATCTTCATAAATAAACGGTCGTCCTCGTTTCAATTCGCCCTTTGTATTTGGCATTCGTTGAAAAACAGAAACATGAGCGTAATAGGTTACCTTTGCACGGTATGTTTGATATCCGTATGCAACAGAAATCATTGGAATGTAGGCTTTTATCATAAAATTTAATCAGTCATTTTTTGGCTGCGGCAGATAAAATGTTTTCGCACTTCACCACGACTCAAAAATTGTATTAACTTGAAATATGTGTGCGCAAAAACGTTTGCACAATGATTACCTTATGACGCGACTGATAGGACTTCCAGCTTCAAAATTAAGGTCACGTCGGTTGCCTTGCCACTTCAATACTTTCACGGCGTCTATATATTTATCAGTGTTCAACGCCTCAATGAGGGCACCTGGAGTTGTTATTGTCGCATGACAACGCATTCTGTAACTTTTGAGGTACTGTGATTAATCATTTGCATTAATAACGTACGGTGGGAAGATATATAACTAATAGTACTCCTAACTCTCTGCTTAAGCAAGTGTGCTTTGATGAATAACAACAGACAAAACGTTTTTAGGATACTGGAATAATATAACTTGCATATGACTCAAACATTATAGGCATGAATACTTGACTGGAATAAGAATATCTCCACAAGGAAAATATCTAAGCGTAGAACCTCATATGAATAAGGTTCTGACATATTTCCCATCTTAATTGATATGTAAGATTAAAGCGTTTGGTGAGCTTCACGAAGTAGTCATATCTTCGATAATAATTTAATATTCTTCTTTAGTCAATCCAGTTATCTGTGTATGATGTTGCCGACGATGTCTGCAACAGGCTCTACGCACGTGATTTATTACAACCTTTATTGAAAGAAGTTAAAGTAATTGCTGCTCTTCTAAAGTCGGGGAAATATTTCTTCTAACTTATTGAATGATAAAATTAATTGCATAATGAAATACCATAAGTCGTATGTTCTGACTCGGACGTTAATTATCTGCAAAGTGTAGACACTTTCTTGTTGTGCATTATAGGTCTTAGACTAATGAATTGCTTAGCTAATGCATAGTTACAATGTTGTAACGATTCACTCAAATTTGGGTCAAAGTTTGTTTTGCGCGCAGGCTATAATATTTCATCACTCACTTACAAAAATGGCTTTAGACTTCGATCATGTCTCCAAGGTGTACCAGACAGTAAAGATATTACTTTGTGAATCAAACGATTATACATTTTCTTGCCTCTTGCCAATTCTCTTATGAAATTGCTTCTTTTTCACTATCAAAAGCAATGATGTCATCAGGCAGCTATTAGTGGGCAAGTGATGTCTATTTCTGTTTTCTTTTACTGTTATATTTAATATTTACTCTAGTGTTATTTGATCGTCTTACTGACTGGCAGAGTATGGTTACTGACTTGCATTTTTCCAACAAACGCCACAAACTCTGAATGCAGATAAATCGTTGCTTAACGAACATATGATTTATGTAAATGCAGCATGTAGAAACTTTTCAGAGTTAACGATGCTTCAAAAGAAGAGCAGTCCATGTAATAAAATTGCAACTTTTCGAACGAATAATTTTTTTCTGTATACAAACATGAAATGTCCGATATTTTTTTTATTTATAGTTGGAAGTAAAGTCATAATGGTTTTGACATAGCAAAACCACATTGCAGAAGTACTGAAGTACGCTGGACAAACCGATATTTCCTGAAAAGGCTTCGATTTCGAAGTCAATAACAAACATAGCTATTATATTTTCCCCATTGAATAATATTGAAAATGTTCCAACAACTGAATTACATAAAGTATGTAACATTTAAGTGCACGCTGCCATTAAACATATAATAATAATGAATCAGCAATCCGTACTCTTGTTTACTGATAGCTAGTTTGAAAATAACCCTAGCCTTCCAAGTTGAAAGAAAATAAAAAAAACCTCATCGATAAACAATAAGAAATGAAACATATGACTGTCTGGATAAACATACGGATCCACCGGTTCACATTTAGGATTAGACTTATAAAAGTCTGTTGAGATTGAGAGGTGTTTTTTTCTCTCTATAAAGTCTTATTTTGTCTCAATCAAAGCTCATCTCAACAGTTAGAGTCAAGGGAAGGGGAAATTGTGAAGATGTTGTAAAATTTCCAGAAAAGACAAGGTAATGACTCTAACGACTGATGCCAGTCTAATTTAGGATATAAAGAGCTGTTTAGTAAGGCAGAGTATAGTACATTGCATAACCGCTGTTAGGTTTCATAGCCACACAATTCTCTGCTAAAGGTTTCAAATGGCCACCTTCTCCTGACATCTCATGACAGTCGTTTTGTAAAGAGAAATAAGAAATTATTCGATTTATCGGTAACAAGTGTATTTCAAAGTATTTTACGTAGATTGAGATCTGTTTCAAAACGGAATGTCTGATGTGGAAGAGTATTGGTCTCCACAATAAATAGAGAAATTGCTTTTTCTATATTCATCTTCAATATTGAGGACTGTCTGTTTCCTGAATTTACCAACATGTTATATTTATCGGTGTTGATTGGTTTCGTGCATTTCTATGTCTGGTTTACTTCTCACTATTATATTTCACTTCTACGGCTTTAGCATTATATTGATTACTGGCGTCTTTTTCGTAACATAAGCAATGTAATTACATGTACCTGATACGTATGTTTTACCTTTGTTCTACTTGTGGATAAAACGAACAGTTTTATTACCTATGGTCGTTTTGTCGTCTACCTTATACTAGATATATTATGACTACATGTATTCTCATAATTGAATAATTATTATCTTTCAACTGAACATCGCTTTGTTGCAAAGTTTGGCAGCAACGTGGCATAATATTTTCATATCATGGCAATTGTTATATTACAGCTATTTATTTTATGCTTTTCAGTGAAATACTGAAATTTATCGGTGAAATAAAATTGGTATTTCACTGTTTCAAAGCAGTGAAAATATCATTTTTATTTTCACTGTTTTTGCCGAACTACTTTTTTATCGCATTCTAAACCCAAGTCCAATAATTTCACAATCAAAATCTCCAGCTCGTCCTCCATACAAAAGTATCATACACATGATTGAGAGTGAGTGATTAATTACGCTAAAATACTAAGATTTATCCAATTTCTCACCAATGAGATACATATTTCCCCTCATTTACCGGTGATAGAACTCTACATAAAATCGAAAAATGGCTGTAAAATTTTTGTTTTTGAAATAAATATAGTGTTGTGGGTATTCATTTTCTTAGTTAGATCATTTTCTATCCATCTATAGCAATTTTGAATCAAAATTTGAGAAAAAGTTGATTTTCATTTTTTTTCACCACCATCCAATTTTCTTAATATTTGTATGACCATGGTCTGAAACCTATAAGTCACCTATAAAAAGTGGAAAACTACCTCTATAATCGCTCATTATTCACAAATGCATCAAATTGAGACAAATTTTGCACTTAGGTCAGCCCTGAACCGAGCATTTTTTTAATGAATGAACAGCTGATTGAGTAATACTCCACGATTCATAGTGTGACGAAGTGCAGTTATTTAATAAAAAAATCAATTTAGGCCTATATCTAATGAATTGATGTTTCATTTTCGTTTTATGATAAAGATAGATATGACTTCTTAAATACTCTTATTCGAAATAATCAAAATATTTTGAACTATTTTTGTTGCATTTTCAGTAATGATGGTAGTAATCATTCTGGGGAATAAGAAATACTATAATTCCAAATTTTACTGAATATTTTGCCAAAAAACATAAAATAAAAAGAAAAATTTGTTTGTTTCAGTGAAATATCAATTTTATTTCACTCGTGAACACCAAACAAATGACATTTTCACTCGTGGGTACGCCACTCGTGAAAATATCAATGTTTGTTGCTCACTTGTGAAATAAAATTGATATTTCACTGAAACAAACAAATATCCTCTATATCTCTAGTAAGACTGCGTTCTGATACGTATTGCTAATTGGTGTGCAGCTGTGCAATTCAAAACAGCATCATTGTATAACCGTGAAATTGTAACCCCCCCCCCCCCTTCCAGTTTATCAAGACACGTTAAGTTAATGACATTTTAAAATGCGATAAACTGACCCCGATCCAATGTTAATGTGTAGGTGATTAAATATTTTGTTGAAATATTGTTTATTCTGATGACAAAACGTGAATGGTTCGACGAAAAAAACAAAACGAGTCATCATTGTTTTTGAAAAACAAAGCCATGCACATATTACTAGAAGTATATATGTAATTGTCTAATTTTTAGAATCTTTCCTATCATATGTAAGTATTGTGGATGGACGTCGTATCGACGGTTACTGTAGAATTCCTCTCGTGATATCGCGGCCACCATGTCTACTCTTCCATCTTGATCTAAAGACACTTTAAAAAGCAAAGATTATATTGAATTACATCTTACTTTTAAAAATCAAAGTCAGTAAATGTTTTTAACTATTCTCATGAATTTTCGCTGATGATCATAACCACCAAAATCACCATGTTCGCTCCTTGCTCTCGTTCTAAAACGGTGCCTGCTGGTACGTTTTCCGGTTTACTCAATATACACTGAATTGGACTTTTTCGATTGCTTGTATCATTGACATGAGCAGTAGCTACTGCCCACTGTGTAGGTTGACGACATTTGCATGCACATCAATATTCAATCCCATGATTATTCCTTCGCGTAGTACTGAATAAGTAGATTTGCATTTTAGTGTTACGTTGATAATGTTTCTGTAGACAAAAGAGATTATGTACGTTTTCGGCTCAGAGTAAATTAGAGCTGTTTTTTATATTCGGTAGTTCATAAGGACCGTGGATGCCATTTGAAATATTATCCGAAAAAGCGCGTCGTGCTAACTTTGCAACAGTCACATCCATTTAAATATTGCATACAATGCAACATATGGATAATGAATATAATTTATCGGTAACGTTATAAAACTTGAATAAAAGTGGCATTGGTCCTTTGTTCCCCTTGGCGACTTAGCTCCAGATCATATCGACGTTACCCCTCTCGTGGGATCTAGCGACACAGCCAACTCTTATGAGAAACGACTATACTTGAAACATAACGGTATACGTCTTTGTAGATTACTTTTAATCCGTATGTCCGTGTATAATACGACGGTCCCTATCCTCCCTGGCGTAACTGCTTTTGGGTTTCATTTACCAAACTTCTTATTTTATTTTCCGTTGGCATTCAGTAATTTAGTGAAGAAAACAAAACTCTTATTTCTTTCGGACGTTTTTGCCAGACAATTATGTGTTTTATTTCGGTGAGAACCACAGGTGATTGTTTTCTAAGATATTTACTTCTGCAAGCCAGATGATCGTACAGGTTAAATGAGTTACAGGTAATGGTGTGTGTTCTATTTTTATCTTTAAACTTGACACAATAAGAGTTAATGACTTGCATCCTAGCGTGATCGAAGCTGCGAGGTAAACACTGTGTTAGAACGCGATACCGTTACTGGTCTTTTAACCTTTTTATTTCCTGTCGAATGAAGACTCAGTCTTCTAGGGATTTGATTTCTGTGTAACACGATTTCGGTGCAACTTTTCTATTCTAGTTAGAATAACATATGTTGAAAATTGTAAAATAAAATTTGTTTTGTTTGCGTTTCTCTTTATCTTTTGTTAATGTCTCGGAACCACCATGGTCAATTTTAACTAACTTCAAACAATAAATGCTTGAAATCTTAAAATGCATGAGCATTTTATGAAAAAAAACATGCAAAGTTTTCATTTTGCCTTGATAAACAAGCAGACATTTGTCTCAGTATAAATCATAGAGCAAGTGCAGATTAAAGTACAAGGCTACATATAAAAAACGTGTACGTCAATCGTGTCACTTAGAGGCTGATGTCTTACGCTGTGATGATATTTCGACGAATGATTACATATTATTTTACCTGACTGAATACTTAAGCTGTGGCTCTATAACTGTCATTTGACCTTTATTTAGTTTATACTAATTTATTTAAGGTCGATTGTGAAACAAGTTATACAACTTATATCAATCACTTTCGACACCTCATTCCTGATGGTATCCATGGCCGTGAGGGTATAAGAGAAGAGAAGCCAGTTTCCCTTTTGAAGTTGAGCGCCAATGATCATGGCCTTCAGTTCAGCAGGAGAAAGGGTGCACGAAAAATGTTTACGTTAATTGATAAAATCATATAATAGAGACGAATGGAATTTTTTAGTGTTGATTTGAAAATAATTTAATCAAAAGAATACATACATCTGCAAATAAACATTATCATTATAAAGCGAACATACTAGAACATTTTAGATAGAAATAAAATATATATAACAGATTACCATATCAACAAAAAAGTCGTTATACGTTATTTAAATTTATTTTATTTTCCAGCGTTCTTGCTTACTAGTATCTAGATTCTTGGTCAAAGTCAAAATATAAACCGAATTTCTATCGTTTTAGATTTAAAAAGTCTGTGTCCCGAAATAAAATCGCTACAAATAAAAAACTTTCTTTATAAGAATTATATCTATCAGACACCTGGAGAATAATTTGGTGAAACTAAAAGTAACAGATTTAGAACAAAGATCTACACACAGTAGGAGGAATGAATATGTTTATCATGGCATACGTTTTAATGTTTGAAGTGGAATCCGCAACCATGTTCTTGTTCATAATTTTCCTCGTAATTTGGTTAAATGTAAAACGTTAATGTTACATTCAGAATAAGCCGTTTCAATTCATCTACTTGAACTTTCATATTTCACTTTAAATGTTACTACTCAATAAAACTGCATCGTTAAGTTCTTAATTTGTAGTAATTGCTTTGATATCACACTTGTGCGTCTTGTAATTTTAATTTCCAGATGCCTAGATATAATCCCTGGATAACAATCTTTTCGATCAACTTTTCAGGCTTAGGCCTTGACCAAGATGGTAATTCTTCTTTGAATCAGAAATCGAACTATCAATAGAATAAAACCAATATCAAACTGAAAGTATTTTATCTTTAGATGCAACTTACTGAGTTGCGTTATTATTATATGGTGCGAATAAATTTTCTTTTAATGGTCATACCGATCGAAGCCTGGCTCGCATGTGCTTACTGAAAAACAACATAACCTCCAACTTAATGCACATTACAGCTAAGAAAGCAATTTCCCACAACATTAATACTGGATACGAAACAATTGTTATGAAGTTGGTTTTACCAAATAGCAAAGAGACGTCAAAATGACCAACCGCTGTAATCAAGTTGACCTCAATGGTGCTGCATCCATTACTGATGTAAGACTGTATACATAAATACCAATTGGGGTTCATTTATCCACTCTAAGCCTCTAAAGAAATAACAGATAATGGATCCTCCGTTATTTTAGCATAACAATCAAATAAAACAAATAATATGCTTCCTGGGCATATACCTTTCGTGCATACAAAAATCGTCGTTTTTCAATGTAATATTATGCAAACTATTTTGCAGTCTGTTTGAATTATTTTGACATAGAAAGTATTTAGAACTACATTTTATGTAAGCATCATAGTTTTGGGATAAATCTATTCGTCAAGAGCATAACTATTTATATATGATAAGTATATACATTTATGATTCATTACTTTGTGCAAGGGGGCGGAGTTTAAAACTGTGCTCTACCTGGAATAGAGCGTAGTTTTAATAGAGCAGTGTAGGAAATTGGTCATGATACAAATCAGATAGTGACTTCGCCTCCTCAAAATTACGTAATTATTCTCAACTTGAAACAGAATTCTATCTATCTATGCTTATTCGCAATACTGTAAATATGTCTATGATATTTTCTCCTTAAGTAATAAAGTAATTTTAATGTGTTTTGATACACGGATGCCCACTGTGTAATTATAATTTTTTTATAAACAACCTCATGTTGTACATCTACCAGTAGTTTCAAGGACACATCTCGCACCTAGTGCTTCATAGTACCAATGAAAATATTTGAAGTTGTGAATAAAGTGGCAATGAATCGCAGAAACTTTGTCTTCAGCGCCTCTACTTCTTTGAAGTAAACATAGAGTGAATGTTTCTATATAAGGAAACAGTTCCATCCCATATCTGCGAATAAATAAACCTGAAAGGAATGACTAAAGAAAAAGAGTGTCATATTTTGTCGGTTAGTAGGGAATTGTTTTGATTGTTGTTTTTTTTTAACTCGTTATTTATTTGATGTTTGTTTTATGACTATAACGTTGATATAAAGTAGTAGTCAAACATGATAACAACATGAGTTAAGGTAATGTAAGATACAACATTTTATATAGTTTTGGAATAGAACAATAGTCAATAGTTACTTGCTTTTAGAACGCATCTTAGTCAACAAAGATGTTTAAAATATTTCAGGAACAGAATAGCTGCCAATCATGTTAAAATAAACTTAAGGGTGTATCTAGGCGGGATGTGCTACAACTGAAACTGTATTGCTTATAAACCAATTAACGTGGAGGTCGTATATTCGAAATGTTAAAGCTTACGTGAAGGGTCATTCAGGTAATAGCCCATATCTGTTTCCTTACGCTTGTCAATTGCTTTAAGCTGTGGCAAAGCTTGTGATAAATATTACTGTTTTTTAAGTATTGAAACGTCTTTGTGTTTTGCACTGTTGGGAAATCGGATTTCTGTATGAACACGAACATCCGTAAATGACATTAATCGCGTATCCCATCATATCAGCTAGCACATAATTCAGTTTTTTACAGTTTCATGCATTAAACAAGATAATTAGGCTGGCTTAATTTTGCTTTCCTTATCTAATACCGATTGAATAAATATTCTGTTTTAATAACATCTCATTAAACGATGTAAATGTCTACCTAAAATAAACTCAGTGACGTAAATTTGTGACATTAAACAATATATAGCACTCTCATTATCAAGTATTAGTTGCTTTAAGTATGCTATATTTGGAACATGAAATCATCAATTGCAGACAAGGTTGAAAGTGTATCAACGCGATTTGGTTGTCTATGTATCGTAAGTAATACCCTCTGATACATGTATTAATGAAAGTGAGTTTTTTTCGAAATTAATAAAATGAAGCTGTTTCCTATAATTTTGAATAAACATGTTTATAACAATAAAACTTTTAACACCAGTTGAAATTGATACGTTCTTATACATTTGATGTACTCAAAGGTGCGTTGTAAATATTAGAATTGTATTGTTTTAATTAAAACTTAAAAATTAATTGTAAAAACCCTATACGAACGAATTCCGGCTGATATTTGCAAGCCAGCATCGATGCAAATGATTTCTTTATCATTCAAGAATAGTAGAAAGTAGCAGAACATGAGAAGAATATGACCATGTTCTCCTGTACCTACATGAGTAGTTAAACAAGTTTTCACTTTTTTTCTAGTTTGTGAAGTCAGTGTTACATATCAGTCAAACGTTTTGAAATTAGATAAAGAGATCCTGCTCTTTCAGCTAACGAAAAAGACACAACAAGGGTTATTCCTCGTCTGTCGTTTGTTTTCTAACAAACAGTTATGGGGAGTTCGATTGATAATATTATGAGCTTGTGTCTGTTTGATTTAAAGAAAATACCAGCACGTGCATGTTGTATATATATGAACATGATACTTAACAAGAACTATCTTTACAAACGAAAGCAACCCCTGAACTGCTAGCTTACTGGACGAATGCTCACCGACTGCTGACATAGTTTCTCCCCAATTGTCCGTACTCAAACATTTGAGACAAACTTAATCCTGGTTTTTCTTTTTAAATCTGTAACTTGAAAGAGATACCGTTATTTACTTGTCGAGAACACTTACTGACTTTACACTCATAATTAACATTAAATTGGAGGTAACGACGTGTTATGTTGATAGATATTTATACGTATTAAAATTATTAAACCATTTATAAAAGACTAAACACTCTATAGTATTTAATTTGCCTTTTTCATGCGGTATTATTCAATTAAAAGTGCCTAACAGAGTTAAGATTTCAATCAAAAACATGTTAAAAAACATTTTACTTGTAATTTCATTGGCAGTTGAAAGGTTACCAACTTCTGGTCAAAAACGAGCTCAAAACAGCTGCGATGAAAAATAGATAATTAGATCTACTTCAATATAGAAGTAAACAACATATTTTCTGAGAAAGATGTTTAAAGTAAAGTTCAGCTCGGAAATCTACCAACATTGCATGTATTCTTCTGGGAAAGGACGGCTATTCTTGCAATTAGGCATTCTCTCACCTGCTAAATTTGAACTTATCGTAATTTAGTTTATGGATTATGTTTGTCTGACAGTACTCAACGAACACAGCGAACTTGAATCTGCTTTAAGCAACTACTCAACAATAAATATATTAATGAGAAACGATTATTATACGACTAGGGCATCGTTGAATATACTGTCAAGTCGGGTATCAGTATAAAATACAATACTACAAACTCAACGAAAAATAACAAATCGAATACACCCATTATGAGCGGACATGATTACTTAAAGGTCCATTACTAATACCAAATTGAATATTATGGAATTATGTAACAGGGAAATACAGGCTTCTAAACTTTACAATAGCCGTGGAGTATCTACCTGTTTGAAATACTGCTGCAGAAAAACGACTGAATGTTTTTTGTATTTCCTTAGATTGACCTGGGTAATCTTTTATCCTACTTTCGCTTTATTGCGTGTTGTCAACAGTCAGAAATGTACGTTGCAGATCATTGGAAGTGAAATTCTTTCAACTTTATTTAAAAATAGGCATACTTATTCATATACAACCTATTTACAGCCTCTTTCTGTGAGATGTTTGTGAAATTACAAAGATTTTTTTAAAACTGGAAAACCTACTTTCCTTTTTCAAAATGCAAAATATAATTTATTAATTATTTTGTTAAACTCAAATTTTCATCATAATGTGGTCACATTCTATGCAGTATGTAATAGTTTCCTTCCGAGAAGACGTCTGTTACAATTCAGGATTAAAAAGAAAATTCGATTTGGTCTTAGAAATGGACCTTTAAGAGCTTTTCATTCTTTCTTCCCACGAATTCAAACGGGGAGTTTTAATTTCTGTGTAAAAGTATTGCTTCATTTTATTGTGAATCTGAGATAAAGCTGACTTATCTGAGATAAATCTGATATATGGGTTTTGAATTGGTTGAAGCAATTGAACGGCATACTCTGCAATTAAATAAGAGTTGTTTGTAACTGGTACATTTTGAAAATACGTTGTAGACGTTTTCATGAAAAGACATACCTATAGTGCATACCTCTTCATATGTTGCCTATTGCTTCCTAGTTATACTTGCATATACCGTTATGCTTTAGCTCTTTAATCTTTTTCTATCAGATGTCCAAATTACATTTAATCATCTGAGTTTAATTTTCTTTCGTACGTCAGAGAAAGACAATTGCATTAATTTAATTAGCAATTAGGCAAAACAAACAGCACCAAACACAGTAAATTATTCGGAACATTTAACATGAAAGGAATACATTCAAGGTTTTCTTATATGAACAAGAAATCGCCATATATTGAACTGAAATCAACTACATAAAATTTGCGATACCAATGTTTTTATCACTGACAAAATCACAACAAAAGAAATGATAACAAAAATCTAGAAGTTTGTCAGAATAACATATACATTTAACAGATCAGCGTATTGTACATAGAATATGTATTATTACGTCATGATTGATATTTGTCGTTCTAGGCTTGTTTTGTAGTAATACCAAGTCAAAAACCGAAGTACAAAAACAATAAAAAAGAAAGCTATTTATATAATAATGAAAGACGTGTTTAACTAGCTTTCTTGTTCACTGACTGTTTTATGATTTATAAACTATTCAGTTCAAATCGTATACTCAGACAAAAAAAGATATAGAAGAAACGATTATAAAAAAAATGCGGTCATGCAAAGAAGTTGTGAGACCAAAACCGATAGTGAAAGAACATATTGGAGTTTAACTAATTTCCTGCTAGTATTTCCTTCGGTGGTGAATGGGGAAGTGTTTTGGTTTGTATGTCTATTCTTAGAGTTTTGTCTAGCACACAGTCGTTTGATAGAAACTCAATGCACTCTCCATTTCAATGTTACTGGTACAAAACGTATTTAACTTGGAAAATAATCACAAGGAACAATATATTTGGTATAAATTATATGCTTTGAATTTTGTTTCACAAACAACAAAACGACACCATTATTGTCAGTTAACATCAATATCAAAGTCTTGTGTTGACTGTGTCTGTTAAAGGTGCCAAACGATATTCATAAATATCACTTGGAAGTGCGTTTAACCACTTAGGTTCCTTCTGTCTTACGAATATTGGTTGAGGAAATAAAAGATACCGGACCCTTTGTATAGAATAACAATACCGGACCCTTTGTACAGAATAACAATGTAACACAACACACCATACATATTCGTCCTATTTATACTATTTAAATGTCAGTTTGTGTTTATTTGATGTAAATTCTAGTTACGAATATGTATACTAAACAACATGTTTAATTGAATATAAATATGAATTTGTGACGCAAGCAAATTAAGTATATTTTTCGAATATATTTTAAACTACTTTATGTACTTTTTTTCAAGCAAAAAACGGAGAGTTACAGTCATAATGTTAAACTTTAACTATTTTCTGAATGGAATTAAACGTACCCAGACAAACATGTACGTAGCAAAATTAATCACAAACGCACACTCATACACGCATGCCCTCTGTTCACGGTCTTACAACATGCTCTAAAGCGAGATGATTATTGTTATACTTAGAACACAACTTATCATCCCATTGCACCGGTTTCAAAAACATGTGAAAATTGAAAGAAATTTCCAAATAATTTATTTTGCTGATTACTTAACTGTTTGCAGGAAATAATATAATATATTAATATAAGCACCTTCACAATATGTTTAACAGAATTGAGTAAATGTGCAACCAGTTTTATATTAGTGAACAGCATCATCTCATCTCTGTGAAAAACTAAACATTGAAGACACGACATTAACGAAGAGTGTCAACGCACTACTAAAGGGCTAATACACGGGTCAGCAGGGAATTATTTGTAGGAGGAACGCGTTATGTATTTATTATTTATTCTGTAACAACTTCAACGCAATAGACATTTTGTTATGAGTTTACAAATTAAACTGTCGCTGAGATCATAACGCACCTTGGTGTTAAATCTGAAACATTTAAACTATCTTAAACTACAGTAGAACAATTATTTGATAAGACTTAGTTTAAATTAATTAAGTAAAATAATATAATTTTAATATATAAGAACCAGAATGGCTGTCCAATTTTGTTTAATTAAACTTTATAAGCGGAATATGCCTTAACCAAGTTTTCTGTGCGAGTGTAGCCATGCTAATTAATCTGCAGGTCTAATATTCAAATGTTTGAGAATTAGTAAGGGCTATGCTTTAAGTCTAAAATAAAAGTTTAGACAGGTTACTTAAAGTTGTCATTTGCTTTGCGTTTGGTTAAGATAAGAGCTCGTTTTACAGTTTTTACTGAACACTTAATCCGGATTTTAGTTTGAACATGAGCATTGGTTATACGATTTCATCATATCAGCTAGGACAAAAACTTGATTCTACTGTTTTATGAATTTCACAAGACACTTAAGCTAGCTTAATTTTGCTTTTAATGAAAACTTACCAAGCCTATAACTGTCTTGTTTTAGCTCACCTGACACAAAGAGCCAGAGTGAGCTATTAGCATCGCATTCCGTCCGGCGTCCGTCGTACGTCGTACGTCCGTCCACCATATCCTTCAAACGACATCTCCTCTAAAACCACTAAACCAATGTTGATGAAACTCTGCAGGGATGTTTCTTGCATAAAGCTCTATCAAAGTTGTTCAAAGAATTTCATTCCATGCAGAACTCTGGTTGCTATGGCAACAAATAGGAAAAACTTAAAAAATCTTCTTCTTTGAAACTACAAGGCCTTGAGCTTAGATATTTGGCATGTAGCATTGTCTAGTAGACTTCTACCAAGATTGTTCAAATTATGACCCCCGGGTCAAAATTGACCCCGCACGGATGGTTACTTAGTTTTGCAGAGGCTTTATATAGGAAAAACTTTAAAAATCTTTATCTCTGAAACCGCAAGGCCTAGAGCTTAGATATTTGGCATGTAGCATTGTCTAGTGGACCTCTACCAAGATTGTTCAAATCATGATCCCTTGGTCAAATTGACCCCGCCCCAGGGGGGTCACTTGGTTTTGCATAGGCTTATATAGGAAAAACTTAAATAATCTTCTTCCCTGAAACCACAAGGCCTAGAGATTAGATATTTGGCATGTAAAAATGCCTATTGGACTTCTACCAAGATTGTTCAAATCATGACCCCCAGGTCAAAATTAACCCTTCCCGGGAGGGGGGAGCAGAGGATGTGACTTGATTTCACATAGGCTTATAGGGAAAACTTAAAAAAACAAGAAGGCAGACAGGCAGAGAATAGGTATTTGGAATGTTTCTTAGCATTGTGTAGTGTACCTCTTACGTACCTCTACGAATTATGTTAGAATCATGAGCCCTTGTATTATAGCCAATGGTAGTCAGATGAGCGATATAGGGCCATCATGGCCTTCTTGTTTAATATTTATATAACCGATGTAAATGCCAGCCTTTAATTTAAAATCCAATGACGACATACACATGTGATAATAAAGAATAAATAGCACTCGCAATATATTTTCTTTTGTAAATTGAGATATATGTCGCTTAACGTGTACTATATTAACAAATTATCTTCGTGTGTGGATATTGAAAGTGTATGAATATGATAAAAACTTGATTCTACTGTTTAATGAATTTCACCAGAGACTAAAGCTAGCCTGATCTTGCTTCCAATGAAAACATACCTAACATATAACTGTCTTGTATTTCAATATCTATACAACAGATGTACATGTAAATGTCAGCCTTTAGTTACATTTCCAATGACTTACACATGAGATAATAACAATAAATAGCACTCTCTATATCTATAAACATTTCGTATATGCTTAAAGTGTACTATATTTACCAATTATCATCGTTTGCAGATATTGAAATTGTCGGACTATGATATTTAACTATCCAGTTGGTTATATTCTTTTATCGTTACTGGTGCCCAGACACGTTAATGAAAGGGTTTATTTCAATTTCGGAATTAATTTCATGATTTCGATGTGTGTTAAAATTAAATAAGGTTGCTTCCTATTTGTTTAAGCAAACTTATAACAATTTTAGTTTAGTTTAAACATTCGTTTATCAATGCATTAACAAATACAATACATTTATAAACAACATCCAGGATTGAGAAAAAAGCTATACAGCTTATTTGAATCTCTTTCTTCTTTCCATAACAATTTTTAGTTACGACCAATCTGAATGGATACGTAATCCATGAAGTTTATGTAGTCATAAGCGTTCAGGACACACAAGAATGTTGTATGCTTTTTGCAAGCAAATTGAAATTAATACTACACGAAACAGAACACTTGAAAAACTGTACTTTAAATCGGAATGTTATCATCACATTTTGTCATCCTTTTTTAGTTATTGAATCTGTCAAGCGTTTGTTATTAGATGAAATAGAGTCTGCACTTTTACAAATCAACCTCTTATCATTATGTTTTTTTAAAAAAAAAAACAAGGAAAGACACAACAAAGGTTATTGAATCCATTGACCATATTTCCAGTATTTTCAAACTTACAATATGGGTTATGCGAAGTTCTTGTTTGTATAACTTGAACAAATGACACTGGTATATGAAAATTGTACTTATTACTTAAAGGGGCATACCCTTCATCTAGCAGATAATATTTTCAAAAAATAGATGAAGTGTTAAATAAATGTAAAATGAAAAAACATTTTTTTAAGAAGAACATATGGCGAAAAAATGTCTCATTTTACCGCAATTAATCAATATAGAGGCCTTCTGTAATAAATCAGTATCCACCCATGAATAGTACAACAACAACTCTACATAGACTTTTGAGTGGTCTACGGTAATGCAACATATTCTAAAACGCTGATTTTATCGATAATGACTGAAATGCATTAAGACGTTTAGGTTCAGTTATAATTCTTCCGAATATTTATGTTTTTTAGGTTATTTAGTTTGACATAAATTGTAGGGTATGTCAATTTAAAGTAATCATTAGACCTACTTATATACAAAAGTATACGTTTCATTATAGTCGAAACACATATAAAAGTACAGCTCAAACAGGAAATTTAACAACATGGAGAGCAGACCTGATCATTTAAAGAAAAAGACTCTGCACAATTTTAGGTAATGTACTTTCGACCATGTTTATATTTTCCTTAACAAATGAAAGCTGGTATTAAGTTAAATATGTATGTAACAGTATTTTTTCGATATTATGCGAATCTATATGTTTATCTGGAATAGAACTGGTAAATTGGCTTTTGAATCATTTAAAGCAACAAACCTAAAACCTTTAGATTAAATGAACGTTTTTTTATACTGATATCCCTTGAAACTTCAAAAGCATGTGATGTTTGCAATATTTAGCAAATTTTAAAACAAACGCAAGCAAACGTTTAAGTACTAATACTCCTGAAATACGTGAACTATCGCATGTGAACATAATCTCAATACTTCGTGGTAGGTCTAACACATATGTTTTCAAAACAATTGCTATTTTAATTCTAGATAAGCCTTACACCTTAAATAAAGGGTTGTTATAGTCTGACAATCAGCTGTATGATAACACGGCTGATGTTCCATTTAACTTCAAAGATCCTCGAACAAATATTCAAAGACTTTATAATGCAGTATCTTTGCCTGTACATTTTCGCCGCAGTTATTCCTTGTAAACGATATGCTCTTTCTGTGAATGAGTTTGCTGATAATTTCATTTTGGGAAACAGCTTTATTCTATTTCGGGAAAAATCTAAATTTGAAGGAAAAATCCTTTGGAAGATTGTCATAGAAAACATTGAACTTGACTTCGGAGAACTTAGTGAAATTAGATATGTTTGATTTATTATGTTGTTTCTTAGCTAACGACCGCTTGATAGTAGCTATATGCACTCGTACATTTTAATGTACTGCATCCTATTCAGCAAGAAAATAATTACCCGCAACAAAATAATAAGACGCCGTAATAATTACAAACTTTACAAGGGTTTACCCCAATACCACAGTGTTAAGCTGCCTTTGTCCTTCATTGCTTCAAAAATGTATACATAAATATCACTTGGAAGTGAAATTATCGGGCACACAAGTAACTTATTCTTAGGCGGCAATTTAATGTTAAATGATACATGACCTTCTTTCTTATTTTTTTTTACCTCATAGTGCATGTAATTACTTTTTGTGTCAACTATTTTAGTTAATGCTATGCATATGAATATGTTTAGTCCTGTTCAATGATTTCAAAATTGTGTAGTTTTGCAAACTTTGTACGTTAAAATTGAGTTCAATACATAGATTATTTCAAGCAAGAAACGATGCATCAGCGCCTTTAGGTTTATCCTTTCATTTTCAAGAAAGCACTTAAAACTCGCGGACAGACATGCACTTCGTATATGTAAACAAACGCGCACGCACCATCATGCAAGTGTGACCTCTGCTCTCGCAAGTATCTGATATAATCCTTATGAAACATCAAAAACGTCCCGTTGTAAATATACCACTAGTTTTTAAGTACCCACGTTAACACGGAAGACCTAGCTGATGACACAACTATTTCGACGAAATTGAGTGACAATGAATAGCACTAACTGCGCCTGCGGTCATTTTCCATGTTCTGTGAAGCGCTACTAAGCTAATGTTCTGACACTTCTGTTCTAGAAAATTGTTCCATCACATCTCTGTAAATAACTAGACTTTCTTTCAAAACACGACAATAATATAGAGTGTCATAACAGTATGAGAGCACCAATACAGTATAAGCAGTGCATTGAATTCATGAAAAAAAATCTGCATTGTGTATTTTGTTGTTTGTTCTGGAACCACACGTCAATATAACTTAAATTCAACAGCCATTTTATTTATGAGTTTCAAAATTGCACTCTCACTGTGAAATTATAACACCTATTAATAATACATTTGAAAAACTAAACATACTTATAATATTTGAAATAAATAATTTCTAATAAATCAATATTTATGAAATATTGAGGTCAAGAAAGGTAGTTTAAATACACTAGTACTAAGACAGGAATGTTTTTAAAATCATGTCTAATTAATTTTTAGGCGAAATAGGCTACAACCGATTTTTCAGTTTAGTTTCTCAATTTTGACCAAACTTCCAAAAAATTGAAGAAAGAAGTACAGACTATCGGTTTATTATCGTTGTCATTTGCTTAACATTTGGTCAGGGTTCGGATTGATATAACTTTGTTCAGCTGAGTATTGAATCTGCTATGTGTTTTGCACTTTAGTGAAAACAGATTTCAAAATAAACATTGATCATTGGGTAAATGATTTTCATCGCCGATCCCGTCATATCGGTTATCACATGAAACATTTGTTGTTTTGTTAATGTTTAATCTTATTTCACAAGAGAATAAGCTTGCTTAATTTTGCATTCAGGGAATACCTTCCAAGCCTATGACAAAATTATTCTTTTAATATCTCCTCAAAAGATGTAAATGTATGCCTTCAAATAGATATTCAGTGACGTACGTTTGTGAAAATAAACAATACACAACACTCTCAATAGCTATCAACCGAAGTTGAAAGTGTTGTAATGAGAGAATTATATCGCATTAGATATGCCATATTTAGCAAATTCTAATTTGTGTGAACACGGTATTTAAATAAGCGTAGGCTTGTTTCTGAACTGCAATTGGTGTCACGGGATGTAAATGAAAGGCTTTATTTTAATTTCAAAGTGGATATCATGATCATCTTTATCTTTGAATAAAAATTAGGATATATCGGTATGGCTGTTAAATGGCTACACTGTTTGTGTGCGCTAATTTGACTGGTTCCGGAAATATCCGAGCTATATTCGGATCTGTACGATACTCATCTTAAATGAATATAATTGGCCACATGGTGAAAAGAGCGTGCAGCGTGAGCGTGTACACGCGGTACATGCACGCAAGCGTCACTGTAAGTGATATTTATATGGTCAACTTTGATATAACTGTAAACTACCCATTCATGTTTAAGTTTAGTTTAGTCTAAAAATGTGTTAATATTTTGATCAGAATTTAGAGGAAGTCTGTATATTTTTTTTGGGCATCTGTTCCGCTATTAAAATCTACTCTCGACTAAGCTTACATTTCACGTTGTATATTGATATTTGTGTAACAGTATCGTTTCAATTTATTGTGAATCTATCTGACTTGTCTGGTGTTAAACTGATAAATAGGAGTAGTGGAAGCAATCGTACGCACTACTCTGAAATAAAATAATAGCTTTTTAACAGATATTTTATGAAATACAGACGAGGAAGATTTCAGTTCTGTGCGCTTTATTTAGAGTTCAACTGGTGCTACTGCCAATATTCGCATTTTTAAATTATCAAGTTGGTATGCGTCCTTTTTGTGCAATATAATGACCGCCTTTGAACAAAAGCATAAAAAGTATGATCACCCTAGACAGATATAATTACACTATAATTGTCATAAATATTTGTTCTGTATGTGCTTGATAAGAGGTTCCTTTCAAATAACAATATTAGTTAATTACCAACATTTCTAATATGGTAAATTTTCCGTACGGTATAGAGCTGTCGTTTGTGTAAATTTCTGTGAAAAGTGTTTCATATGATGGATTTTTAACCAGGTTTTCCGAAGGAAAAATCCTGGTTATTAGATTGGGGTATGTCGGCGGGCGGGCGGGCGGCGGGCGGGCGTAAACAATTTCTTCTGTGCGCAACTCCTCCTACATTTCTCAACGGATTTCAACCAAACTTTCACAGAAGTATTGTCATGAAGTGCCCTGGCGCATATTTTCCGGGTTTTGTGATTTGGTCATTTTTGACAGAATTATGGCCCTTTGTTTTTTTTCACATGTAATTCTTCTGTGCGCAACTCCTTCTACACTTCTCAAGGGATTTCAACCAAACTTTCACAGAATTATTGTCACCAAGTGCCCTGGCGCATATTGTCAGGGTTTTGGGATTTGATCATTTTTGACAGAATTATGGGCCTTTGTTTTTATTCCACATAATGTAATATATATATAGAAATACTCTTCTGTGTGCAACTCCTACATTTCTCAAGGGATTTCAACCAAACTTTCACAGAACTATAATTGTGAACTAAAGAATTTTGAATATATTATGTTCTGCCCCTGGTCGTCCGTCCGTCCGTCCGTTAGCAATTTTGTGTCTCCTTATTTAAGTATATATAAAAGGGAGAATACTCTGTTATTATAAAAGGGAGAATACTCTGTGATTGCTGTCTATTTTTAGAATAGATTACCAGTCCTGTATACTTTGGAGTATTCTGTTACAGTAAGATGACAAAATTTCTCATGAGACCAGCGGTTCAAACCCCACACAGAGCAAGTTTTTTTTTTTTTTTTTTTTTTTTTTATAACTTTTGCCTGAATTATGGCCCTTTGCTTTTTTTCCACATATGTTATATCACTGAGCAAAAAGTCATGTAACTGACATTTTTGCAAAACACTTTTGGCATTTTTAGGTTACAAATATCAATTTTCATCATTCAGTAAAATTTGGAAGCTGTTTTTGGATGAAAAATACCTTTTTGCCAAAAAAATGAAAACACGTAACTGAACTTCAAATTTTGTTGGCGCAAAAACTATGGTAAGTGCACTTACTCGAGTTTTTGCACTGAAGATCTTTGAATTTGCAATAAATCCTTTGGTGCAAAAAAGTATTGTAACTGCACTTACCATACTTTTGCATCAATAATAATCAATTTTTTAATGATGATTTTAAAATGCCCGTTATTCTTTGTTTTTTTTGTGGATCCTTCATTCTTTTATCATTATATTTTTAAAAATAATGCTCTTGCTACTGAGGACATCATAATGACAAGATAGTTATTGTTTACATTATCTCTACATACAATTATTATGTCATTTGTTGACCTTCATGTAAAAAAAAACAAAGCTCGGCATAACAACTTCTGTGTGCCAAGTGCCAATTTTAGGCCTATTCTAACAGATTTTGGAAATTAAGTTATACATGTAATAAATCATTTAAATAGGTGCATATCTATTATTCCTGTCGTTGGAACTTGTGTAAACAAATTTTAAGTTATTTCTGATATTGAACATGATGACACCACCAGTAGTTGATGACAGAATGTAATTTTGATGACAATAGTTTGACATGGGGGTTTTCTATTCATAACTGTCTAGATTTTATAGTTTTCCATGCGGTTGCAACAATGTATGAAAGCCATACTCATAGATATAGCCATTATCATAGATATATGCAGAGCTAACTAAGGAATAGTATGATTATGTTGTGTTGTTTCTGACCTTTGTTTAGTTGGATAGTATTATCAAAATTATTAAAACAATTTATGACTGTTCAATTCCTATTCATTTCATGCAACAAAATTTTTAACTAAGGCCTAAAAAAATAATGTTTGTTCCAGGTTTCATGCCCCCAAAAAAGGGTAGGTAGGTAGGGAAAATTTTTTTGGAATTTTTTTATTCACAAACCAAATTCATTATAAATTTTAATGAATTTATACTTAAAACTAATAACTCGCAAAAAAAAGTTCTAGGGTTGGGGCAAAAAAATAGGGTAGGTCAGGAAACCTGAAACAAACATATTTTTTTACGCCTAATAAACAAAAAATAGTGCAATTCCAGATTAAACATATTTACAATTCACTGAATGTCTGCAATTAATGTCCATTATTGGTCAATTATCTGCTCATTCAAATCATATGACATGATGTGCATCTGTTCCGTCCATGTGAGGCAATATTGCGAAGGTTAAAGGTTAGTGCCAGAAAATGAATGATAATTTCAAGATTATGAAATGGCTGAAGTGAAAACAATCCCGAGAATACTCGGACCTAGCTGTTACTTTTCGTTGTGTTTTCACTGAATTAAACAAAATCTCTCATCATCATAGGACTGATAAATAATATTGACTATGTAGCTTTTATTACTGAATCTTTGACGTTGGCGAGATCACTATACAACACGAGCTGTTCTTTAGGAGATTATCAGTCTGACTGTCATACCAGGACAAGGTTATTTCCATAAATGAATTCAGAGACATATTACCAACTAAGATATTGTTGGTTTCTGTAAGTCATTAATATAAATTAAAACCACTTATATTTTTTATAAAAACACATTAAACAATTTAAAATATTGTATTATAAATGACACACTTGAGGTAATTTACAAATTGGAGGTTAGTAGCGAAAAGGTTAAAACGTCAATGATGTCATAACTATGAAGTAAAACGCGGACTTTATCCCACACAGTTTTAGATATCCAATCAATAAAATCAAAGCTTTTGGAGATGAAATAAACATAAAAATGGGTTAATTCTGTGAAAAATTGAGATTCATTTTAATTTTGGAACATGAAATAGAGGATAATTGTTGGTTTTGGTGTAATATAACTTTATAATTCCACCGAGTGGGCACCAAAAGTGGTATTTTCACGAGTGGCGCAGCCATGAGTGAAAATAGCTATTTTTGTGTTCACAAGTGAAATTAACGTTACAAAATCTATATAATGCATTGATACCAAAAAAATTCTGCTTATGTTATGGTTTAAACACTACTTTTGCTAGTTTGCTTCAAAATTTATCGAAAAGCGCAGGATCATCAGAAAACGTAGAAAAAATTATGTCAGTTTTACAACGTCATCATGGCATGGTTTCTAGCATTAAATATGCTTAGTATACTTTTTGAAGTTAATCCGGGTTAAAGATTGCAAAAACAGTGAAAATAAAAATGGTAATACACAGTTTCATAAATGTGGATTAACTCTTTTATTTAACCAAGATACATGTAATTCTATAATTCACTGGAAAACATAAATTAAAGTTAGTTATTTTCACTTATGGCTACAAAATGAAGTATGCATTTGCTTTGACACTCAGTTGAAGATTTAATAATTTAACTTAATAAGCAAGTTTTGCAAACACTGTTGATGTTGCAGAAAAGAGTTTCTATAGATTTGGCTTCTTAATTGAAATTGGTTACTCCAGTCTATAATTTGTGTGTTTTACTGTTCGAATTCAATTAATATAAAAAATTGGGTTATTTTTGTTCAATTGATATTTTCTAATGTAACAACTGAATTGTGAATCAACAATCAGCACAATTTTTAACCACAGTTATGGTATAACTATCTTCACAGCAATTTCATGTGTATGATATACTGTAAGTTATATAACTTTCAGTTAAAAAGTTAGTGCAAAAACTCTGGTAAGTGCACTTACATGACTTTTACGTGCAATAAAGTTAGCGCAAAGAGTCATGTAAGTGACAAAGATGGGGGGGTATGTAATAATTCTTTTACTGAAATGAATGAATATTATATTTTAAAGCAGTTAAATATACATAATAAATACTAACTTCACACTTCAGTATGGTATGAAAAGATTTACTGGATATAAACAAATCAGTTTTTTGTGTCTCCTGTAAAATTTTTAAAAAGTCAGTTACAGTACTTTTTGCGCCAAGGTGACGATATATAGAAGAATACTGTCACGTGCCCACTTCCTCCTACATTTCTCAAGATATTTAAACCAAACTCTCACACAACTGTTGTCATCAAGTGCCCTCGTGCATATTGTCTGGGTTTTGTGTTTGGATCAATTTTGCCTGAATTATGGCCCTTTGCTTTTTTTACACATGTAATATATAGAAGAAGACCTTTGTTTCTTTTTCACATTATGTATATCTACTGACTTTAAAACACATTTGCGCTCGGCCAGCAGACTGGAAAATGAAAACCTGGTTTTGTGACAATTTCCTGTCACTTGTAATCCTTATACAAAGACCTGGCGAATGGGAAACAGTCGGTGGTGTTTGTTGGCTATCGCATATATTTTTTTAAACATTATACCAACTTTCCGTGGTAGCTTTTTCAGATAAAGTTATTTTAGAAGTGGTTTCAGCCTAATTCTGTGAATGACAGTAAACAAGTTTGGGCGAGGGCACCAACATGTTCCGAGGGTTTCTGCAGGTGTAACTACACGAAAAAACGTTCGTTAAGGCTATTCTTGCATAAATAGCATAAAAATCATAGAAATAAAAATGAAAAGCTCTGACTGGTACGACGATCAATAATGCGCGGGATAGTGTCCATGTTGTTTACGTCATAATTATGACGTCACGAACTGTTTTTTAAGCCCGGCACTGTTGACGCTGTACATGATGTAAGACTTGGGAGACATGCCCATTGTTTACTATGGCCCTGTACTGCGCATAAATGAAAGCGGGTTATAACGACGCGTGAATTTCCCCGTTAAAACATGTTTTTTCTCCTTTCAAAACACCGGCTAAATGGGCAAAAATTGCACATTTTATGCTAGAATGTGTTTTAAACAAACTTACTTGACAACAACTGGTAACAACCTTACTGCAATAAGAAATATTTTGTGTACTGTTGTTGAGGTTTTCTGTTCCATGTCGCACGTGAAACGGAACTTAAACGAAATATTGAAACATGTCCAGTTGATATTATATAAATATCACGTGCACTTGAGGGTGATAGCAGATATTGTGAACCCGAGAAAAGTAATGTCAACTGAGGCGAATATCTGCAATCACCCTCAAGTGCATGTGATATTTATTTTATTATACCGAAAAACTACGAATTAAGTCTTTGCTCTCGTCTGAATTATTCAAATCAGACTCCGACCATTTTTAGACTTACACCCCTGGTAACATCTTTTTTTTTCACCGATGCGGTATGGGAATTTTATATAGGGAAAAGCACGTGAGGTATAATAATTAAAATTAACACATGCAAGGCGGTTCCTCTGTGCTACAGCATGCTTCTACGCATCGAACAATCTCAGTTGATACTGTTCACAGTTTTTGTCGTGGTACCGTGGATGTAAAAAAGTATTTTCCCTTAAAATGTATCTAAAAATGTTTGTCCTCAATGAACAGCTGCATTCAACATCTATACATCATGTCTAATTCTCTTGTGAAGTTTTGCTGTCTTTTCTGTCTGATTTGCAGTCAGTATCTATTCTACAGACGTCTCTTATGTATCAAAATCAATCAACAATTTATCCAAGTTCATGTTAACCTGAAACGGTAAATCACTGTTTCACAGTTCGTTGTTCTAAACATATATTTGTTTAATGTTTTATTATATAAACGAAAGGCAAACGCAAAATGATTTGAAACATAAAGCTGAAACAGACTTTACAAGGAATACTGAGTGGGATAAATTTAAAGCTTTCCTTTCATAAAAAATGAGAAATGTTAGGTGTTCAGTGTAGTAAATACTTGATATATAATACAGTACAAATAATATCAAAATCTTGAAAATTGCCTTTAAACTTATTTTGTTTAATTCTATCATTAAGAAACTGAAATAAGAAATTGAAAAACAATGTTGAACCTGCAGAAATAACCGATTCATGTAACATCAAAATTCGTGGGCATAGAAAATGTATATTCACGCCACATCTTTGTGATACACGAGCTCTGCGTTTTGAAAGTCAAAACAACCCAAAGACTGCTGCATCTAACAAAACAAAAATAAAAATGCATAAACTGATTAACTAGTTTTATGTTATGATTTACTAGTAGACGCTTTGTTTTTTGCATGATTATTCTGGTTTAAACTGCTTTGACCAAACGTGACTTAATAAGTATTCAATCGGCCCATAAAAAGAACTATCTTTTACAAACGACGATAGCAAATGCTCTCCCGTCCCTTGCACATCTTCCCAACTATGATTAAATCCGTACCGTGACATGTGCATCAGGAAAATGTTTTTCTTATCAAATATATCACTCGAAATAGTAATCACGGTGTACTACACTCATAATTAACATTGGAGTAAGAACATATTATGTTGATAAAGATGACTATATATTTACGTACTAAAATTATAAAACCATTTGTGAAGACTGAAAACGCAAGGGTATTTTATTGAACTTTTCATGCTCTCTTATCCAATTAAAAAGCACCTTACATGGCAGATGTTTCAATCTAAAAAAGAGTTATCATTCTCCTTGTGATTAATTGGTGGTTGAAAGGTTACCAACTTCCTGTCAAAAGCGAGCTTAATACGGCTAAGCCGAAAATCAGAATTCTGGGTTTCAAAGACGATCAGTGTTGTTTCGACAGTTTTTCAGAAGAAGACAATTGTGACGGGTATTTTGAGAAATAAAATAGTTTGCGGCTGACATCTCCTGTGGCGGTAAATAGTAGATATATCTATTTATGAGTTTTGTCTGACTTACATTCGAATGTTAGAATTTACATACACTCCTAATCCATCTATACAAGTTTGATACGTTATCCAAATAATTAGCAAGAACAATATAATACTGGGTATGAAAATAATGGTATGATCATAAACAGAAAGACGCCAAAATGATCCATGAATGTAGCTGGGTTAACATCAATATTACAGCTTTTAGCTGACTGTGTCCATTATTGATGCCACACTTTATACATAAATACCGTTTGGAAGTCAATTTAACCACTTACAGTTCCTTCTGTCTTGCGATGATTGGTTATACCACTAAGGAAATAGTAGATAATAGACCCTTTGTTATTTTAGCATAACTTTGTAATAAAACACATTTCTTCCTCTGCTGCGTGTTCTTTTCGTGCATAAAACATTTGCTGATATTTAGGTTATGTAAAAAAAATACGAGCATTTTCAGTTTGTTTAGTGAAGTGTTTTGTACTTTTTATATGAACTAATTTAGGGGTGATATTATAAATATGAGTATTTTTTCTTGTTAAATTAATTTTGAGGTATTGCAAATAATGTATCTTCAAAATTTCTTGAATATGTAACATTCTATGTTTTGTATGAAGCAAGACACGAAGTGCCAACGACATTGCTTTCAGTTTGGTTTTTTTTTCAATAAAATTTCAATAAATTTACAACTAGCTCCAACAATTCCGTGCAAATTGAAAGACTTGTTTAATGACCTAGTTAACGATATAACTATTTGCATGCAAAAGAACGGGAATACTTTATATATTTCAGCTTTCTTGTGTTTAGAGTTCTGAAAGCTAATAAGTCTAAGTCTAATATTCCGTAAGTTGACAGCTGTGGTAAGGACTATTCGCTTAAGTTTTATTAGAGGCTTTTAAAGGTTTCTTAAAATTCTGTTCCTTTAAGTTTGACCAATATTGGAATGAATAAACGGTTCTAAAGAGTATGGAATTTCTATATGTGTTTTGCACTATCGGGAATTCGAATTCTGTTTGAACATGAACTGACATCTGTAAAATGTCATTCATCGCCGATCCCATCATATCAGCTGCCACGTTAAAGCAATGTTTTGTTTGACTGTTTCATGTATTAATCAAGAGACCTATGCTAGCTTAATTTTACGTTTATTGAATACATAAAATTTCCAGTGACGTGCGTTTGTGAAATCAACAGTAAATAGAACTCTCAATATATATTGAAGTCTTGTAACTGGACACTTGTGCTGCTTTAAGTATGCTGCATTTGGAAGTCTTCATCTATTTGCAGATATTAAAAGTGTATGAATGTGATGTGATATTTAAAAATGCGTTTGATTGTTTTTTAGTCGTACCGCATGCATTGATATATTCCTGAAAGGATGTTTTTTCTATTTTTGAAGTGAATTTCATGATCATCTGTATCAGTTTTTATTAGAATTATATATAATAAGGCTGTTAAATATTATGTTGTATGAGCAAGGTTTGTGGCCGATAGAAATTGTATATGTATATATAAAGGTGATGTAATAAAAGACTTTTAGGGCACGTGAGACTTTGTATGCTATAAGCAAGCAAAATGAAATGTAACTTTTATCTTGATATTAAAGGAGACAGAACATGCGAAGAAATGGATCTGGTCCTAATTTAACCTGAATCCGGATGTTATTCAGTCATCGAATTGGTTATCTTATTTGATAATCTGTCAAACGTTTGCGATCTGATGAAAAGGGTCAAGAGAAAAGACATAACGAATGTTAATCATTCCACGAGCCATACTTTTTTCAGCAGTTGTTTTCAAAGTGACAATATGGGTCGAACGATTTATCTTAGCAAAGGTTTTTGATTGTTTATCTTTAACAAAGAGCCACCGCTAGTATGTGTATATATGTATTATGTACTTATTACTAAACATCATCACCAGAACCACGTGAATAGAACTATTAAAGAAAGCGATCCATTATCTTAGAAAAACACATTTAAAGTACGGTTCAGACAGACAGACCTATCAATAGTGTGAGAAGACCTGATCATTAAAGTAAAAGCCTCTGCAATATTTAGGTATCGATAAATAATGTACTTTCGAGGAAGTATATATTTTCCTTTACGAATGAAAGCTGGTAAATTGAAGTCTTTGTAACAGTATTTTTTAAATGTATTGTGAATCTCTCCAACTTATCTCGAATAGAATATGTCACATGTAAACGGGTTTCTGGAATTGCTTGAAATAATAGAACTCAATAATCGGTAATAAAAGGAAAGTTTTAAATTGCAAAATTTGATACCTGAAATACGTTATGTGCGTTCTATTCACATTTCATCTGGCGCTTGTAAAATTCCAAGCAGTGTTTTGCTAATGTCAAGCTGATGTCATGCCTTTTTTGCTAAACCGAATGTCTACATAGTAGATGTTATTGCAAACAATGATACAGGAGAGAGTATGATAGCAAAATACAAATAAACAATTAACTTCTTTAAAGCAACCAGGATTTTCTGAGATGTACTAGCAAGACAGAATGAATCACGTAGACTGCAAAATGCATAAATATGCACAGACTGATTTGGCCACGAAAATACATCGCTAGGATTAGCTATTAGATATTAGATTCGGCGAAATCAGAGACGCTTAAGTATTGCAAACAGTTTTAGAAAGAACCTGTATCTCTTACGGTCAAGATCATTCTTCAGACTGATGTCCTCTAGAAATTACTGAAAACCAAGATTTCCGGAGTGTGTATAATTTATTACCGTTTTTCCATAAGGGACAGTTTTGTATTACGGTCCAAAGGGAGACCTGTCTATGTCTATCCACTTGCTAGAGTCATGACAATGGTACGCTACCGATATACAGATTTACTTCCCTTGACCAAGAATAGCGAGTAATCTCCCTTGCCGTTTGGGTAGTTCCGGTTTGGAAAAAAAAAGAAAAAATTGTTGAATCTCGTATGAAATTGGCTTCTTTTCTTCGTAGAAACATCGATATCTTCAGAATTAGCAACATTGTGGCATGTAAGTATTGAAATATGTTTGTTTCAAAGCATACGAAGAAAGAACTATTGACAAATAATCGTATGCAGACATATTTATATATAGAATTTATTCGGACTGAATGAATTTCGGACACAATTATTGAAAAAGTTGATTCTTATTTGGATGTTATATAGCAAATGATAGGCGTTAAGTATTGTGTTGAAGGACACATATACCCCATTAAAAGACCCCCTGAAGGAATTGTTTTGTAAATGACGGTGTTCTCAAGCTCAAAGCCACTTTGGTTGAATTGATGCATTTCTCAGTTAAAGATTAATTTTTTGGTAAGTTGGTTCAGAAGATAAAAAACTATTTTCTCCTGTATTTTTCTTTTTCCTTCGATTGTTTAAAAGTCCCTTCTGACCCTCGGACTTCTCCCAGGGTGAATTTGCCAAAACTCCTGTTCAAAATGCCAGGTTAAAGAGAAACAGATGCATATACAAGGGAATCCGGACACCAGACTATAGCTTTATTCTGAATTGAACCCTTGGTTCTTTAACAGTTCAAGTGTATAGCACTGATACACGTGAGACTACCTATGGGTTTCATCTCTTAATGGGTGGGAAACACACTGAGAAGTGTGTCTGACATTTCTAGTGCCCTGACCAGGATTCAAACCGGGAACTTCTGAACTTGTGGTCAAGAACGTTAACCACTCGACAATAGCACCACCCATTCCTGTATTTCTCCACTTCATATAGATATTGTATCAAATAAACACCATACGCCATACGTGTTGGAAAGTGCAAGGGAACTCGGCCTATGATTAAATCAACATTTAAATTAACATGACTCTCGATTTTGTCTCTACATACAATGAGTAGAACAATAATTTTTCATTTATTAAACAACATCCGTTCCAGCGGTGTTAGTCGTTTAATAAACAGTGATTCGGATACTGATACGCAGTTATTAGCCACGAAGGCCAAAGGAGTGGTTTATAACTGCACATCAGTACGACAAATTATTGTTTATTAAACGACTAACACCGCTGGAACGGATGTTATATCGATTCTAACATTACCAGATGTTACAAAAGGGGAATAAATGGAAGGCTTTATTTTCTACGCGAACTCTCATTCAACGTCATCTGGCGCAAATTTAGTTTATACCAATTTTAGTTTGGTGCTTGTAGCTTATCGAGCCACCCTCGAGTCTGCTTCCTGGAAAAACCAGTACTTGTGTCATATGAGGAAATAGGGTTGTGACCCTAGTGGGGCTAAAACCTCTAAGATGAGCGGCAAACACATTAACATTTACACCATCCCCTTAATTGATGGGTTGTTACGCTAAATAATAATGATAATATAGAACCGGCTACCTAGCAGCTTCTTTCAAATAGATCAAATAATTTTTTTAAATGATATTGCTAAAAGATTAAGGTTTTCTGGCAACTCTTGAGTACACATGGTAAAGAACCAACTTGAATATACATAAAAAGAAAGGTATATTATGTCAACATTTTTTTTAATCGAATATGTATGGTTCTTTTATTATATACATTTTGTATATAAGTCTAGTTACTTTAAAATATTCAAGTAGATGTCATTTGTGTCTGAAAACTTCAAACCTGGTGCACAAATCCATAGTTTTGATCTAAATAACACGAGACACAAGTTTTTACGTTGCTATACATATTTCATTTCAGAATGGATGAGACGGATCAAGAAGATCATGGTATTCTTGACCAAGAAGCACTGTCGACATGGAAAAAGGTAGATCTTGTGAAATGGCTTACTGACCACAATAAGAAAAAGTCAGGCAACAAGAAGGTATTGATTAACCGAATAATAAGAGCGTTGCAGTTCGACAACTCCAGTGGATCTGATACCGACAGTGATCATTCTGAGACTAATAATGATGTACCAGACATTAGCACTGTAATTTCTGATTGGGAGCCATTGAAAACAGCCATGTGCCCACCAATAAGGACAGAGGATGTAGAAAACTACTTTGTTTACAACAAAAACCCGTTAACTGGCAAGACTCAAGGATGCCATAGACAGTTGAAAAGGCCAAAAAGTTGCATAAGGAACAGTATTTGTTTAGCCTTGAATTCAATAACATGGACAAGTCACCATATTGCTGTATCCGGGCAAAGTGCAAGCCTAGTATGAAAGACACCGTTCAGGTATTTGATGGTAAGCCAGCTCGTCATTACTCCCTTCACGTCATGTTGGTGAAAAAATTGGAAAGATTGAATGTGGACAGTGCAATTGTAAACCTGGTGCTACTGGTCTATGCAGTCATGTTGGTGCTCTTTTGATTGCAATTGTGGATGTGAAGAACGCCTGCACATCTAAAATCTGTGACTGGATTAAACCACAGACTGCCTTAGTCCTGAAGCCACATCGACTAAAGGACATCCAGATCTCAGTGCAGAAAGAAGCTCCACTTAAGCCTTATCCAGATGTCTACCAGGCTGGACCTTGCAAAGACCCAGGGATGTTTTTTAAAGACATAATGAGCAAGTTGGGTGAGGTCAATCCAGACTGTGTCTTATATAAGTCTTTAAATCCTAACATTTCTAACTTAACTGAAGTGATGCAAAAGTATGAACCACCATTTGCTTATCATGACTCTGTAGATATAAGTTCTGTTGTTTGTCAGTCACAATTTAGAACCCATACAATGGCATTAAAGTTAGATGAGACCGACATTGTTAAAATCAGAGAATCCACAAGAGGTCAGAGCCTGAATCCCTTGTGGAAGGATATGCGTACTCACATATTAACGGCGTCCAACTTTGGGTCAGTTTGTAAAAGAAACCAGAAACCGAGCCAGATAATTTGATATCCAAGTTACGAGGCTATAACGCTGAAATTAACACAAAGGCTGTCAGCTATGGAAGAAAAAAAGAGAGTCAAGCCAGGCTGGACTACGCAAAACAACACATGGACAAATGCGGAAAAGTGAATGTTCAAACTACTGGTCTAGTTATTTCAAAGGAATTTCCTTTTTTAGGAGCAAGTGTTGACGGTATAATAAACTGTGATAGATGTGGTACTGGTGTTTTAGAAGTAAAGTGCCCATATACTGGAAGACATTCAACACCAGATGAGTGGTCAACTTCCAAATCTTCATTTGTGGATAGAGATGAAAATGGGAAGTTGCGATTGAAGGATAACCACAACTACATGTACCAGGTTGTTGGACAAATGAAGGTGTTGGATGTCAAGTGGTGTGACTTCATGATATGGACCAAGAAAGGTGTCCATATTGAAAGAATCTTCTTTGATCCTGAATTCTGGATGGATAGAATGTTGTTTAAGTTGAAGTTTTTCTACAACTCATTCTTTGTAGCAGAACTTTTCACCAACAGAGTCAAAAGAGGCAAGAAATTAATGTATTAGGCTGTGTACTATATATATAGCAATACAAATTGTGTATGAACTGAATTCAACTGATAACTTATGCTTAATATACTTTCATTCATCTGTGAAAAGTTTGAAATGTTGAAGTCAGTCTTGCCTAAGATTATGCATTCTAGTTCTAGTGACAATGTGGTTTTAGTACTTAATTCAGCTGCTTTATTTAGCATGTTAAGTGCAGTCACATTCTACTGTTGCTTGATTATAGAGTTATTCATCACCGGCTTTGTTTTTAGCTTAATGTCATGACAGGACAGTAAAATGTATTTTTCACAAAACCGTTATGAATACACAGGTGAACCATTTCTCATGAATTTCCAAAACAGGAGCAGTTTTGCATGTTTTTTTCTATTTGAAAGAAAGCTTTTATTTTGTTACTAAAAACAAATTGAAGTACTTGATAACAAAACAAAAACTTGTACAGTACATGTAACGCCTGTCCTTTGTACTTTTACACAATAATAACGTCAATGTTAGTATTAGTATGACCAAAAAAGATTAAAGTTTCTTAAAATTGTATACAAACAAACTCGTATTTAATGTCCATCCTCCTCAAATATTAGTTTTGCTGGCTTACCATGTTTATAGAAATCTTTCTTTTGTCTTAATTTAGTATATATAAATGAGAGTTAAAAATGGAAGGAAATCTGTAAGTTTATGTGTGTTAAATATACAACAATGTATCATCAGTAATGATGAAATGAAAAAATAGGAATTAAATTTTTGTGTCTTTTCATGTCATGTGTATATAGCAATTATGTATGGGTAACTGGTATCTATTATGAAATTTTGACTTTTTCATCCATCAAGTTTCATTTAAAACTTGTCTGCCATGGCCTTCATCAGTTTTTCACTATTTTGTCATCTTGAGGAAGGTGGTGTTAAAAGCACTTTAAGGTAAACAGCAAAAAAGATTGATACTGCTTGCTTTTCCAGACCGTTCCTTTTGAAAGAACCTTGTTCGGTATATTTAGCACATCTTTTTGATTAGTATGATTTTTTCTGTATATAGAGTAGTTATTTAATTCACTAATTTATGATAGATTAGATGATATTAAATAGTTTATTAAATGATTGGCAGATTTCCTGTTTTTATTATCTCACCTAGTGAGCTTTAAGGATTGACGATTGTCCGTCAACATTTTGATTCAAATGACATGTCCTCTGGAACCACTGGGTCAATGATGATGAAACTATGCTGACATATTCCTTGCATGAAGCAATACCAAAATTGTTCAAGGAATACCATTCCATGCAGATATCTGGTTGCTATAGAAAAACTTTAAAAATTGACTCTTAAAACAGGCTAATACTGGAAAAACTTAATAATTCTTATTCTCTGTAACCACAGGACATAGAGCTTAGATTACATGTAGCATTGCCTAGTAGACCTCTTCAATTTGTTAAAATTATGCCCCTGGGGTCAATATTGGCTCTGCCCAAATGGTCACCTGTTTAACAAAGAGGTATACAGGAAATACTGTGTGATAGATCTAGCTATTATGCCTCCAAAATGAAGTTTAGGGGGGTATATAGGAGTCACCCGGTGGTTGGTCAGGCAGTCTGTTGCATTTTCCTTGTCCGGAGCATAACTTGAAAACTACTTGTTGGAATTCTATACAACTTCATACAATGGTCAAGCACATTGAGAGGAAGTGCAGTGCACAAGAACCATAACTCTATCTTGACAAATTACAGTTATTGCCAAGAACAATATCTCTATTTTATTTTTTTTGTGCAAAGTATTCTGTTTAGTACTACATACAGTCTTTTGAGGGTATTATTCATTTAGTGTTAGGTCTAGTTTTTGTCTTGTAGTTACATTTGACAAAACTGCCAGTGTGTTGGATGTCAAGCAATTCCTTTCATAATTTGCCTTGCGAAATCAAACACTGCACGCTTCTGCATTTAAGTGGTCAGCTACATGTACAACCAGTGTTTAACCATGCAGGCCTTTCACAACCAATCACAATTGGACAATATAGGTTTTCGGATTAGATTTATCCAACTGTAATTCAATTTGTATGGTCTGTAACATAAGTATTGGAATACCAATCATGGTGATAAGTAAGAAATGTTTGGATTTCAGGTCACACAAAAAGTGGCTAGTATTGTGTCTAGTACGGAGTATGTTTCTTTGCCTGGTGAGGATTGTAAATATAAGCTTCATCGTACAATGACTTTTTCTAAGTAAAATGATAATGACTAGGACATATAAAAAAGAAACCATATTAGTTTAAAAATAAATCTCTCTTTGCACTAAACATATACAATATATATACCAAAATATTTAACATGCAAAATCTCATAAATGAAGGTGCTTCAGTGTTAACATATAATTCTTTATGAATCAAGGGCGTATAACAGCTGAACATTATAGTCTAGTCTAACCAACAATAGAATTTTACCAAGAATTTGTGGCCATACACATTCCATGTCTGTTATGACAGCTCACAAAATGGCGCTCCCAGAGTGTGAACAAGGACCAATACAGCAGGGTTTTTTCCCAGATGTCAGGTTTGGTCTACTAAAACTTGACCAAGATCTAACTGTCATACACCTTCTGCTTGAAAATGATTTAGATAAAAAATAGAAAGAGAAAAAGTGTGACCACAGCTGTAAAAGGCATTTCGTTAGGGGATGTTATTGATTAAAAGTTTTGTACCGATACATCAATTTAAAAATATCGGCGATATAGCGAGATATCGATACATGGGCGTAAAAAGGTCACGGACTACATATTCTACCAAATATCTTGACTTTATTTGTACTTAACATATGGTTCTGGTCTATGATATATATCAACCCTTGTAGTGCTGAAATATTTTTGCCTATGAGACCACATTTTATTAAATTAACATTCGTTAGAAACTGATGTTTCTATGTAGGTTGTACTCTAAGCATTCTGGGAGAAGTTAAAAAATGTCACAAGCAGAATTATGATATACAAATATTGACTTATAAGGTGATGTGCATCCTAAATAGTTAAATGTAGGCAAAGTAAATAATTTATTTTTCAGGTGCATATCACATTCATAACCTGAAAAGTTCATACTTTTTTAATAAAACATGTAAACAGCTAGAAAAAAAGCAACATCAGACAGTATTTGTCCTTATTACTGCACATGACACATATCATTAACATACATGTGCTGTTTAATTTTTTACACCATACTGCTTATGTGTCAATTTATCTACTGCACTGAATATATGTTATCTGTTAACAGTTTATATAAAAATTCTAACACTGTCTTTTCTTTTTCAAATTATACTTTCATGTAGAAACCCAGGCCACAAGCAAATTTAATAGGTAACAAATGACCACATTTACAAGTCCATGATATCAGATGGACAAATATAAACAGTTTTCCTATTTGATGTACAATATCACTTTAGTAATGGCTCATACAAATTTGTCATCGCTGTGCAAATAACGATCATTTGTTCAGCCAGATGGGCTTCTGACAATGGGAGTACAGTTTGCAATAAACGGAAATTCTTTATCTGCTCCATTTTCATTTCAACAACTATCCGTGAGGAAGCTATCTGTTGTGTTTTAAAAACTGCGAGCTGGTCATCTGTCGTGACTTTGAGATGAATGGCGGCATATTTAAACCTACAGACGAAGGAAGTAAATCTGCTACTGTGAAGCCCTTGTCGGCCATGATTACATCTCCAGGCTCCAATTTGGGGATGAACATATGTCCATCTTCTTGAACAATATGTCTGTCCGAAGTATGGCCACCCCATACCCTAGAAATAAATGTCACCAAGCCATTCGGGGCTACACCAACTAGGACTTTAAATGTGTTATGGTGTTTATAATCACTCCATGTCAAATTCTGTGCTTTCAGAGAACCTGGTTTTTCACAAAAGAATTCTGTAGCATCAATCACTATACGTGTGTCCGGCATTTCGTGGAAACATCTGGGCAAATTAGCAAGAATCTGTTCTTTTGTTGGCCATGGAATTAGACACTGCATGTGATCGTACATAAAGTTAATCCATGTGTTCATAACTCTTGACACAGTCATGACAGACACACCAAATATGTCACTTAGATGTTCTTGCAGCAGCCCCAATCTTAGGCGAATGCATACCATGAAAAATTCATCCAGAGGTCTTAGTTTCCTTTTTCTCCCAGGTTTAGATATGTGAGATTGATTGTAATGTTTTTCACTGACAGATCGTCTCTGACCCTCCCAGTAAGTGAGTTTGTCTGCCCCATGCTTCAAAAAAGTTTCAAAAAACAGCATAAATGTCACATAATTTGGAAAGCCAGTGTAGAATCTTGTCTTTTCATCATTATGGGAAATGTCTTCAGGTTTGAGAGAACAAGGAGAAGTTTGTGTCTCTGCTTCAACAGTTCTTGTAGGCTTAGGATTCAAGTTGTAGCAATGATCTACATGTTGTTTTGTTTCCTGCTCAGACTCTTCAACCCTGTATGATGGCTCCTCCTGGAAAATCTCCACCTCATTTTCACAGCTGTATATGGAGTCATAGTATGTAGCTGGAATTTCCTCTACAAGTTTACTTGCATAGTATATTTCTTCCTCTTCATCTTCACCGGAATATGGTTGTGATATATCACCCTCCAGCTGGTCAGTCAATGGTCTTCTTGATTTTGGTTTACTGGTTGCTTTTTCAAGGTTGTAATATTTGGGCACAGATTCTCCGCGAATATATGGGGCATCGAAGTGCAACATACACACTCTGGTGTTATCTGACACAGGCAAATTTGGACGATGAAGTTTTAGACCTCTTAGCCATAGTTTCCTTCGTGTGACCTCACTTTTTGATTTTCCTCCTGGAATTCTATGTAGTTTTACTTTCATTCCATTGTCAAGAATTTGGCCTTCATACTTTTTGCACAGAACACAGTATCTCTTTCCACCCGATGTAGCTCTTCGAACTGGACTAGCTTTATCTCTAGCATCAATGTGAATGATCTGCTCCATTTGTGAAGAAAGTTGAACCACATAAACCTGAAGTAAAAATTCCATAAATTAATGAATTGCTTGTATAATTTATGAAAGGAAGTGACTGTTCGCCTGATTACCTAAACCTAGAATTTTTCGTCTAGTACGTTAGACTGGTTGTCCGCAAATCAATTAAGTTGTACAAAAGAAACATAGCAAAGTGGTGACAATTCTTGATAAGATTTTAAAGATTAAACATTATTTCAACTAATTTTCTTGCCCGAAAAGACTGTTGTATTGTTTTCTTCCTGTTTGTATGGAGATATAGCTGACCTATAAGAACTTCTTGATAAAAGTTATGTTCAAAGCATATGATCTGCTTATAGTTTTTAAATGGAAAATGGCTGGTCTGAGAAGTGTGGACTAACTTTCAGATCTGATTTTATTGAAATAAGTTTGCAAATGTCTTCATATTTTTATGAGATATGGTAAACAGATTCTTATTGCATATGACAACTAAAGATCATTACATTTTTATAATATCATTACATTTTTATGCAAAAAAAAATCATTTTTTGCTCACTGTTTGAACCCCACCCCTTGTGCTTCATTGTATTTAAAATACAGGGTAACCATCAAATTGAATATGCTCTGTATCTCAATAAAAACAAGTCCCACGCTGGTTATTATTTTTTGTTCAGTTTGTGATAGTTAACTTTGAGCAAATGCAAATTACCGGCTATTGTCACTAGTTTACAAATGTAGTAGGGGTCACTGAAATAGGTTCGGTTGAGTATCTGTAGTGCAAAACAGGGGTGTCTATGATAAACAGCACTATATAATTTTGTTGGAATATTTTCCACTTTATTATACATCACACAAGTAAAGGACTAATAACACAATAGTAATTCATAAAGATAATAGGTCTTCCCAAACAGATTTGGTAATTCTGCCTGAAGTAATCTTAGGGTCACTGAAACTGGTCCTTCGAGGATACATACTGTATCACATTCAGACAATGAACGATAAAATAAAGCTTAAACAGGCTGATGCAATTGCCCGATCGGGCTTCCAAAAAATAAACTTTTTTAAAAATGAATAATTTCATACAATTTACATTCTATTACAAAGTTCAGATGTAGAGAATAAATTTAAAAGTGAATAAAAGTCATCTTGAGATTTTTTAACATAATTAAAATAAGTTTGAAATCACTGAAAAACACATTTTTTAAGATTTTCAGTGCAAATCTTCATGAATGTTTCTGAAGCAGCTAGGGTATGTTATTTGCATTAGTATGGTATGAAAAAACTCCACATCACAAAAATCCATCCAGCCATTTCTTGCGCCAGGTTTTTGGCCCTTCTACTTTCAGTTTCCATATATTTTATTGTGAAATCTAAAAAAGGACCGGCGCAACAAACTATACCTTTGTGTATCTTATTTTGGGTATCTTTATAATTATGTGTGCATTTTCTATGAATCTGAAATGTTTTAGAACTTTCTGTTGATAAGTTTAAAAGAAAATGCCAGAAATGTCTTTTCTTCACAATTTGGAGACAAATTTTTGCAGGAAAACATGAATAATTCTGTACTTTTAAACTTTTTTTAGATGTTTTTATCATACTTAGCATGTTCAAACCTTTTCCAAGTGAAGAAAATCATTTTTAAAAAAGCTGATTTTCGAAAGCCCGATTGGGCAATTTCATCAGCCTGTTAAATGCCATTTAAAATGGACAAGTATATCTTACTCAGTCGTAAACTAATTTCGCTGATTGAATCTATTTAACACCAATACGTATGAGAAGACGACCATGATAATATGTCATCAACAGATCAATGTGCACAAAATTGACGACGACCCTGACATCATACAATACACGGTCAACTGACGCAATAGCAACTGCATTTACAGTCCTGCATGATAGCCACATACTGTAGTCGACATAAGCATTGATTGATACTTACAGCTATACTGATGTCGTAGAGATATCGTTAATATCTATTATAAAATATAAAAAATCTTTCGTTTTTTCGATGTTTATTTGTCGACCGGAAACCGGAACTACCCAATGAGCAGGTGCGCGAATCAAGGGAAGCAAATCATGTCAATTTTATCGGATAACTCTGTATATCGGTAGCGTCCCATTTAACGACCAAATTTAGATATTTATCAATATCATGAGATCATATTATGATTTGTAAACTGAAGAGATTAAATATAATTTTAATTATTTTGAGAGAAGTATACTATTCATGTCATCTGAACTATAATGTTAGACGTTATATCGCAATTCACCAGTACTTACTACGAAACGTAGTCTTTGAAGACAGGAAAATACACCGGCCGTTCATATTTTTGTCTATCATCTCCAATTCATACTTTAAAATACCTTTATGCTCTTAGTGCTTTTCTGTCAGATGATCAAATTACACTTTTTGTCTCACTTTAAATTTCTCTCCATTCGTCCTTGAAGATATAAAATTGCATTACATTTAATGATCAGTTAGGCGAAAGCATTATCATAAAAGTGAATTATTCGGAAAATTTCAACTAAATTATACCGAAAGGAACACTTTAAAGGGTTTCTTACATTTACATGAGTTAATAGAAAGTCGCCAAGAAAAAGTAAAACAAAATCTGTCCAGTTTGTTTTGGTATTATACACTGTGACACAGTTATATTCATGTTTTCTTCTTAAGCTTAATACTGATGATAACAGCTTTAAAATAGCCCACCCTTATGTCAGTAATAGTGACAATTTACACTTACCATTTCACATGTTCTCTTACGCACGAAACGTTTTAGTTTTCGTCATTCTGTGAAATATGAACGTACACTTTATCTGTGTTTCTTAGACGTGAAAGTATCATTTATAAAATTCTATAAAATTATTGTACATAAATGCCTTTTAAGTCATAGTCAGGTTGTCTCAGGCCACAATAATTGTGCCACAAAGGAAACATATCTTAGACTAGTGGCCCCTTTGTGACTCAAGCTGCGTAATAAAATACCAACCGTTCTACCTAAAGGTATACATTAACGAACAAATACAACTCATATAATTACCAATAAAACACAAAATTTAATCAGCTTTTACAAAGTTAGACTTACTGCTAAATAACTTTGTTTGCAGTTAGTGTTCGCAAATATTTTATAAAATTATTCAAATGACAATTTGTGATATTTTGTTTGATTGGCAAAGTGAGTCAGGAATAATCTTAAATGTGCGACACTTCAAAATTATACGTTTTAGACACTAAGTAATGTTTAAAAAATATCATACAATGTCATAATGCACTAACTAACGCATGCGAAAACAAGCACAAGCGTTCATGATGACGTATTTTACTTGGCTGCATTACAGTAAATCCAAAATAACAGGGTAGTCTGAAAACCATCTCTGTTATACCACCATTTATTCACTCTTTAGTTCAAATATCATAGAAAATTAAAAGCAAAAACTTTCAAAGCCCTAGTCGAATGGGAAACAAGAGGGTGGCATATGCTATGAAACAGCACTTTGAGTATGCTCATATGCAGATAATGCTATATAAGGAAACAGTTCATTCTATTTCCGTAAATTATCGAAATTTGGAAACAGAACCCTATGTTTTAACGACATAGCAAACATTGAACATGCTATATCAGATATCACTAGGGATTTGTTTTACACAGGCAAGCGTAATTTGAATGAACATTGTATGATGTAGTTGTTATTTTAGATAGTCTGTGTCACATATGACATGCTAATACATACTGATCCCTCACTGTCGAAATGACGGCCTTTAATGATATCAATTATTATACCTCGGCTAAACACAACGTAAAAATTCCAACAGCTAAAAGGTGGCATTACTGCATGCTAATCTTTAGAGGATCAAATGCACAGCAAGTGTTTCCGCACACTCTATGTAGATTTGTCGCGGTGTTGTGGACATTTTTCCTCACAGATTCGATCTTAAAATTGGATTTCACCTTTGCACAGCTGTATTCAATATCTATACATCATGACGGATTCTCTTGAGTTTTATTCTCTCATGTTTTCTTTTAGACTTTTACTTTTTCTGTAACTGTGTCTTTATTTCTTTCTACATACGTCCCTTCAGTAAAAAAAAATGCACGTTATTGAATCAGTCGCCAGTTTTAGCAAACTGTACTTGAAACGGAGTTTTTAAAGTTCAACCCATAGCCTATATATTTATTTTCAGTGTTTTCTTGATATAAACGAAAGGCAATAGTCGTCAGAAAACAAGATAATTATATCTAATTTACGACTTTAGAATGTAATACTAATAGTGGTAAACGAAAGAGAATGCTTTCGTTTTCATTCAAAAACGTATTTAGTATTATCACTGTAGTGAATATTTCATATCTGACACTGTAACAGTTATGCCTAAGTATTGAAAAGCTGTTTTTATATTGCAGTTATAATTGTTATGTTTCACAAATAGATAATTTCAGTAAACAAAAATTCTAACAAATGTCAAAAAGTCATACCAATGTTCTTATCACTGACTTCATTGACAAAGAAGCAGAAATGATAAAAATGTAGAGGCTTGCCAGAATAAGAGAGGGATGTGACAGCAAAATACGCGGGTGTGGGTGTACATGAAAAATATATTATTACGCTATGATTGATATTTCATGGTACACGATTCTATAATCATAACACGTCAAACAGTAGGAACTAAAAGAATAAAAATAAAACTATTTAAACAATAATTAACGACATATGTAACTAACGGATTGCCATGTTTATAATTAATGTTTGATTCCTTGCGTAATGATCTCAGCTTTTAGTGTTCAAATCTGATTCAGAACAATTAAAACAAAATTCCATCTTGCAAAGGCAAATATTATTGTTTTGACATTTGTTTTGTAGAAGAAGACAAATGCCATTGGTGTTTAGGCGGTTAATAAGTTTCCAGCTTCTGAAAAAAGAGAATACATTTTGGTTTTGTCAACAAATGGTCTTTTCAAGGAATGAACTTTTCACTCGTTTAATATGAGAGAGTCCTTTTTCGCCTGAAGCCAATGTTTGCTTGGAACTAAACTGTACATTTGAATTTTTTGAAAAAAACTGCAGGTGGATGTTTTAATAGTCGTAGGAACAACACATTATGTTTACACATGGCTTTCCTCCATAATCAAGCAATGCATACTGATACATTATGAAATATTGGTTCGGAATGCTGTCTGGAATAAGTAATCTTAGATTTGACTCATTTGTCTGTTTCTACATTATAAATCTAAAATATGGAAAGCACTTAATAGATCGTTTGAATTTGCTAAATACAAGCTTTAGTATAGTACACGTTTATTTATTATAATTGTCATGACCTTCACATTGACCCTATATATTGGCCTCTTGTGAAGCCGAGGCGAGGAGCTGGGCTTGATCAATGGTAAAACAATATGAAGCAGATCTGATAAAAGATAATTAAAATCCTTTGCAGTTGGTCTATATGTATAACAAATTAGTATAAATGAATAACCGTTGATGTTTTACGCTCTTATCAAACATTAAATGCAGAACAAATGTGCAGTGCAGTAATTTTTGCAGCGCATTAAACAACAAACATAAAGTATTTTAGAGCATTCGAGTTTGTAAATGTGAAAACAATTAATACATCACATAAGAAGCACAATACCGTATATTTACCGTTATTTACAACTATTAAACAGTTCAAGAATGTACTATTTTCTTCTCACTCACCTTCACACTATGCAATATCAATACTTTTTAAATAGGCTAGATCATTAGTGATTTATTCCCGTTTACTTCTGTCTGACAGCAAGAAAGTGCCTCTTTCACGGATACGAATCGTGTTTTATCCCTACTGGCACTGAGATAGTCAGAGCAGAGGAAAAAGAATTTTATCTTATTCTCGAGCTAGTTTGTGCCAAATAGTTCTGTAAATTCTGAAAACGTACAGTTGATATTTACTGCTCGGGCTCCTGTTCTTGCCACAATAACGAGCGATCAATTGTATGTTCGCTAGCAGATTATCAGAGCGATACGCTGGTATATTTGTACATACTTCTCTGCTTTTGTTTTCTGAGGATACACAAACTTGAAGCTAATTATTGTTTTCCTCTTGAAGATCCTGGAGTTTATTATACACACGTACTTTTCTAAGCAGAACAGAATAGACAACAGTTGTGTGGTAGAATTAACTTGTTTACAGTCATGTATAAGAAATGCAATTTAGAATTAACTTTCATTTTATATTTTTCTCACTTTTGTTGGAGGAATTACAATGTAATATACAATATGTAAAATTAATAATATTTAGAATATAACTAGTCAAACGAAAAAAAGAAAGTAGAAAGAAATTATTATTATAATGAACACAACAAAATTAGAAAATAGTGGTAATAAATATCGGTGCATGGATTTAATAGTTTTGTTACTTGATGTATATAATTAAATAGATGTCTCTCTCTTCACGCTCACGTCAGTTTCTCTCGTTTATTTCAGAATAAAGTAACTGGATGTATTCATTACACCCCGGACACCAATGACAATGACAATGAAATCGGACAGTGAAATTTGTAAACAGAAAAAGTGATAAAATAAACTAGATTTATTGGAACTTAATCCAACAGTGAGGTAAATTTTACTCTTAGGTAAGGACATGTTTCGTTTTCAGATTAAACGTTTTTTTCACATTGCATGTTAATTCACAGATACTGTAACTGATCTGGTTTTATTTTGGTTTTATGCAGTAGTCTTGTTTTGTACCAGTTTATGCTAAACATGGTTGTTATTGTCATTTAGGGTCCCGCTTCGACAATTCTGATCTTTGTCTCATTTTCTATTGGGTATTTTTGCCCTCAGTGACACGAATATGAGAATTTAAACTATTGTTTTGTCGCATTTCCGTGCTTTTGCATCTGCGACTGTCGTATTGCAGAAAGACAAAAAACGAAACCCTGAATGGACGCAGATTTGATGAACAGTATTCGGTGTTACAGCCTTGCTACCTTAATGGTTAGGTTCTCCATCTGCATTGGCTGATAATCCAGGGTGGTTTTAGCAAAGTGTATTACTCGGACAAATCAACCTGATCCTCCTGACCTCTATAAGCATAATTTCACGGTCGATTTATTGCCCATATTTATTTTCGGTTTTCATGCACGTGGTAAGCTAAATGGCATAATTGATCAATATCTTTCAGGTCAAAGGATACTATCGATCGTGTCGGTAGCTCAGTTGTTAGCGAACGTGATTGTTTTAATACTTCAAATATGTGCATCGTGCATTCGAGTCCTGCCAACGTCAGTGATTTATTTTTCAATGTTGTTTTTACTTTTTACAATTCAGAAATTCAATATTATTTTATCTTATTCATTTTGTTTCATTCTAGTATTTTTCATAAAAAAAACAAACCAAGTGATGCTCGTGCATTTCGTATTCGACTGCATTCCTTGTATATACTAGAACCAGATAATTTCTATTTAAAAATTTAATCAGTTTACGTAATTCGAACCTTTGTTTCGAACCCAGTCAATGCATTTCTAGTTGCTGTATATTAACAATTTAAACAACTGTTAACTGCCGAAAATTTCCGTTATTGTAACGAAATGTAACGCTATTTCACGAAATGCTCACGAAAGTTGATTTATTCAGCGCAAATACTGAATATTATATTTATGAATAAAGGTCAGGATCAGGTTAATTTGTTTGGACAATACCACATGTCAGTGCAAGTATATCCCGGATGGTACATCTTACAAAAGTTAATTCGATTATTGGCCGTTAATATGCACTCTGAATTTCCTAAAGCCATTACTGATATTTCGTTTAAAAGTAATCTGCTCTTAACTGTGCCGATTCTTTCGATCTAGACGATTCGGAAAATGCATTTGGAAACAAATTGCAAAAACATCGTTTTCACAGTGTGAATTGTCGTTATAGCCAAGATCAGCGTCTCTGACATTAGGAAATATACTTCCGCCATATCGACTTATTACAAACACCTGGCGATATTACTATCAAAGGATAGGCGTATTATATATATAACTCGTCTAAGACCAAAGTATGTTAATTGGAAATACCATATTATACTGCATTATTTCTACATAAAATTGTCATAACATGCAACTTTGTAGATAAAGCAAGAGATATCGTTTCTAATCAAGGGCTAATTAAGTGTGCGTCAGAATGTGTGTGTTTTGCAAATAACAATGAACTTGTAGTAAGTCAAAATAAGACCTTAAGCACAGTATAAATATCACATCTATGTAAACAACTTGATATGTTGATTAATATAATAACAATCTTTATTAAGATTTATAAATCAACGTCGTAAACTGATGCGGGACTTATTTGTTACCTTCGGCGTATATCGTTGTAATTCAATTAGCTAAACGTCTCGATGCACTCTGTTTATCTTTAGTATCTATGTTATGACAGAGATACTTAATAGCCTTACGGTTTGTCGGTTTTACAAAATTTACACTTTGGTCACATTAGGTGCAAAATTGTGTCTTTTATCTATGCTTTTCGTATAGATATAAATGTTCTAATTACTATTTGTGAACTTCTATTAGATGTGAAATTAATCTTTTCCTATTGATTTAAATATCCGGACTCTCAAAGTTTAGATATTACAGTAAGCAAAATAAGCAGTCAAAGAACTAATATAACCTGCTTTATTTGACGCTTGATTTCCGCCATAGAGAACAAACAAAATACCGATCAAAGCTGTGTTATCCAAATGCAAGGACCAAGAACTCAAAAAAGTGTCTCATTACTCAAATTTAGTTTTCTCTCTAGAATTTTGATTCGATGATTATCTGTCAACTGGAATCAATTATGTATATATACTAGTATCCAATCAATGTGATTTCATTTGCACATGGAGATTGTATAGAAACCGTTAGTACTCTTGTTTGAAATCATATAAAACGTGTTTTGGTTCTCTGCGTGCTTTGGTATGGTATGGTAGTTAATTCGTCTGGAGCAGTTCTGCAGATGCAAGAATGTTCGTGTAACCTCACTCATGCACGTGAAACTATCATACGGAAGAACAGTTTTATGGATTAGAATTCAATGCTGGCACAACAATTTGGTCCCTGGAATTTGCCAGAATTTATCATATGAATCAAGCTAGAGATCATATTCGCCCTTGATGCTCGGACAAGTAACAACAGCAATAACATTTTATAACGGCCAGGTCACCGATATGTAACAATATGACGCTGTAAGGTAAAGTATCGGCCAATACATAAAAACACTTTATCAAAAATAAGATTACTTTGACAAGTTCCCAAAGTTCACATACAGTGGTTTATTATACTAAAGCAATGACCATTAGAGACGGCGTTCGAAAAACATATTAATGAACGATAGCCACCTCGAAGGGAAATGTTTTCATAAAAAAGCAAATTAGGTTGACTTTTAATGATCTTATTCGGATATTTATGTGAAACGTTTACTATGGTGTCACAATTTTTCAGCTTTCATAAATACTTGAGCCCGGCTGTGCGATAACCAACGTTATACTTTGACGGCCAGTATTGATCTGAATCAGCCTGCTGAATTATGCATTCTGATCAGATACTGTCCATTTATCACCGTTGTAAAGTTTATACACAGTTGTCATTCTTTCACATTCTTCATCTCTTGTATGGTTTTTTGAAAACACTGTGCTGTAAATAATAGTCCCAATCATGTAAATGTATCTTGGTTAAATACATATGAAATAGCGTATGAAACATATACATGTAGTAGTATATTATAGCTGAAAATACGGTTGACTTGAGTTCTTTTACTGCAAACTGTTTTTATACGTTAAAAGAGCGGTGACAAAACGTAGCAGGCGGGGATTTCATTAGTTACTTTTCTATGAGCAATGGCACTCATCATTAATACTTCATCTAACCATTTACAGAGCTTCACATTTCACTGACTATGGAAGGATTTTATGAAAATCATTCTTTTGCAAAACTAGAATACATAAAATGATTAGAATCAAATTCCGGTTTAACATTGAAGACTTTCCGCCGGCACCCCACTGCAGTGTTGTCGATATCTATGATTATTTCTCCGTTGTTCAAGTGCGAAACTAATTTTCAATCATTAAATGCAACCGGCGAATTCATTAGAAATTTGTATGATGAGAAAATAGGTTTTTGATTTATGATTAAATATAACTAAGACTTTTTATGTTTGTTACAGCTCGGTATGCTTGGTCGTGATATTTCCATGCTCTTTCGTCTGGAAACCCGCAGTAATGCCAGCTAAAACAACACAAGGAAAGAATTTTTAGAAACGACAATAGCCATCTAACTTGACATAAACATGAACTCTAACTGGAAAATAGTGGTATAAGGCTACAAATACTGAACACTTTTAAAACATCTCTTGGCCATCTGCTTATCTAGCTATCGCATGACTGCCAAAGTTTCAAAATTGTTAGATTTCAACTCGAATATTTTGTGTTATTATGGCATCTATTGCAACTACAAAGCCACCTTCGAAAATGAGGCTAGGTACTGGTGTTAGTTTGTTCTGTCGTAAATCAATATTCACAATCGCAAAATGTTAACTAAAAGGTCTTCACTAATACATAGATACAACATTCTTGAAGTTTATCCTGGACTCACAGATTTAAAGACAGCCTGAACATATGTCAAAATCGCGTCAGCTTTCTCAGCAACATAATTTTATTACATTTGTTGCCTAAAGCACAACTCATCTAAGCATTTTATGGCTTGTTCCTACTACAAAATGTAAGTGTGTATGCTTTAAAAGTTTACAGACAGAACAGCTTCACGCACGTAAGCGAAACTTATGAAAGAATCTTTGTGAATCTATTAATACATTGGCTAAATTAGGAGTGGCATTATTTTAGGTGCATATCTATACACATTCATGCATTAATTCTAGTTCACCGTAAAACCTCTGTCGAAATCTTGTAGATTACGAGGCAGTTTCAACATCTAATGTTAGTTTAGTGTAGAAATTAGCTCGCGGTCTGATACGTTTACTTACTTTGTGCTTGTCATATCATATTTACAATACATAATGAGGAGACAAGAAAACTAGATTTGAGCAATAAATATATCTTTCCGCGTTATGACTGCAATGAAAATCGTGGGACCAGATCTTATGAATACTGTAAACCATTATTTATACACTAAACTGATAATCTTGAACGTGTTTTTATATGTTAAGTAGGTCTGCTGGATCAGCTATCTACGTTGTTTTCTGTCATTTAACTTAAACAAACGGCATCAAGGAACATAATTTATGTTGCCAGTATTCTTGAATGTGTGATATATCGACTCGGCTGATCTTAACTGAGCTTGGTATTTTCCCTGGGATTTGTAAGATATCTTCTGATTTTATGGCACGGTAGAAATAACTATGGTGTCAATCGACAAATAAAATTCAAGTGACCTGACAGTTTTAAGAAAATATTTGATGACATTGGGTCTTCACTGAAATATAACCTCTTTCACACAATTCATTTCGTCAGCCTTCCGACTTTTTTTCGAGGTATTTTTCGTTTTTTTAATTCGGGCGATTCGATACAGTTTGCTAAAATTTTGCATAAACGGAAGGAATTTGGTCGAGTAAACGTAGGCATATGATAATTGGCTAAGAGTAATGTTCTTATTTCATAAATGAAAGACTACGACTGTCACTTGACATGTTACAGACGTTCACAATTCATACGATGAAAGTATCACTACTGTATAATTTGTCTGGTGGTTGTCATAATTTCTACATTAGTAATCTGCGTCTTTGTCTGTCTCATAGTCAACCTCACATTTCTTTCCGATCAGAATATTTGCATGACGGACGTTGTTTGCATTTTAACTTGTGAATGCATCCCTATAGACATTGTAGAATCAGAATCAGAATCACTTTTCTCACTCATGCCATTCAATCATATGACAGAATGAGGTAAAACATAGAAACATAATATAAGAGGCTCTTCTACATAAAAAGGAACATATTCATCAGATAAATATCACATTGTAGGGTACATGTATTCAGATAAATTCAATACAAAGTCAGTGTTTGTTAATAAAAAGTAACATTTTCAATTTCGTGGAGCGTCGTATAATATTCTAACAATTCACTGTTATAAAACATTTTTGTCGTCACAAAAATAACTCGTCGATTGTATTATTTGTGGGAAAATGTGAACTTTCTTGTTATCTAAAAATCCGTAAAAAGGATCTTCGACGTTGTTCAAAGGTTAGTAAGTAAAAGCTTGTAAATTTTCAGTGAAACTTCAGTCTGATGTAGAAATATGTGGTGGCGAAGCCAATGGCTTAATTGCAACATGTGTAACTAATTAGAGCAAATTCTAACGTACATCAAAAACGTGTGAAAGTAGGAGGCCCTCTTAAAATTTCAAGATACATTCTTCGCAGTTTTTACTGCAGTTTTACCTGCAGTTTTAATGCATTTTAAATTATCTGGTGTAGATCAAACAGGAAATTTTAATTTCGTGAAATCGGAAGCGTCTTGCTCAATTTACAAAACAAGATATTGAAATTAAATTACCTTTGCAAGAAGATATATTGATCATAATGTCAGTAAATTACTTTGAACTCTCCTGTTTCGTCGGTAAACATATCTCTTTAATAGTTTTGACGAATTATTAATTTCATGTTTATTGCCTTTAATGCAAATGTATTCGTAAAGGGAAATGCAAGTCAAAAAGCAATTTGACTTTATACTTAAAATTTTAAGCGAAACACACTCTTGAAAGAATTTATAAATCAGGTTAATAATTATCACCTAATAACTAACGTGAATTCCCACGCATATTGATAAGAATTGCATATGCAAATTACAGAATGAACAGTAATACAAAATTTCAACATATACATACGTTCAGTGGAGATCGTTATCAAGAGACACTAATAGACTGTCTACGAAGAAATTGTGTTTCTTCAAATCTCTCTAACAGACCACATTTTACTGTCAACCATTATTATCTCAAAGTTTAATGTAAGAAAATTGAAACAAACTACGCTTGCAGGAGACCTCTTTGAATGTTGTAGACTCATAGGAGATCAGTAATTGTTTGAGACACGACAAAGTGGTTCAATTAAAGCGAACTCCTGCAGGCATAAGACAAACTGAAGACTAATAGCAGTAAGAACAGGAAGTAAAGCAGCCGTGGTCTAATTCTAGATTAAAATGCATTATGTGGCATGCTGCTATAAAGACGATAAAGGTGCGGGTTTTAATGTTTGGTTTAACAGGAATGATTTCAAACAAATAGAATATTATTGGTTGTTCGGCTACGCAGATATTTGATTATTTGATCATAATGAACACAAAATTTCATTCTTTATGACAAGAGCACAGACAAAACAATGTTTACAGAATTATCATACAAATGTGTAAAAGAATGCAGGTACCGTAGACTGAAGTGTAAAATTACTCAGCAACACATACCATATCGTTTTTACGATATCAAGCCATATATAATAGTGTTTACCTGAAATTCGATGAAAGAAAAGAAACACATTAAGATTGTGTTCGTAAAATACTCATGTCAATTTATTTCACAGGTTTAAAGACAAAATCAGATAGATTTGATTATACTTAAGTAATTCGACTGTACTACCCACGCAAAATATTATAAAGCATTAATCTATTTTGACATTGACTTGAGTTGTTTCCTGCCCTTATGCATTTTATATTGTATATTCCTCTAACTGCAGCTGCCATAATAAGAAAACTTGTAAGTTATTAAGTTTCTTTACGGGTAATGCATCGACAGTTTATGTCCCAAATTGTATAACATTACTGAATATGAAATAATTCACTTAACCTTTCAGTGATCAAGTCAATATTTGCAACATATTACATTTATATGTTTGACAGATTACGTATAAGGCCGAAAGGAAACATTTCCTGAAAACTGGCAAGAAATACGTGATATTTAATTAATGATCATTCAATGTGTCTTAGATTCTCCGCGTGTATTGTATTTTTCGACTGTATAGCATTCCAAGCATAGCAAAATAACCTCATCGTGGTGAGAACACGCACTGAAAACACGGTGTATTAACTTCTCAACATAATTATGTTGAAACAGATTACGTTTCATTAATTTGCATTACATACGATTGAAACATATCGAGGGTTAACCGCAAAATTGCAGTATGTTATATGAACTAGAGAAGGACTTACAACAGTTTTGCGGATAACACTCGATATGTGTTTTGGTGTTGCCACTTGTCGAGTGCAGAGGAAGACAACTTGCTAAATTAGGAGTTTAATCACTACACACCAGTCAGCCAGAAACGTTTCGACTCTATTTCACTAGGATATAGCACATGCACTCTGTATCTAAACTGAAATTGTAAGTAAGTAGAATTTGAAATGATTTTAATGTAAAAATTTGAACATGAGCGTCTGCTTTGAGGATTTCACAGCCGTTTAATAATTCGTCAATCTTTAAAGTTTTAGCTTGATACTGGTTAAAATCGTATCTAAGTCCGGGCATCTGAAATCATTACAAAGCTTTGAAATAATCCAAACTTTTTCTGATTTTCTTTTTTCTGTTTCAAACAGCAAACCTAAGTCACAAAGTAGCTTGATTATCAAAGCCGAAATGCTAATGCGAGTGCGAGTACGTCAGTTTATAATCTAGACCGTTGTTTATATCAATGAGACCCTTTGTGATGACTAACTAATTACAAATCCTTTACCGTAGACACCAGTACTAGGTTTTCATATAGATGACATGGGACTTGATATGAACAAGTCGATTAGTAAAACTGGAACAAACGCAGTTTTACAACTACCTGTAAAAGTGTCTTACGGTGAGACACAAGCAATTCGAACAAAGCAATCACCAGGATTTTTGTTTTCCAATTATGCTTCCCCTTTTAACTTTACTTAAACTATTAACAAAATGAGTTTGCAATATGTTTCATTATTCTTCAAGACAGTAAATAATGAATTCAGCTACAATTCTCGAATGCTCACGAGAAACGTGTGTGTTATTTATTAAGACACTGTAACGTATTTCTTCGGAGAGTTCATTATCCAGCAAAGCTCCACAACCCAAAGGTGATTACAGTGGACGGTAAATCTTCAAAGAAACGTTTTGTAAAACCTTTGTTCAGACAGATTTACAACTAAATAAATTTGTTTTCTCTCCAAACAGAATAATTACTATCCAAATCAACACTGTGGAATAGCCATGTAAACAAACATGAGCGTTGGGTACATTGGCGTAATATGTTATATTCTAATGAAAATTTAAAGCAGGATCCACATTCACTTAAGGACAAATAATGTAAAAGTTACATTGAGAACCGTTTCACAACATCATTGAGAACAAGTCATTAATAATTTTCAATTTTAAATTCAAATATTTTGCTTCGATACTTTATATTAATGCCATGAATGTGGTTGTCCTAACAGAGGGTCTTTCTTTGTCCTTGTTTATTGCAGACTTTTGATGATTGTCAGTTATTTCCCTTGTCACTATAACCTTTTCGTTAAACCTATCGGTTGTAGTTTAAACAAGTTCTATAAACGATGCTAGCATAGAATGCAATGTTAAGCTATCTATTCTTGTTTTTAACATAGTCTTTGGGTTGTTACTATCGTAATGTTTACAAATGCATATACATGTTACAGTTTATATTTCAATAAAAACAAATATCATATCAGGTCTTTCATTGCGCAAGTGTCGAAGGACAGCTGGTCAAGTCACGAGCACATATACTAGTAACACGCTCAAAATCAAATCATTAAGATACCATAAATGGTGTGTATCTAAACTGATTTTCTAAATGAGTAGGATTTGAAATGGTCTTAAATGTAAAGGTTCGAAAGTGAGTGTCTACTCAGATGATTTAGAACATAAATTGTTAAACCATTCTTCAATCTTCATAGCTGGTTAAAACTTGAACGGATTTTTATTCCCTATTGCATATGACATTAAAGAACCATAATTCTAAATATGTCTGCTTTTTTATTGTCTGTTTCAACCTTCAAAATAAGCAACAAAAAGCAGGTCTGACAATATTATAGTATGCGACGCCGAGTGTGTGTACGTCACGCGGTTATTTAGACAGTTGTCTATATCAATGAGACCTCGTAATGCCCATCCAAAATTAACATTGCTCTACAGTACAATTCTTATACATGACCCGACATTAATCGGTCGATCTTCTACAATTGAAATGGAACAAAAGCACTTTTAAAACTAGCAGCGTCTTAAGGTAAGGCACAAGCAATTAAAGGCATTCACTAAGAATTGTTTTTCAATAATGCCCTCTTCCCCTACCATCTGCCTTTACATTAGATATTAAAATAATGATTTTGCAATCTTAAAGACAATCTTCGATGAATTCCATAACTTTTCTGGAAGGTTCATGTCAAAGATGTGTGGTTGTTTATTAAGATTCCGTAATGTATTTCTCCGGAGAGTCAATTAACCAGAAAACTACACAACGCGTAGATGATTACAGTGGATGATAAATCTCTGAAAAAAAGTTTCATGCAGACAGAGCTGTATAAAGTATGTGTAAGTAAAACAAATAACGTCATTTAGACCGATACATATGTTGACAACATTTGAAATTCAAATCAGACTGAATAGAAAGTGTTAGAATTTACAACAGGAATAAACTTCCTTTCTCTCCAAACAGCTAAATAATGACTCGCTTAATCCACACCGTGGGATTGGAACTATGGATGCATTAACGTTGTGTCTAATCTTTCTGATGAAGTATAAGATCTACATCGGAATCAATCGCTCATTTAAAGGAATAACATGTCTAAAGTTATATGGAAAAGAGATGTTTCAATTTATGATGTCAGTGAAAACACATATATATAAATATTTTATACACATGCATGGCTTTCAATACTTTAGCAAGACCGCCATGAATGCACCTTTCCCATCATGGTGATCTGGTTATCAGTTGCCTTACCGTGTCACATTTAGTCTATGGTAGAACACATATGCAACTCGGTTTAAACCAACTACCAGTTCGATTCGTCAGTAGACAATACTATCAAAAGAATTAAGACATTAAGATATCAAAAAACACGAGCCTCACTATAACTCACTAGTCTGTAGTTCCCTTTAATTTAAATCTAAATCAAATGTCTGATATTATACAATATTATATGTATACTATTTGCTATAAGACGAACATAAAACTGTATTCGAAAACAATATCAGACAAAAGAATTACCTATACATTCCAATACTGATAACATCATGAAAATTTCTAAGTGCATTTCTTCACCTTGGACACATTTCTAACAGGTACGCTTTAAAAGCATATATTTTGATACCGAAAATAAATATTTTTGTAAACAGTGGTTGCAGAAAACGTTTTTAGTGGAAGTTGAGTAATATATAGTTAGCTTTATTGAAAATTAAATGTAGGAAACATTTTTTATAGAAAACAGTGCTAGTCGTGTTACAAAATATGTAAAACCTTAGGTAGTATGCGACCTCTGTACGACGGCAGACGTCAAAAAGCGAGTTTTCTCCGATTGTTATGAAATGTTGCCTAATGGTACTAACATGTATTGCACGCACTGTTTTTGTTTTCATATTTCCATTTTTAATTTCGTTTCCTAGCAACGCGACGTCGAATGCCGGTGGTGTAAAATCGACGTTTTACATGCATACCTAGTTCAAATATGGCGCTAGTGTAATTTTAATAGCACCACCTGCGGAATACGTACACTTAAAGTTTTAGATGCTTTATCTGTCAATTTTTCCAGCGCGAAACGTTTAATATTGAAAATCCGTCCATTTCTTCACCCGGAATTATGTCAACTGACTCACTTTAAGGTTAGTTTTGGTCAACGGAACGAGATTTAATCAACTAACGACTCACACGGTGATTTAACGTAGATCCTAGCAAATAGCATAACAAATTCACGACTGATTATGAAAGGTGCCTGAATGATTAAATATGAAATGTTTTGGACGCATCTCAAATGGATGTGGAACACATTATCCCTGTATGGAAGGGAATCACCGCCACAAGTCTATGGGTCTAGATGACATTCTTATTTATGAACACTACATGCTCATTTGTCTTCTTTCTTACATCTTACATGCATGTGACATTTCATGTGTCATTCTTACGAGTGTATGTTGTATGATGCTAATTTCCTGTTTCTTTCTTCCACATGCATGTTGTATACTTGTTATTTAGTAGTGTATGCTTGTGTTGATTACTTCTATGTTGACATTATGATTTCATTTATCTTACTTCTTTACCCTCAATATTATATTCAGGAATGTAGCATCCTCATTTGTCTTATTTACCGATACCTTGCATGTTATTATCTTCCCATGTGTCTTTTTGGTTTTTTATTAAAATGCTACATTCTTCTTGTTTATGCATATTATGTTGATAAATAAGAGTTTTCGTGATAATATTAAGTGAAACTATGGTAGAAAGCATTTATGATCAAGAATTAAAACGAACGAAGTATACACTAATAAGAATGGCATTAACACGAATACGGTAGGTCATATTATGATACCAGATGGCGCTTTAATAGAGCTTGGTCTAAAATCCGAAAAGAGCTCTTTTCGCAAAAAGAGAATTTCACGTCCGAAAAGAGATTATTATTCTGTTACTGGTGAATAAAATGGATAAATAAACACATATTAACGTGTGTGTGACAATTTTCGAATTGTAACAGATGTTTTGACCCATTTGAAATAGAATTATGTTGTATAAGGAAAAATGACGAAAGTCAGTCAGCCAGTCACCGTCCGTCCGTCTGTAAGCCAGTCAGCCAATTTTAAACACTTTATTGCTAAAGATATAAACATTTTCAATATTGGTATAGTACTATCTATCCATCTGCATCTAGGCCACAACACTGGGAGGCGCTCTGATCATGGCCCGCTCTAGTCCCCTAACTAAAAGAAAATTTGATCATTGTTTTTTCCATACTTAGAAACATCTTATGTAAAGTATACTGATGAAAATATTTTATAAACCAACTATTTTGAAATATTACCTGAATCATGCCTGCTTTAGTAAATTACTTTTTTAATCTATGTAAAAAGGTCACATCGGGTGGCTAACGTAATTGTTTGACTGGCGTTGAATTATCCCCTCTGTCAGCGACACAAGTAGACACGGCATTGAATAAACAATTCCCAGTGCGACTTTCTTAGTGCTGAAGTACTCTCTTAGTATTGCATTTGACACTGGACACTGCTCAAAAGCATCAACGTGAATGTTCTTCACAAACAGCAACTCTCGGCGCACACCTTTTTTTGTAATGCTAGTAACAAAGGGCATTGTCGCAAAATGGCAAACAGATCATGATCTGCACTAGTCACACTGAAAGGCAAAATATTGAAGTCCACATTGTCTTTTTTCCTATAAAAACACAGATATATATCAAGTTGTTCAATTTGTTCATTGCGCCTGACCACAGCTGAAATTTCATTCTACAAAATCACCCTTCTCATTTTATACAGTTTAAAATTATATAATTTTTAAATTACCACCTAATACTTAGCGACGACATACAATCAATGTTTGTATTTTCTGTTTGTTGCAGGAACTGAATAATACGGACGGACAGACAAAATATTTCGCGTAACAGTCACTCAAATACCGCGTTATCATGCAGGTCAGTGAAGTTAGCTAGAAGATGGGATTGGTTATTGTGTATTCAATACAAGCTAGATTTGAATATCCAGCTAGCCATTAGTTGCGTTTTTGCATAAGTTAAGGGCATCACCCAGTAAGCTTCGAATAACCAGCTAACTGGGAGTTGGGTATTCGCAAAGAGTAAAGCCAATATCCAGCTAGATTCGAATACCCAGCCAGCTGGTAGTTGGGTATTCGCAAAACGTAAAGCGAATACCCAGCTAGATTCAAATACCCAGCCAGCTGGGAGTTGGGTATTCGAAAATCGAAAAACGAATACTCAGATAGCTTCGAATAACCAGCCAGCTGGGAGTTGGGTATTCCTGGGAAGATCTTCTTTTGGTACCAGCTAAAACTGCTTTCGCTCCCGGTTGAATGACATTTGAGGTAGTAGGAAAACATACAAACTTCCACTTCAAGGTCATGCGTTTAAAGATTGTCGTCATCTTGGGTTATACTAACCTACAGCTTAAATGGATTGACTGTTTTATTAATTAACACATAATTAAATCAAAAAGTCCTCTTTTCGTATGTGAAATTCTCTTTTTGCGAAAAGAGCTCTTTTCGGTTTTCAGCTATGGGATATTTTTCGTTCGTACGCGGTTATCTCCCTGGAATAAGAATCTAATTACTAAAATGACAAGTTTGTTATTTTATACCACGTATATCTGCTACTTTTTCATGTCGGAGACTTCCAAGAATAGAATAGTCAGTAGTACCAATGAAACATGTATTCGGAAGAAAGTAATATGCTTTTAGCAACATACAGCAAGCACTTGGAAGAACGACACATGCGATGACGCAAAATGGAGTAATCAGAAGTACAAATGCATCAGTACTAAGTAATCAGTACAATCACAATAGAAAATAGCAAATATATAACAGGCATGTGCAATTAAGATGCATGCAAGTGGAAGAAGAACCATGCATGTGGAAGAAAGAAACATGGAATTTGCATCATACAACATACACTCGTAAGAATGACACATGAGATGTTACATGCATGTAAGATGTAAGAAAGAAGACAAATGAGCATGTAGTGTTCATAAATAAGAATGTCATCTAGACCCATAGACTTATGGCGGTGATTCCCTTCCATATCCCTGAGGTACTTGGGTGCTATGGGTTTCGATGTCAAGAAGTACTGTCTACCTAGGAATCAGCGAAATCTAAAGAAAACCCGATTTTGACGCCAGTTAATCATGACAATAATTATTGTCATGTGAAGATATTTCAGTGACTTGACTGCACAATCAATGTAAATTAGTGCACTAATAATCTATTTCGGCAATGATCACTGTAATTTCATAGCAGTATGTATTCCGATGATTAAATTTTACGAGACAAATTAGCGACACATTCCCAGCCAACAAATAACCCGGGAGGCAATTTTCTGTGGTAATGAGGAGTCAAAATTCACAATATCTCAAAAATCTGAATATGTATTTTCGGCATTCTCCAGATATGCTTTGGGTCTCACTGCTCATTCCTTAGCAGGAATTTGCACAATCGTTAAAGCATTTTTGATAAATACTTTTCACAAAAACAGTTGCATAAAATGTAAGACATTTTTTAATATATTTGAGTTATCTAATGTCAAATACGTATGAAGTAAATACATTGACAATTATTCTGATGCTCAGACCGAGGGCTTTTACGATTAATCGCTTGATATATTCCATATTCAAATCAAAACTATGATAATTAGACTCACAAGCAAAATATAGAAAACAAAAGAGCAAGATTATGTACTCTAAAACTGAATATAATGTGGTTCCAACGCGTGATATTTAATTAATGATCAGACAAGATGTCTTGGATCTGCCGTGTGTATTGTATCATTTCGATTGCATAGCATTCCGAGCATAGCATAAACCTTCCACGCGGTGACTTCTTGAAAATCCATTACCAACAAGACGATTCAGAAATGCTGTACATAACTCGAATACGTTTACTGTTGATGTTGTGCTTTTTGACTGTAATATTCGCAAATAATGTTGAGATGGTCCTAAAGAATGCTACCACGGTCGGGAAACTTTTGAATTTAATATAAAAATCTGTGTCGAGAGACCGTGTTTATTCTAATGAATTAAAATATTGATTTTGTTTTTGTTCCGTTAAGTTTTAACATGTCTGGTTTCCACAGAATTTTAAGTGGTGAAATTAGCAAGAAGTACAGTTTTCATTATCATCCAGATTTAGCACGCAAATAACGACTTATTTTTTGGGCTTCGACAACCTTACATTAGATTAGGAATTCGCTTTATATTGGACTACTTATAATAATAATATGCACATCTCTTCTAGTATGTACATATGCATATCTAGAACGATTTTGCTGACCTTATGTTACTTTCATAGTAAACCATATGATTGATAACGATGAACACAAACGAAATTTAAATGGCAAGAATGCCAATAGCTCAACACCCCTAGAGATTATCGGCTGCTTAAAGGTAGTTACACTGTACCAAGGATTCAACGTATTATTTTACTTTGTGCCTGTTCTGGGCGTTGTGTGACGTATAACCTTCTTACTTATTGCACTTGTCGAAAAAAATCCCTTGAAGTAGTGAAGTAGTGTGTATAATCGATGCATTCAAACTTTGACCCCTGTCTGCTGCCTTGAACTCTCGTAGTTCGAAAATTGTTGGGAAAAATGGAAATACAAATATACATTTCTGTAATGTTAACCTTTGTCTTACATTAATATTTCCATGAAGAGGCTTCTGTGTGTTTGATGATTCCAAACGCCAGTTAATAATGAATTTAGAACACTATCTAGAAAGCTCATGTCAAATTAAGAAACTGTAATGCATCTGTTCTGAGTAGCAATTAACTTGGAAACTCCACAACTCGGAGGTGGTTACAGTGAATAATAAATCTACAAAATGCGTTCTTCAGAACGTACTTTCAGACATTCTAAGTAATATTTGCTGGAAGAAAAACAAATTGGATCGTATATTCCGACCAGCATCTTGGCATAATTTGAAATTCAAATCAGTCTGAATAGGAAATATCAGATTTAACAGTATTCTTAAACTGACAAACACTTATATAAATCCACACTATGAGCCAGCATTGTAAAGAAGCAGGAACTAAGTGGTCATTAGCATTGTATTTGGTTTTCAAATGAAGTTTTACAAAGCAAACGATGCCATTATATGCAAAAATGAATAGGGTATAGCGCTTTTTTAAGAGTGTATACATGTATTTAATGGCTGTTTTTATGAGCAATTTGCATTTTACGTGGCGATACTATAAACTATTTACAAAGCACAAATGTACATCAAATCACGCATCCGACAGACAAATGCTTTGATATTCCTAGTATATTATGTGAACAGATGTTAATTTGTAAACCAAAAGAAAATTATAAATTTGCATTTTATAAGTTAGTATATAATACATGTAAAGAAGAAAATTGAAATTTCGTTTTCAGCATTCCGTTGTGTTATCTTAATAAATTTTACTGTTTTGCACTCCTCAAAAAGGATTCAGTTAGACAAAAATCTTACAGACCATGCGCAAGTTCAACACTTACAGTGTGAAACACGAAGTTGAACACTGACTTATTTATGCTGAACTTTTAAAACTTAGGTGACGAAGTCTAGGATGGTGAAATTACGTGAAGCTATAATCATTTGTGCCTGGTTTAATGATCATCATTTCATCACATTCATATTTAAGGTCTCAATATCTTTGGTAATATGCGAATTTGACTGATTTACTCTTCTTGGCGATGAGAATAAACGGTGCTGTTAAATACTGCAAAAGTTGTAGAAATTTCAGATCAGTCTTGTCGAATAATAGCCTCACAACCACGTTGTATACTACGTCAAAAAAAATTGACAATGAATGAGATCTAAGTAAAATGGGACAAAAGGTGTCATGTCAAATATTTACTAATGTCCTTCCTTTCACTCAAAACTATTCGCACAATTTCTGTTTCTTTTCAAAGCATTAACACAAGCGAAAGATTAATAAATGCAACTCTATTAAGACCATCCGATATTAAGACCGGCCTCAATGTCAAGACCAACCATTTTGGAACTCAGTTGCCCATTTAATAGTAAAAGACCATTTCGAAATTACGACTACAATTTGCCAGTCCGAATGGTAGCCGTGTTAGCGAAACTTTTCTTCTGTTTATAACTAACCAATAATAAGATATTATGAAGAAGCAATATATGCTACAAACACCAGCATGAATGATGTAAACATCTTTTCTGCACAATAATGCAGTTGATTTGTTAAATAGAGTGCATCGTTGAATTATCATGAAGTTTGTTAGACACATTGCATAATATTACCATCGCACAATACAAAATATTTCCACAGGTAAGTGTGCTATGCCTGTTCGCTGTCAGACAATACCGTCTGCACACTTGCACAACTTTATTCACATGGAATGGTGAAAATAGAAGATATACACATAGATTGTTTTCATTGAGCGCTTTAGCCAATTTGTTGAACATATGTCAAGAACCACTTAGTTTATGAAGGTTTCTCGTTTTTGACAGCTTAAGAGCTGCAAATAATTTCCGAGTTTATCTCTTCAAAACTTGTAAAGAGATGAGGCATCGTTCAGATCATCTATTTTTAAAAAATGAACCGTGCGAAAGCATTCTTAAGCTTTCACACTTTTATGCAATTGACTGGTCCTGTAACGCTTGTAATCGGTATTTGCGATGTTTTGTATTTCAGACATTATTAAAAGATTAGATTTAATCAGACAAATTAGAGACTCATTCATTCATTTTCTTGGGTAATGAGAAGCCAAAAACAGTATCTCTAAAATGGACGCTCTCGTAGAAATTTAAAAGTGTAAATATTTGCTTCTGTAAACCTTTGTGGGATTATTACATCATTGAACATGCATAAATTCGTCTTTATACAACTGAAATGATATTAAACAGTGCGACTGTTTTAAGGTTTTAATAGTGAAATGCAACCGTGGTCGTTGTCATTTGTAAGACATTCTTAAACTATCATTTCTACACGGACTCGCCGGGCTTCAAGCTGTAAGTTTCTGTATACACCGGACTTTCTAAAGGATTCCTTGAACGCAAGGTCGAATCAGAGAAATACCAACATGTTTTGTCTTGTTGTGTGAAATGAGTTTTATTCTTTGTATACCATAACAAATCACTCTGCGATGAGTGTTTGTTTAAACTCGGAATTTCTGCAACCTTATAATTGTAGCTGTTCGGTGACATGATATGTATCTGCTTTATTAATGACCTAAAATAATAGATACAGAAAAACATAGAGCATATCAGTGTTGAAGCCGATGTGGTAATAAATTTATGCGTACTGATGTGACGTGTTATCCATTAGTTAATAAGAAATTAGAACACAATTTTGCAATTATGGCGAATTTCGTCCAACATTAATGTAGCCGTAATAAGACCTCTACAAGTTTAATTATTTTTCAAAGACATTAGATCGTGAATTTAACACCATATTTAGACAGCACTTGTCACACTCGTATTGTTGTTTATTAGGACGCTATAATCTAACGGTTTTTGGTATCAATTTTCTAGAAATTTCACAACCTCTGAAGTGATAACAGCGAATGGTTAATCGTCTTCCTCATTTTAAACTTTCTTCACAGTATGTTCCGGATTTTAAAAATAATCGGATACTTTAGTGTAACATGTAGCATCACTGGAGATGTAAAACTGACTGATAAGAAAACAAGGAATTTACGATACAAACAATGAAAAGTGTGGAATTTAATTATATTTTTCTCTTTGTCTGCATTGGTATGAAGTGAACTTGGCAGTGGTGTTAACAGGACGTGTGTCAGAAACCTAAACTTGCAGATAATACTTATTACAACAAATACAAGTTTGTATGTAAAGACAACAGGTGAAATATGAGTTCATTAGCTTTAAGTTGTTTTAATAACATCCTTAACAGACACAGTGTATGTAACGAATCAAGATAACTATTTTGTGTTACCCCTGAACGATGATAAAATGTTCACTTGTTTTTAATATTCTAAAAAGATTTAGCATTCTATCTAGAAATCACATGTCAAGCGTTTGTGGTTGTTTCGTTTGGGCGCTGAAACATATCTATTCCTAGTAGCAACTAACTTAAAAACTCTCAAACACGAAGTAAATTAAAGCACATGATAAACCTTTAGTTTCAGACAGACTTAGCAGTATATTCTGGAATAAAAACAAATTGGATTTTTCAGACCGACAGTATGTTGGCATAATTTGAAATTCAAATCAGCCAGAATAGAAAGTGTCAGATTTTACAGAATAAATGAATTGGTTTTCTCTAAAGACTGAATAACGAGTCCCTAAATCAGCACTCCAGAATCAGCCATGTAAACAAACAGGAACTAACTGGTCATTAGTATTGTATTTGATTTTCAAATGAAGTTTAACAAAGCAAACGATGCCAGTTTGTTTTTTTGCAGATAATAGTTGTTTTCGGTGATATTGGAAATTATGTGTACCGAGGAGACTACCTCAGACGACTATGTTTTTTTTTTAATTGGGCAACGCAAATGTTCGAATTTGCAAAAAAAAAAAACTCTAAGAACTCGGCAATTTACACGACAAACGGTTGCTACTCGATGCCACACATATAGTTTACTCAGCACTATACACGACAAACGGTTGCTACTCGATGCTACACAGATAGTAAACTCAGCAATGTACATGACAAACGGTTGCTACTCGATGTTACGCATATATTCAACTCAGCAATATACATGACCAAGGTCGCTACCTGATGCCACACATATAGTTAACTCAGCAATATACATGACTAACGGTTGCTACTCGATACCACGCTTATAGTAAACTCAGCAATATATGACAAACGACTTGTTATCACGCATAAAGTTAACTCAGCAATATACATGACAAACAGTTGCTATACACGGCAAGCGGTTGCTACTCGATGCCACGCATATAGTCAACTCAGCAAATTACAGGACAAGCTGTTGCTTCTCAATGCCACACGTATAGTTAACTCAGCAATATACACGGCAAGCGGTTGCTACTCGATGCCATGCATATACATGTAGTCAACTCAGCAATATACATGACTTATAGTTGCTACTTGATACCACGCATATAGTTAACTCAGCAATATACACGACTAGCGGTTGCTAAGTCTGTTTAGAATATCTTTTTATAGTACAGTTTTTCTATGAATGATTAAATATCATTTCATCAGAGCCTCGAAAAGAGTCGGCTTTCTTTTTAGAAAGGGTAAAAATAATGTACAAATATAATCAGGTCTAGATGATATATCTGTATATCCGTGCCTACCCTAATCTATATTTCAGCATTCTAGTATATGGCCACATTTTTTTGAGTATACACAAACTAAATCGTAAATGTTTTGCGTGATTTCATATTGTTCGTGCTATAACATCCTGCTAGTAGGCCAATTTGCCGACACCCCCATTCATTATGCGCATACCGTAGCAATTTGGAAGTCGGGTAATTCTGATATTGAGATTTCAGATTTTTGATGACTTCACATCTAAAATCATGCTGTTTTTATAATCTACTTTTGATGTTTATACTTTTCTTAGAATGGTATAATCGGTACGGCACATTTATGTGATGAAAGTTAACATGTTTATTGTAAGTTTTTTTGTATTTCAAAATAGAACATAAAACCAAATGGCACATAAAATACAGATTACAATAGTAGTTATATCTTTGAACAGCTTACACTATATGACGTAAACAGTGGGTGGGTATACCTGTACCGCCTTAACTTATCGTATATTGCAAGTTGCCATGATGCAAAACATAGTGAACCGTTTCTGTTTTCTTATTTAACAGCAGACATTCGGTAAACATTTCTATAAAGCCATGGCTCTCTGATACTGTAAACAAAATAGAATGATAAGATAATATGCATTCAAATCTTATCATGTAGATCTTGGTATCAGAGAACAGTATTTCGCTTGGTAATCGCTCCAAAAGTAACCTCAGGGAGCGTACTAATTAATGTTTACTCATTGTGCTGTATATTCAGTAACGTAGTAATCCTTGATTTAGGTTCTGAAAACAGAGATACATTACTTAGCTTAGAGCCATTAAACAGAGTGTGATAGTAAAACTACATGAGTACCAGAGAACTACATTACGAATAGCGCTCCATTTAGCTACATATATTATGATTATTGTTGTTTTCATTGTTAAAGCTGTTGGTTCTACTTTTACTAAACATAGCACAAAACATCAATAACAAACAATGTAACACAGACCTGGTAAACCAAGAACATTGTTTGCGCATTAATAAAATTCAAAAATAAAGAGAAAACGGACTGTTTTAGCACTCAAGTATATTGACTAGAGGTTTTTACACGACTAAAATATTTCCTTAGTCTAAAATTGATTTATGTAAGGAAATACCTTCTGAGTAACATGCACCGAAGTGCTGTTGCCAAAACAAAACCACTGGCAGTTATACCATCAATAAAACAGAACTTGGCGTATTTACCTCCTGTAAAAACAGCAATTTGTTCGGTGAGATATTTCAGCATTTATTTCCTTGTTTTCATTTAACTCTGTGAACTATCTACATCGAAGTATAGAAACCTCCTAGAAATTACCTCTGTACTAAAAGTAAGGTAGAATTAGCAGTAAATTGCACTCAAAGAGCTAAAGTATAATACAATTATCTGTAATCAGCGATGTGATTCCCAAGTGTTTGTTGTTCAGCAGTAAATCTATAGAGTAAAAGGAATCAGCAGGTTGTTTGTGATAACACCAATCTCTGAAGTCTCTTGTATCTAACACAAACATTACGAACGTTCCTTGGCATTTTAAAATTGATATTACTGTATAAAGTGACCATCATAATTTTTAAAGACATTAAGCACGGATTTATACTTCTGGAAAAATGACTGTGCCACAGTTATAACCATCTGAAATATATCTGTATAACAGTTTTTATTTCCATTCGATTAAAAAATATATTTCCATTATCCCCGATTTCTCTTTGTAGGACTGTCTCTTCAAAGTGTGTTGTAAACATATTGGAGCTTCATCAAACTGTATTATGCTATGGACTCTTACTGAATGTGCCTTTTGTATTCAATCAAAATAAGTATCAGTGCTTAGACATTGCTAGTGCAGTAAACGCACACAATTTAGGCAGATGACATTGAACAATAAGTAATGGGACCAGCGAAAGAAGTTTCATGTATTTCTCTACTAATCATTATCTGAGAATAGAATTGATAAAAAGATAGGATACATAACGGATATATAAGTTGTAAATGGTTTAAGAAACACGGGTGACATGTTGGTTGTTTTTAAAGGTCTGAGTGATTAAAAGATAAACAAATAAAGTCACACCAAAGTCTGCTGACAACCCATACAAACTAACCGGACACTGAGAGTGAATGCCGGTTCTAGTTCAAGTCTTGTACATTTGTACCTACAGGCAAACTTTGCACATGGGTAGTAGATCTATGACGTAATAATATGACTGACAGTTTGAACATTTGCAATGACTTTGCTCTATTTCATAATCATTTTGAACTCTGAATTATATCACTTTGAAATTTGTACCGGTATTTTAAAAGTTTATCTCATTTCTGGAATTTGGAATAATCGGTTAGTTAACCAATGATTACGTAATTCATGGCTTAATTATAGAAAAATTTTATTAAGCAAAACTGAGAGAAGGGTCTAACATACATTTGTGTAATTTGATAGTTTCAACAGATAATGAAACTATAGTCAAGTACTATTTTGGATATATTGATAATGATATAAAGAGATGCTTACCTGTCGATCAGTATTCTGACTTTTTATGCGTTAATGCTTTTCAGATTAAAGACATGTTATCTGTGTTCTCACATATACAATAACCTTTTCAACGTTTCTATTACCCAAAACTGTCAGTTTACTTCCTTAAAATGAGTTTCATTTTCGTATTCGTGCAAAACAAACTTATTAAGATAGGATAAACTCACTATAACCACTTGTAATGTCAATTATCATTTTCTCTTTAAAGCTGCTCGCTCGCAGATTTTGGTAAAAATATAAAGAATTTGAAACTGTATGTAAATAACGTATTTTAGAACATATAATCATATAAAAAGGCTTCAGTATAAATTCCTGTCACGTATATCTATAAATTATAAATAACACGCTACCAAATTCAAAAGCGCTTTTGAATTTCCATTATAAACATATGGTGTAGCGGTGCCGTGTAACAGACATTTTCAATCGATTTCTGCAAATTCCTACCTAGAATGTTGCTTGTATATTGATTCTAGCATTTAGTTTTATATTTCTGTATAAGTATGTCAATTAAAAAAATAACTTCAACGGTAACTGAAAGCGAGCAGCTTTAAGAGAAGTGTGTCTTTAAGAGTTAAAGATAATTTGACCACATTGTCTTATATAGCAAACTTGTCAATTACTGCTTTTCTTTAACCTTTAAGTTATGATTGCTTTCTTGTACATTCATATCTTGTATTGCCATGTAAAATTGTCTAATTGTATCTATTTACTATGTTTAAAATGTTTGATTGTATATTTGTCTGAAGTAATTGGAGGAATAAAAGATATATATGGCTAATTATACTTATGAACTTCATTCGGTTTTGTTATAAAAATCTATGATTACATTTTCAAAATATAACGACACATTATGGCCAAATCAGTGTTAACATGCATTACTGAGTAGTTGATAATGTTTTTTTAAGATTGTGAATGTAGTTTGCAGATGTATTTCGAATTTGAATTATTTTCTTGAAAATTAATCAAAAAACCCTTTTACCGTAGCGGGAAGATCAGAAATGAAGATATTCCTACACATGATGTACAAACATACCTAAACTCAAGATGCTATCTCATTGTGCTAGACGTTCAGTTACTTTGTTGCAAACGGGTATGTCTTGAGATATGCAACATACAATAAAGGCTGTAACTTTCCTGTCAGTTTCAATAGAGTAAGGAACTTATCTAACCAGAATTAACTGCTACTGTCTGTCATTTATATAACAGTCGTGAAGATTTGTTTGGCAAAAGTTCATTTACCTGACTTTAGACGAATCTTGGAACAATGAAGCATTTTTTAAAATTCTCTTTGCTACGTCTTATTTTAGGTCAGGTGAAAAGAGAATTGGCGAAGTACGAAAACGTTCTTACTTACATGTAACAGTCTAATAAACATTTGTTATGATATGAATTTTTCAATATTTTCCCATTGGGGATATCGCTTGTTTATTGACATTGTTTAAAAACTTAATACGTCACAAACAGTGTTCAAATAGGACAACGATGGTGAGACCACGATGCAACGATGGTGGAAACGCGATGCCACGATGATGAAACGACAATGCTATGAAGAAGTAACGCAATGGTACGATGATGAAAGCACGATGATACTATGGAGAAATCAGGATGCTACGATGATGAAAGTACGATGTGAAACTACGATATTTAAATCACGATGTCACGTAGATGAAGATAATGATGCAAGCGCGATGTTACGATAATGAAAGCACGCTGGTGAAAGTACGATCGCGAAAACTCGATAGTACGTTGGTGAAATCACGATGACACGAGCGTAAGAGTTTGAGGTTACGTCGCTATTCTAACATCGTACAATCGGACCATCGCGCTTTAACCATCACAGCATAGCGTTTCCATCGCACCATCATAATTATGTTCACCGTCGTGTTATCATTGTTTTCACCATCGTACCATCGCTTTTTCATCATCGTAATATCGTGGGTCACGGTTTGATGTACATTTCAAAACGCAATGGACCTAACGGAACACCTTACAAACGCGTTCAACAAAGAATTACGGTTTTTGTTACGATGTATACATCGTTATACTTGGGTCACATTATAATAGTGTAAAACAGTTTTTATGTCGCTCGGGTATTGCTTTCGTTCAGTTAAGATTCAAATAACTAAGGCATAAATGGTGTTTGCAGTTAAATCCCAAATTGAAAGCATTAAGCGTATACTTTTGAAATTGATTAAAGTTTTAATATTCATATGTTCACGCAGTTTTCTGTTGTAGCTATCGTCCATTAACTCTAAAAAGTGATGCGGATTTTTGTCCTTCAGTTAGAGAGAACAACGAAATGGCGACATTCCTTGACAATCAGCTGAACTAGTCGTGACTGGATTGATTCCAGAAACAATAATTGGTAGCTTTGTGTTTTGGTGTTATAAGACAGAATGAATGATGCGATTTTGATAACATAGAGGAACATCCCTTAAGACTGATGAATGCTCTCGTTTGGTTATTGACAACACAATATGATTGGAACGGCATGACAAACGTCTAAGGAATATCGATGCCATGTTAATGCTATGTAAATAGAACAAATGATCGCTGTTTTGACCACTTCAAATATAATTTCACTTTTAATATCAAACTTGTTCACTAAGTGCGTTCACCTTCAGTTGTGCGCCGATTGTTACATAAAATAATATTCCAGGAACTGAATTCAAAATACGTAGCTTGTCATATAGATTACTAGTAATTACATATAAAACTGTAATGTAAGGCTTGGTAACTGTTCCTTGAAAATTAGATTTGATACAAACATCAAAACCCTTTTCCATTTATGTTTTATAACCACAGAAGTTGTTTGTGCTTATTTACAAACAGCATGGAATTGTAATTAGTAAACGTCCGCTTGTTGAGTGACAGAACTGTAGCCGCCCTTTTCTAAAAGTTCGGATCAAACGTTGACGCCATCATTGAAGCCTTTTAAAGCTTAAGCCTTCCTAGTATGTTGTTCCTGCTTTAAGGAAATATTTAACTTTGAAAAACAAAATTACTTCACCAGAGAGTTCCCTAACACATGGGTGAAGACTTTAAAGAGATCTTTGAAAATTTTTATTCTTAAATGTACAAAACTCATCATGGCTTTGTCAAAACATGTGTATTAATTGCAGCAGGTGCGCTGGCTTTTCAATATAATCAGAATCAATAGATTTAATTAACATGAAACTAGACCATGTACTTACGAGTTTATGGTTGTCTAACACGATATTTGGATAACATTCCTTGTGGTTTTTCAAACCTGTCTGTATAACAAATGGAAACTATGCATCTGTTATTTCGTTATTGCCAACAGGTATTTCGTTCTCTAATAGCTTTGATGTTTAATGATTGAGAATCTAGATACTGTACAATCGATATCGATCTGTAGCTTGGCTGATGTATTGTAACTACCTGTTTGTGTTTGTTTCTACAGGTATGTAGTGAAAACCCTCATTCCGCTTGCACCTTCAGAAAGCCTCTCTATCAGGCTAGATGATAAAAATATAATTTATTTAAACGTTAGCAGAAAGCTTTCAGTCTACTTTTCTTCTCAGTGAACTCGATCATCCAAATCTTACATTTCAGTTTTATAACAAACATTAGCTATTTATATATAGGAGTATATAAAAAGATGAGTAGCTAGATTTCATAGTAAAATTCGTGTCAAGTTTTATCTTGTGCAGTAAGGTGACGTGAATTGACACATGATAAATGTGAACCCCGGGACGCGAACCCGACACCTTTCGCTTAGAAGGCGAATGCTTTCCCGACTAAGCTAATCGTCCGCTTGCATGTTTCTCCCCAATTGTAATTTAAGTCCATACCGTGACATGTGCATCAGGAAAACAAATGTAATCCTTGTTGTTTCTTTTTAATAAAATATGTTACTCAAATTACTGAGCGTCATTTACTGGTCGAGAAAATATAATTACTCTACACTCATAACTAACAGTTTGGATGTAACAATATATTATATTGATAGATAGGAACTATTTACGCACTAAAATTATAAAACCATTCATGAAAGACTATGAAATAGTATTTTATTGACCTTTCTAAAGCGGTAATACCCGATTAAAACGTACCTTATGCTCCGGTCACATATCCGTACAGTGTCCGTACGATTTATAAAATCGCACGATTCCACCACCTTTTAAAATCCGTACGGTCTCCGTACAGTTGTAGCTTCTGGTCACATGCCTACTGGCCCCGTACGATCTTTTGGAGGATGCAATCGTAGGATATCCATACGGACATCGCAGACAAGTCGTGCGGTACTCACAAGGACCTCGGACGTACCTCGTGCGATGCACGTGTGTTCATACGGCGCCCGTACGGTGTCCGCACGGTGTCCTGGTTTTATACCACCTTCGATTGTCAAAGATGTCGTACGGAGTCCGTACGGCGAACTTAAGGCCCTGCGGGCCCCGTACGGACATCGCAAGTTCCCCGCCCGGTGTCCGTAGTATCGTACGGACATCGTACGTTGACCGTGCGACCACCCTGCGATAGTCGTGCGAGCATCCTCTTACGGGACTCGCTGTGTTCCAAATCCGCACGGACATCGTGCGATGCCCGTACGAGCTATGCCGAGGCCCTTGCGGTGCCCGCAAGAGTCAACGATGTTCGTACGGACTCCGTGCGATTTTGCAAAATTTCGACTGAAAACCTACTCGTACGGGGCTCGTAGCGTTAATGTGACCAGGGTATTACAGAGTAAACTTTCAAATCCAAAACATGTTACACATTCTACTTGTCATTTCATTGGCGGTTGAATTGTTACGAACTTTCTTATAACGGCTGCGTTGAAAATTGTTTTAACTAGATACGGGTTTTACGCCATTTAAGATAGATTTTCAGACAATGGATTAAAATATACGTAAACCTGACAGGCATAGTTATGTTGACTGGTTGCCTCACTTTATATCGACATAAACAACATCTGATTGCATTGGTTTAAGCAAACAGGTTAAACTTAATGTAAACGACGTGATTACAGAAGATGAAAGATTAATTAGATATGTTTTAGGATTATTTATATGAAAGTGCAATTACTTTAAATTAACTGATGAATTGAAACTATGGTAACACAAATGCAGCGGCAAACCTTATTCTCTGAAACTATGCCATGATACCTTTGAAATAACTAATAATGTTGCTGAGGTCAGCTAATTATAAAAGCTCTGCTATCAGCCATTTGCAGCCAGTTTAGATCAGGATCAGTTGGATGTCTTGCACAGAAAAACTTGTAAGAGTTTAGCATTTGCAATTTAGAAGTACTAGACAGTTTTTCCCCTATTTGTTCTTCAAATAATGCAAATATAGAAAATATGCTCGCAGATTGGCTTGTGAATGTTACAAAACCTAAACATTTCAATTTAAAATATTCTTAAATAGGAAAAAAGAGTCGGAAGTACATGCTTACTATATATATTGTGTAGATTTTTCAGTTAGTAGAGATAATCCTTATGGTTGAAAGCTTTCTATAGTGTCACTCATAATAGTTATAAGATTTTAGATAAGGAGATAATTGTGCCAAAGTTACTGTAAATATATCATAAACAGTACGTTAATCCCCGAAAGATCTAAGTTGTAGTTTCAAACTCCCCTAAAACCTTACTTAGCTGAAACGTGACATCGTATGTCTTAAAAGGATTGATTGAATATTGGTACGATCTTAATGATTCCACAGTTTTGTTCAAAATGACTAAACACGCCAGAGATATATTAAAACATAAAAAGTATCCTTTCAAATTACCTTTATTAAAATGGTTTTAACAAGTCGACATGCAGAGATAAGATGGAAAGACAGAAAAATTGAACTCAAAGCTGATATCTTAACTATTTAAAGGCAATGAGTTTTCAAGCACCAAACAAATTGTAAATTAAACGATAATAGTAGATCTAACTTAAATGTATACTTCAGGGAAAAATACATTAGCTTGAACTCCTTACTACCAACATTTCCACACACAATTCATGTGCCTTTTTATTAACATATTTACATATTCAAACGTACCTCGGCAGTATATATTCATAAGGATATTGAGAGTTCACGAACAGTTCACAAAGTCACAGCTATATCTAGTTTGTATGATTCCTGTCCACCAAACTCATCTACTTCCTAGCTAATTATTACCCTTAATAAGCATTTTATAAAATGTCCCTTGTCGATAGATAGACATATTTATTTCAGTATATCACAGAGATGCAAACAACATGCCAAGAAGGACATGTCTAGTAAAACATACAATACTTTAAGAATGGTTCTAACGTAACCTAGGCTATGACATTGTCAGTTATAAGAACCTGAAATCGTATCTGTTACAACAAAATCTTCTTATATACTGATTGTTTTCTCTTATCTCCTGCGTTTAAATCTTTTTACATAGACAATGTCCTAATAAGAACTCTTATCTCCTGCGTTTAAATCTTTTTACATAGACAATGTCCTAATAAGAACATTTGAATATCCGATTATGGCACTCAGTAAAACACTTTTCCATTCCACTTCTAGAACCAAGTAATATTACAAACTTGTTCAATATGAACACTCTCAAATTGATAGGATCTTTATATTATTATCGGAACAAGACCTTTTTCTTCAACAGTCACAAACATCAAAGCTGCATAAGTAGATACTTCATGAAATAATTAAATACATTGAATCAATTGAAGACTAAGTCATAAGAAACATGACATTGCGAAATTATTTCCCCAGTTTAAAAGGTTAAATTTTGGAACTACATTAGAAACGTTCTGTCTTGTATTACAGGTTTTGCCAACTTATTTATCCGTCGGCGTTATGAACTTACGAAGCGGAATGGAGTACTCGCTCGTATGTATCTTGTCTACAACCGTTTCTTATAACTGAATAATTTATTCGTCTATAAATATGGCTGTTTGTCAGTGCTGTGTATTATGGTGTTTAAGGGTTAATGTCTGTATTGTAACCTTTACAGTGACCTACAAAACAATAACAGCGACTAGCTACTTGCTGTTTTACTGACATCCAAATTGATGGTACTTTGTTGAAGTGTTGTAGCTCTTGGAATGCTTTTTTCTGTTATTTGCGTGCATATTTTACAGGCACAATCAGTGTCTAAGGAGAATTGTTGTAACACTGTATTGATATGATTTCAAGTTAATAAAACTGACAATGTCATATTCTAATACAATCTTAAAGCACGGTAACTTTTACTATCTTCAGGGGACATCTTGATAGTAACAATTTACCCAGGGAGTTAATGCTATGCGATATAATATTACTCTCGATTCGGTTGACAGGAGGCCTACCTTGAGCTTTCATTGAATTGTTTCTTGGTGGGTTGTTTAAGCTATGAACTCTTAATGTTCCTGCGAATACATGTTACAGATATTAGGGCTTTGGTTATGAGAATATGTACCGTATTATGAAAACCAGATAGAAATTGTATGGAAACAGGAATTAATATTTGATATTACATCATTATAATTAGTAGTAGTACATGTAGTTTTATTATTATTACATGTATTAACTATTATTTTTAGAATACAATCATAAGCACATTTATCACAATCGTTACCTACTTGGGTTTTTCAAACAACCAAAGTCAGTTCCTGTTAATTTGCAATTTTTTGCAGATATTACTAAAACAGAATAATATTTGCTCCAAAACCAGTTACTTACAATAACATGGATGTTCATACCTCATTCACAACACGTGTGTGGTCATCAATCGTTTTAAAAGCTTTAAGAGTAAGCATGATAGAGGGAGTTTAACTGTAGAAATGCTGTCTCCTTGATTAAACGCTGACATCCATTGCTTATCCCAGACACTATAAATCAAGGAAAATATTCCTTGGGACAAAAACGAGTATTTTATGTGCATGATGAACGTTTGGCGTTTCTGTTTTACAAAGTAAATATTTAAGTATTATAAATTGTAGACATAGACACTTCAACACTTTTTTTGTTGTTAAGTATCTTCTTATAGACATTTTGACATTGTTTATTTTCCTGCCCTCAAGGTTTGGTCGAATGACTGAAGTGATTAGCAATTTCTATACAAACTGTTTTCCATTCATGAAATTTTTAAATGTCTGTTTGTTCAGTGCTATGTGTTGCGGCTACATTAGTTATGTATTAGTTGTTCTTACTTTTGCTGAGTTGTGTTGCCTTTATATGGTTAATATTCAAGCTGCAATATCTAATGTGTCTACATGTAGATGGAGGATTCATCCCCTATATGGCTAGGACCCTTTGTCTATTTAATGAATCCAACATGTATCTTTCCTGCACTGTTGAATATGTGCTGTGTTTGATGGTGATTGGGTTTTATTGTCTGTAATTTATCTCGTTTTTTTTCTTTCATTTTCCGTTTAGTTCCATCTGTTTAACTGTCCTGTATTTAATTCAGCTTTTGGAGAGGGCGTTTATATTAGTCATTATATTTTGCAATTATATCAAGAAACTTATCAACATATTTAAGATACTCGTTTATTCTTTTCAATATCTTAATATACATCACTTAGGTGATAATGAAAAGTCAATATACATGTATTATTTAAGCATTGACTAGCTAATTATTATTAACGTTTGGTTGCTACAAAACTAGTTTGCATCAACAAGCGTTTGAAAAGGACCTGGATAATATGAGTTCCTTATCCACATTTAATACAGCTGATTTTCTGTATGCTTTAGACGACTATTTGATCCGACAGGCGCATGACTCCACATAAAATAAGTTTATTGCAACGTACTCTAGGCTTTTAAGTGTCATTTAAGCAATATTTTGAATTTTCTTCTGATCCCGAAGTGGTTATGTCATGAATGTTCTTGATTTTAAGCAAAAGTCTATTAACATGTAACCGATGTGAACCGTAGTTGATTGCATCCGAATATTAGTAAATAACTTCCAGTAATTTATTCTCTAAACAAGACAGAGCGGGAGAGGGTCCAATAATACACGCCAACAAACTTTCGTCGTCTGCGAATGTGATCAAGAAACCACACAAAAATCAAACCACCGTAGCTGCACAATCTTTGGCAGTTTTCAAACATCGATACTGGGGTTCTTTGGTTTAAACAATATTCATGCACGTAATTGCATTTACAAGTCTTAAGATGTTTTTCTATTTGATCGTTTGAATGCAGATATGTGCAGTATCGATTTCCAACTTGAATATTTAGTTAAAACAATTCATTGCTTGTCCAAGGAAGCATTTCAAGAGAATGTTTAAAAACATCAAAGTACTAGTATTTCAACAGAAATGCAAATTGTAGGAAAACACATTATGCAATTATCAAGTATTTGAACAAAACGTTTGGTTCATAGTATCCCATTATAAACATTTCAACAAAACGTTGAGCTCAAAATGTTAGAACAAAACGTATCGCTTTACATCATCAAGCACAGCACCGATCAGTTATAAAATTGACATCTTAATCAAAAACCCTTTAACTACAAGGAAACGATAGCAGACTATTTCCACAGTTTAACAAGCCCGAACATTTCAATCACAAAAATGAAAAGTGGTTAAACCCGATTTGTGACCTTTCAACCTCACAATCCTACCAACAGAACACTTAAGATTTGTTGGTACTAATGTATTAAGGAGATGTTATGATCTTTTAGAAAATGTGATAAGTGTTAGGCACAGACAAACAAAATAACGTCCTTAGTTTAGTTTATAGTTAATACTAATTTATTTTGCTCGAATGTGAAGAAAGCTTGAAGCTTATCGGGTCACTCTCGAGTCCAGCACTGATGTCATACGAGGAGGTACGGTCGTGACCACAGTATGGTTCGAGCACACAACCTCCGGGATGAGTGGCAGACACCTTAGCGTCCTTGTAAAAGCATGGTGTCATGCGTTTAAATCTGCTGAATTTGAACAAGCTTTAACATAACAAACAAGTTATAATATGTAGACTCGATGTGATATAGTGCAAAGACGCCTACTTACCACTGTTAGTTGGTTGCATTGTAACCATGCAATGTTTACGTTTTTCCACCGATGAGACATAGCAATCTACATTAACACGTACATGGAATTCACCCGGTTTACATATCATGTGTTTTGTCACTTTTATGCACAAGATAGATGCAAATAAGGAAATATACTGAAGTTACGTAATATATGTAACTAGCTGTATTTTTGCATATGAACCAACCACTAACAGCCAGACTTCCACGCAGACCAATGAAACCTCCACCTATAAGAGAATGCCGAAGGCAGTCTATGTATTAGATATAATGATTATGAAAGCAACGCTTTTACAATGTGTAAGAAGAAACAAAGCGTTCTTATTGAATAAAGAGTAAAATTTGTAACAACACCACTAAAGAGTTTATTGGAGGTAGCAAGTGTAGCACCGGTCTTTAGAAAGGCCTCTATAGCTCTGTGGTTAGTGCACTGGACGCAAGAGCGGAAGGTCGTGGGTTCGAACCCCGCCCGGAAGCTGGACTCTCCACTTCATTTCATTTCTCATCATTTCTCATTATCTTTCGACAAAAACTGCCTTGTAAAATTTCAAAGCTTCTCCATTAGTACCGAGTACGTCTCTGCTAACTTTAGACAAAATCCAAAAGTAGGAACGCTGGTAAACAGAAATTCTAAGGGCATTTACTTCTGTCCGGATTATACAGTGACATAGTAGCTAAGTAATAGCACAGTAATAGCTAAGTAAATGTGAAAGAGTACCATAGAGTACCATGGGAATAATCTGTCACAGTAGAAAAGGCGCACGAAATGAGGAAAAACGAACAAAATGTGAGGTTGCAGAGAGGGGAGGGACAAGTGAGAGGGTAGAGAAAGGAGATTAGGAAGACCAAAAAAAAAAAGTGTAGCGCCTGTCTTTCTGATGGACAGTGGCTACGTAATGCCTGGTTTCACTTGACTGATGTATTATTAAGCATTCGGCGTGAAACATATAGAAAGGAGAAATTGAAGTTAATAGAGACAAATACAGAAAAGCATAGAGAAAGCCAAATGTTCCTCTACCTAGCAACGTTTTTAGAGAGGTATACTATTAATGTGTTCGAAGCAAGTGTCCAAAAAGCAAAACTTTCAGTCTTTATTTATTTTGTTTCAGGAATCGTTAGAGCAAAGTGTTCTCGAGTACACATTACAATTAGGTTGCGATTAACGTAAATGGGTAAGTCTTTTTAACTCGATAAGGAATGTACCTAAATTGTTATTCGTCTTAAAGTTTTTATACATAAAATTACAGAAATTGTTAACACAATTGCTATGGATGTACACGTTATGAGGGGAAAAAATGCGCGGCTGTTTTGGATTAAACACAGTTTGATGTCATCTATCATTGTAAGCTGAGAATAGGGGGGAGGGGGGGGGGCGGGTTGGGCGACATTATATTGAAACATAATTATTTTGTATGCTTTCTGATACAAAGCTGGAAATGTTCAGGAAAGTCACTTAGTCAGTATTATGTACATTCCGTTGACAAAAATTATAGATGTTAACAGTCTCTTTGAGAGCCACTTTACCTGCCAAATATACGGAATATGTTACGGTATATTTATCATTTCCTGACACATACACACGTTAAATATAACATCGTATAACCTATTTACAAGCATTTCTGTTGGCAGTTGTTTATTCCTAAACGCTGACTATTCCCTTTGGCTTCTTCAGCTATCGTAAATAACTCACTGAATGATATTCTGTTTCGAAAGAAATGTACACATTCTACGCTAAACAATAAACACAATAATAAATCAAAGATGTTCTCGCCAAAGCTGTAACACAAAACCAAATACGCACGTTTCATAATTGCATTTCCTCTCGTTTAAAACTATTCTTACATCAAGTCATTATCACAGGAATCAAAACACGATTTTCCATTGCTTACAACCCTTAGGAAATGCCTGGCTTCAAAGTTTATTTCCACAGCGAGCGTGTCTTGAGGCAAGACATATTGTTGCCGTTTCTCTCCCATCTGGAGTGAGTTTCGAGACTGATTAATACCAGTTGTAAGAACTTGTCTAGACTTACAAAGTCTTCTGAGATTGATATGACATTTTAAAACCTAAACCAAACAAAATCTTTTCAATTAGCCACGCTAATCACAAGCGTCAGGGGTAGGAGAATATTCCATGAAAATGCTATCAAAGAATGGAATATTATTTGATTGTTTGAAAAGACCCTAACGACTTATGCCAGTCTAGAACTTGTCAAATATAATAGAAATGACTAACGGAGAGTTTAAAGCTGCTTGCTCTCAGTTACCGTTAAAACATTTTTTTTTAATTTGACATTCTTATTCATAAAAATAAAACTAAAGGCTAGAATCAAAATTTAAGCAGATATCTAGGTAGGTTTTTGCAAAATCGATTGAAAATGTAGGTTACACGGCACAGGTACACTATAATTATGTTTTTATTGAAATTTTTTCAAAAGCGTTTGCAACGCTTTTGAATTTTGTAGCGTATTTTTTGAAGTTGAGAGATATACATGACAGGAATTTACACTGAAGCCTTTTTATATGTCTATTTGTTCTAAAATACGTTATTTACACACAGTTTGAAGAACTTGTTTTCTTACCAAAATCTTAGAGCGAGCAGCTTTAAGTTTCGGCTATATTACGTTTTGTATCAAGTTTTAACTATGTTATGACGGTTGACCTAAATCCCCGCAAGTTATTTTACGTTTGATCAATCCATAATCCTCGTAGGTTTGCTAGTGACTAGATCCATTTTTGTCTTATGACCCAATAGAAGATATGTGCAAACAGTGCAAAATGAAATAAATAACACTAACGGTTTGGTGAGTGAGAAAAAACAGCGCTTTTTAAAAAGTCTGATCGAACGTAATGGCAACATAACATATATGTATGTTAGCTTTATTCCTCAGAAAACATGTAAAAGTCCGATTGTGCAAAAAGTACTTTCTGACGTGTTTTAAAATGGTCTAGATTCTACGTTTAGTTCGTACGTTTGTTAGTTGCAATAGTTGCATCGGCTTTATTGGTACTAGGAATGCAAAGGTTTAACTAATGCGTAACTGGACCATGTAATTGAGTGTTTGTGTATGTTTGATAATGAATGTATGTCATGCTATTTCAATAAAATGTTTAACGAGTTTCACACAACTAACGAAACATATATAATTATGTTGCTTCTATATTTTCAACAGCCATTTCGTTTTCTGACGGTTTTAAGTTTTTGTTTTGTATAAAACAAACTGTTCTTAATCATTCGGGAGGTGGATGTTGTTCAGTATCGATATCGATATCGAGCTGGAGCTGTTGCAGTATTATTTCCTGTTTATTTTATGTTTTCCTGTGAATTATAGAGTTTTCTCAGTGAAATAAAAGTGATAATCCACAGTTTTGAAACAGTGGATTACCATTTTTATTTTTCACGTTTTGCAATCTTTAGCCCGGTTTACGTCAAAAGTATACCGAGCGTTATTAATGCGGAGACCAGCGACGTGACGTCGTTTAAAGACGTCATTTGTTCTATGTTTTCTGTGACGTTTCCCGCGATTTTCGATGTTTTTAGAAACAAACTCAATACAAAAGAGTTTTAACCATAAAATAAACAGAAAAATTGTTGGTTCGGTGTAATTTCACGTTAATTTCACTCGTGAACACCAAAAGTAGTTTTTTCCCGTGGCGCGCCACTCGTGAAAATATCACTTTTGGTGCCCACTCGGTGAAATTATAACGTGATCTTACACCGAAACCAACAATTATCCTCTATTTCTTCAGGTACTGGTTATGTCTCACAATTTTCTCAATCTTCATTAACGTTAACAACTTATCATTATATTGGCTCTATAATTCACGTAGGCTTAATTTGAACGACGTGATTACAGAACCTGGCGGATTAATTGAAAATGCTCTGGCTTTATTCATATGAAATTGCCATTACGTTATATCAACTGATAGATTGAAACCATAGCAACAATACTGTAGCTGTAAAACCTTTTAAATCTCTAGAACTATACTTTGGTATCGTCGGCATTACTAGATATGTCGCTTAGCTCAAGCATACGACAAGAGCAAACCTTGGAATTAGCGAAGAGAACAAATTTAAGGTCTACTAATACGTTCGTCTAATTTTATCTAACTCAATACTGATCATTATCCATCAAAGTCACGATCAGTTGAATCAATTTACTAGAACATTCCTTGAAGTTTATATTCATACAGTGTTGATGCCTATGGATTTTGTAGAAAGACGTCTTGGTCCGATGATTTAATAACAGAAAGATTCTATCAATCCGGGGCTTTTCATATTGAACAAATTTGTAATACAACTTGATTCTAGAAGTACTGGTTAAGTGTTTTTCCAGAGTGGCTTAATCGGATATTGAAATGTGCCTAATAGGACAATGTCTATATAGAAGATTTGAACGCAGGAGATTAGGGAAAACAATCAGCAGCTAAGGGGATTTTGATGTAACACAGTAATCACCATTGATACGATTTCAAGTACTTATAACTGGCAATGTCAAAGCCTAGGTTTACATTAGAAAGCATTCTTTAAGCACTTAAGGTTATTCTGCCAGACATATCAGCTTGACATTATAACTGCGAGGCATCTGTCGAAGTCTGCTGCCTATGCACATAAGAAACTACGAGCATAGAGATAAACTGAAACATTTTAACAAGACTTAAAATCGGTACCAGCGAATATACTTTTTTTATTATTTTCGTTTATCAGTCTTCACAATTTGTACAAACATGTGGCTATTCTAGGTACTTGTTGACTTTCTCCGTTGCATAATTTTTCATAATTGGGGCAGACTTGATCAATTAATGCCTTTAGCTTGCCTGTACACATAAATTAAACTTTCTTTGAACGTACAGTGTGTGGTCATTAATCGTTACAAGAACTTACGGACTTTTAGTTATCGTTGGGATGATAGCGGTTGTAAGATTATCTGTTTGATCGAACAGTGATATTCATTGCTTATCCTAGACACTATAAATCTTGGCAAATGTTGCTAAGAGACAACAGGAGTATTTTATATCTATGATCACACACATGCTAGAGTTTCTGTGTTATTTTGTTGATAGAGATATGCTTCAAAAATACAGGGTAATTTGAGAAATGTCTTCTACGTTATTATTCTAATTGTCCTCTAGCTTTTGACAAATGGATGGATGGTAACTTGTAAACATAGCAGTATTTTTTATGTCTCATCTTACATTTATTCCACGCTATATGTTTGCTTTCTATGATGATATTTAAGAGGTCATTTTGACTTTGATTTTACTGGTCATTCTTTTATGTACAAGGTCTTTTCTGAAAGCATATTCTCCGTATCTCAGTCCTTGTGACTTTTCATTTCTCCCCAGATAAAAAGATGCTAGCTAGGCACCGTTATTTGTCCAAATCTGCACACAGACGTTGCGTCTCACGATTACCTGGAACAGGACTGTGCAGAATGCAAGTCGTTGATTTCCCGGCTACAAGTATGCATACAAGTCAATGGAGAATATCTTGAAGAGTTGACCTAAAAATGAAGTCCCCAAACACATTCACTAATTGTACACTTTTTTGTATCATGTCGTTTAGAATGGTCCACGTGTCTAGCGTTTCCAAAACCTTCATTGATAAACTAGTTTAACAAAATATCTTTTCCACAATAATTGTTACAAGTTGCATATCTTTTCATCGTCACCTCTTTCGTAGTGTGATATGTATCTAATCTAAAAATAATTTTTTAGGCTTTACAGTTCTATTTGCTACGGAAAGACACAACCTGTTTCTAATGCAGCCTTTGTGTTTATTTGCGAATAAGTGATTTATCTATCAAAAGTACATTTGTGATATCTCTGTTTCATAAAGATTTTCAATTTATCTTGTTAATATATACCTACTTATCGTATGAATTAGCAATCATACTCCCTTCGCAAGTGGTGCGGTGGTCGAGAGGGTAACGCTCTGGACTACCGATCCCGAGGTCCCCGGTTCGATTCTCGACTAGGGCACTGGAAATTTCAGAAATGTTTTTCTATTTATTTTTTTTCAAATCTTTATTATACGCAATCACATTTAACAATGTAATCAATAATATCTTTAATTATTCATTTATTTCAAAAGTGCAATAAAGACCTCTTTTTTGTAAACTGGTTGCGTTCTTTGTTCAAAAAAGCTATAAAAATCAATAAGTATGCTTCAAAAAAGGAAGATGGGATTTTTGTCTTTCTAGATCGTTTTCATACAACATAATTTCATTAATTTTCATTTTGATATGCTTTTTGAAAAGTCATGTCTATGACAACCTTTTGTAAGTGAAAAAAATTATATTCTGTTATTTTCTATATTGTTTTCAAAAAAGACCACTTTCTGGCATTTTGTTCGATCTTGTTTTGGTATGAGACGCTTTTCAGTGTTTCCAACCTATCTGAGATGAGCTGGTTAGAAACCCAGAGGTAGTCTCGTGTGTATCGGTGCTATACACTGGGCATGTAAAAGAACCAAGGGGTCTATTCGTAAAAGAGCTAGGGTCTGGTTACCGGATTCTCTTGTAGCTGCTTCAATCTGTCTTTTACAAAGAGATCCACAATAGAAAAAAGAGCTTGCTCTTTATTGTATTATCCGTAGTACCTGGTACTGAAAAAATACATCCATCCATCCATATTGCCGTTAATTTAGGCTAATTTACGTACTTTTGTACACCACAATACTTTAATAGTTCTGTTCTTAGTACGCCTGAAAAGTATCTGTCGCTGTCCGACAGACGTAGAAATTGGCAAATACTTGTCTTCCAAGATATACACTCAAACAATCATTTCCATTTGAAAATGTCCGGACCTCTAACTTCTCTCAATGAGAACTTTACTTTCATAATTATAAGGAAAATCTCCACTTTCTCATTCACATCAATCTTTGAATCACGAATGCAGTAAGCTATTACCGAAAGTTTAGGAAACATGTATCCACTATTGCATCTTAATACTGAAAAATAACTTTCGGTAATGAATTCTATAAACAAGACAACATGGGAAAAAGTCCAATAAGCTGTACCAGGGTCTGCTAATTCGTTGCCTGCAAATGTAATCACGACTACGCGTAGAACGAAAATCACAAACTCGTTTATTTGCTGCCTATGTTTTGTATCACTTTGCAGGTTTCATAATGTATTAGTTGAGTATTGGCGTTATAGAATAAAAAATATTCGTGATTAGTTTTAGCCAGACTAGCTTTATTGCATCAATCCGATATAGGAATTTATCGCATGACTTAGGAAGCCTTTCAACAAAACGTTTTGTTAAACAAGTAGCACAACAAACCGTTGGCTATGTCATGCATAAAGAAAACCATACACAAAAGAATCAATCCGTTTAGTTAAACATGTCAAAACAGAATGCATCGCGAAGAACAGTAAACTGTTACTTATGTGCTGCAAAGAGAAAACTTTACACAGAAGAATCAATCTTCTTACTATGAGAAAAGTAAAAATAGAACTAAAATAATTTAGCACGGAAAGAAACACAAATATTGGAACAAATAACAGAAACGGATGTGATAAGTACAACAATGAAACAACATATGAACTATATGATGAAAGAAAAGATCATTCTCTTGTTCTTAAGTGTAACAGCCATCTAGTTACCTAAACTGTTAAGTGGTTAGACTTCTTCGTTTGAGCTGTAAACTGTCGGCTCTTTCTTTATCTCCCCCTCTTCCTCTATATTCCCCCTCTCTGATAAGCGATTATTCCCATCTATGGTTATCTCTCGACAGAAGCATTAATACAAATAAAATGAACTTGATTCGAAATGAAATGATATAGTGTAGGAGAAAGCGAATAAGTCAACTATCACGCTATGAGTTTAAAATACCGGTATAAGAACTTCTAGATTGTTTCTTAAATCGGCTGTTCAAAAACAAATCGTGACATTTTTCTTTACGGAGTCAGTAAATACCACCCTACATTATATTATTAAGAAAGTCAAACACCAAGTTTAAGACATGTTTTAAAACTAGTTATATGATATTAAGAAGGTCGGATGATCAGTTGTAAAATCTGGTATAAATTTATGTGGCAATTTATGGCAACAACAATATTGTAAAGTATTTCGAGTCAGGTTAAGGCAATCGATTTCACGGAAGCAGTCTCTGCCAAACGAACAAAACATCTTGATTTAGGAGTGTCACCATCTAACTGTGCATGCCGGTAATTGACTGTATTAAAATTCTAAAGTGTCTTCTCATTTATGTTTGAAGATTATGTTAACTTAGCGATGGGAATAATATACCTTCGACATAATTGGTAGCTGGTGAATGCAGCACAGTGATGTTGTCGTTAGTGCCTTCTCTCTGCGAGAGACGAAATATACTACATATTAGTTGATGTACAAAGGAAGATGCAATAAAATGTGCCATTGTAAAGAATTATGTGCTACTGTAAATCACTTAGTAACAGTTCACGTTTGTTTCACAATGTCGAATTTCTATTTTGTAAAATGTTTGACATTCTATGCTTTATCTATGAAATACGTTGTTTAAAAGTTGGAAACTTATTTCTGTCATTTTTGTATTGAAGAAAGAACAATTATTACAAAATAGTAAAAATAAGATAAAAAATATAATAACGCTTATGATTATTATAATAATGACGATGATGATTTTGGTGACGACATATTTTTACGAAAATATTCAGGTAGTAAATGATATACTTGTTTGATATAATGAATTTATAAAATATAAGTTTTAAAGGTACATATACAATGTGTTGGGCAAAACTGTCACAATTTATAGAGAACTGCTTAGATGTTTGTCATTTGAAAAGAATTTTGCACTACGAAACATCTGAATGGGCAGTAACAAGAACACGGGTCTTTATTGTTTATGATTATTATGAAAATATTTACATACGCTGAGAATTCGTATTATGCTTCACGTACAGTGCAATTTATCATGTATGACATGATAGGTTCAGATCGCTATAGAATTCAAACACAATAGGAATATCATTTGTTTTAACCTTGACTAATTGAAAAAGCAATTATATATCAATTAATGTAAAGTTTAAGTACGTCAACCACATCGATTGCTTTAAGTTTGACCTTTTAAGAACAATACGCTTAAAATCCGTTAAACGTTAATTTGTTTTAACCCAATTGTCTAGACACGATTTGATGGTAGTCTTAAAAATGAACTTGCGTTCAATAAACTTAAAATTGGATATGTACTGATTGAAAAAGGTATGTAATATGTTTTACTTAATTTTTCGTATTGTTGTCTTTCTTGTGAGAACAGCGATTTAAGCTGCAACTTTAAGTCCCATTGAGACTTAGGATTTAATATTGCTTGTTAGCTCTTAAATGGCAAAACAAGTACCGACGAAAATGGCTCCTATTTCATACAAAAACATTCCTAAACTTGCCTTTTTAAATCGAAAGAACATGCTATGATATAGAACGGTATTTTTCAATGATTTTGTAAAACTAAGACACGCTGTCACAATGTGAAAACGTCACCATTGTTTTAGAATAATACAGTTTTCGTATTGTTTTGTTCGTAAATCTATTACTTTTTATATGAGAATCTAAAGTGGTATTGAAACTTTAAGATCGGTCAGGATCGAATTATTTGGATTTTTTAACCCATCAACACGTCAAGCATGATTTTATTGTAAAATAACATTAATGGTCTGGTTTAAAAAAGACAATGTAGTTTTATTTTGTTTTATTCTCAACCATCAAACTTAATTATTATACGTACTGAAGCTTATTTTACTTCACGATTTCTTAACGATTTCATTTAATATAACAATACTAGTAATTATTGATGAAAGGTAATAAAGTCCGAAACGTTGTATTTGTTAAAAGTGTTACATATATTATTCCTTTAGGTGATTTATTTTATAATTTTGTTACTTTTCTTTCTTGAAAGGATTTCAAATTAATGCTAAATTTTGTCACTGAAATGTGTCAGCTTGTGTAAACATTATCGTCCGATTATTTTATTTTGCCGGGGAATGAAATAGTTGATTATGATTTAAGTACGTTACCTAATAAATATGTTACACGTACACATTAGTTTATACCTTTTCTAATTTGATTCCGAGCACTGTTTTGGCATGACGATAAATGTTCTTTTACAATAACATCATACAGGACACGTTAAAACCCATATCAATATATTTTTGTCAAACATTGTTATTTGACAAAATAAAAATTGGTTTAGCTCTCTTAACTGTTTATGAAATATTGACGAAATAGTTATGAAGCATTCATAGATATACAGTAAATAAAAAAACAGAGGTTCACGGCCTGTGTGAAGACAACGTTATCTGCCAATTTGCACGGCATATTTATCATTTTTGACACCTACTGGCGTTAAATATAGTATATCCCAAATGTGAAGCATTTCTGTGGGGAAACAATGATCATTAACCCTTTCTCCTCTCTTTGGCTTCTATCGCTATCGTAAATAACTGACTAAATGATCAGCTGTTTCGGAACAAATGTACACATCTAACGCTGTACAATAAACACAATAATAAAACGTGGATCATTTCGCCAAAATGTAACATAAAACTAAATAAGCGCGTCTGTTAAGTGCATTTATTCTTGTTTAATGTTGTTGGTCTTATATCTCGACTCATGATCTGTGAAATCAATATGGAAACAAGTGTTTCGTTCTTACTTATTTTTATATTACCCTTCAAAATGGTCACATTGATTTGTTCTTAAGAATAATGCTCAAAACACAGTGGATGTTTTAAAAACATATAAAGAATTATTTTTGACAAGTTATTTCTGTTATTGACAAATACAAATTAAGATAAACATAACCAAAAGGACGGATTTTTTACTTTTGATTAGGATAGTCAAAAAAGATTAAAGATTTCCTCTTTATTCAATGTGAATGAAACTGTTATACAGATCGATAGTTTTGGGTTATAACTATGGCAATGTTTATTATTCTAGGAGTATAATTCACTGATTTATGTTTTATTTGATAGTATGATGGTTACTTTGAACAGTAATATAACTTTAAGTATTTTTGTGTTCATTTCTTGTTTTTACCGCGTTCAAATTTGGAAAATGGAGCAGTCCTCGTTGCAAATTTAGGCTTACAGTCAAGTTCTAAGATAATCGAATTATTCAAAAATCAACGTTCTTAGAAGAAGCGAAGGTGATGATGGTGTGAATGTGGGGCTGTGGGGTTCGGTAATATACATTTTGCTTGCTTATCATTGGATTAAATATGCCTCTATGAAAGTTCAGATGTTACTTTTATGGTCAACAAACATGAGATCAACGAGGTGTGCATTCACTTCTTTTGCGATCACGTTTTTGACACTAACGTTTCATCTTCACTCGTTAACAAAAACGCAATGAATACAGGAGAAAGGTATTTGAAATTGATAATAAAAAGACATCAGAACGTTTCAGTAGCGTGCATATGAACCCGTAGTTATGCCTGTAGAAAGAGGCGACAAGTTCGAAATATATTTTTCATTTTGAATCTACGCTTAAACGAAATTTCGTGTATTAAATAGCACACTTGATGAGATGCTGCAATCAAATATAATTAAATCAAAAGTCCCCGGTCGGTCGTCCCCCGTGAATATATCGAAGTATCTGTAGCTAATTGCTTAATCGGACTTTACAATGAATAGTAAAAACGGATTAATATTACCCAATATAGTGTCGGTCTGAGAGCCGTATATATGTTGTATCCAGTAAGAACTTTATTTTATTTCTTTATCTGGTGAATATATCTGATTATTTCTATTCTCAGAGAAGATCTTGAAGTTATAGACTAAATTAATCAATATAAATCGGATCAGACACAAAGTGATATTCTTTATGCACTTCTTAGAAGATGAGAAATTTACGAGCAAAGACACTTCAGGCATGTAAAGGGCCACACACAAAGCAGATAGACAGTATACCTAGCTGAAGTTATATAATTTCATCATCAAGATAATTGTTAGATTTTATATGTACCTAAAATCTGTTAATGTAGCTTCATAATTGAATTTTGCGTGCTTTCGCTGAAAGACAGTAGACTATGACAGTTGACCTTAATTCTTGCCAGTCAGTAGGGACTAGTTCTATACCTTGATCAATATTTGTTCTGCGGCTATCTGTTAAGATATTACTGTTTTATATAGATTAACAAAGGAAGTATGTCATAATTAAGAAGTAGCTCTTGAAGTTGTGATTTCTAATCAATTTGCCTGCAAACCACTGTTTAGGTCCGCCATTCACATAATGTATCCTGTATATAATAGATAAGTAGACATAAACGGATAAGCCAACAAAATCCGGTTAGAATTTGATTTCTGCAACCGTATGCTGTAAATAACGTTAATTCTATCAGATTTTGTGACTGAGACTGCATCCACATGCTCAATACAACCATAAACATGCATTATTTTATCTTTGTTGACGTAGATTGAAAAAGTAAAGTTGTCCTCTATAGTTCAAATCTGAAACATCCCCCATGGCCGAACATCGTAGTGAAAACAACATAACCACGTATGCCTCTTAATGGACTCTAAAGCGTTTTAGAGCGTTGATTTTGTCGTAAATTTATACCCTGATATTTCTTGGAAAGTCCTTTGTGAATCGCATCAACACTTTAGACAATATACCATCTGAATGCCACGTTTGCATGACGAGCAGCAGTGAATTTTCAATCTATAAAAGGTTTAAAGGAATAAAAGCACGAGACTCTCACGTAAAGATCTAATCTCAAACATTCAAAAATGACGTGATGTAAGTTGTTAATGAAGTATATACACTAACTTTGATGCGTATCTTCAGTTCTGTTAATTATTTTATCGGCTGGTGTGACAGTTGCCTTAACTTGGCGTGTTATGATAAATCCCCTTTCAGTGCTTTGGGGGCAATAGTTTTATAAACTTAACTTGTCTTTTAAAACAATCAATATGCCATCAGCTTGATCACGAAATCAAAAGCAACATTGGCAGAAAACCCGAACAATCTGTTCTTTACGACCGTGCAGTCTTCAAAACCATCTCACACACTCCACGAATTAACGCCAGACTACAAAGGCAAACATTCTATTTTCAAAAAGACAGTTCTGTACAAACCTATGATAACTTCAAATAAAGAAGGAGATAAAAAAAGGAGCATTGAATCAAACCCTTATCAATCCAATCGTCGAATTAAAGTACGTACACTATTAGAACATGTAATTCCTGTATTAGTCTGCTTATCAAAACATGTCCTTCAGACACTGCTCCGCGTCATTTCATTGAGAGAAGCTGACTGCAATATTGACTCACCCGACACATTTTATCACCATGCTTCAGGCCAAGATAACGTTTAGTCTAAAATTGAGAATTGAAATGGATCGAAAATGTAAAAGTATGTAGTTTGGCATGACTATACGTAAAGCAATAAAGATAAGCGTTAATCGTTTGTTTCGGTTATTGTATATCATGCGCCGTTTTTGTTCTATATTTGCTGTAGCAAAATAGAATTTGGTATTAAAAGAGGAGAGAAAAATGAAAACAAGACACGGCAATGAATGGTATAGTTAATATAAATTTACTTTCGTTGCTGCGACTACAGGTTAGAACTCCGAGCAGATACCCTTGATAATAAAAATCACGTTTTAATAGAATTCGACTCTGCAAACAAATCATAAGATAAAGAGATTTCCTTTTATGAATGCAAGATTTGTTAGTAAGGATTTTGTAGATAAATAGAAGCAAGGTGCTGGCACGAGGGAAATCGCTTGATATAGAGTAACAAAATAGAAAGTACGTCATTTATATTTAGGAAATGAAAATCAGAGAAGATAAACAAAACACCGTAGGCACAGTATGAATAGAAAATAGAGAGGCTTAAAATGTACATTAAGCAATCTGACAGTGGAAAAGGTAAAATATATTGTAGTATAAAACAGTCTATCTAAACAAATTTACTTAATATAAATACATAATATTGAGTAAAAACGATACGATTCTGGTTATAAAGACAATTACTGTGCCCACGAAAATTGAAAAATACAATGTAGTATTTCTGTTTAAGGTGATGAATATCTTGTAACGATTCAATATTAGTTAAGTAGTTAAGTGTTAAACAAACGCATCAAGTATTTCAAAATTAATTTTGAAAAGGAAACCCTCAAAAGAGAAATTATCTTATTTATCCGTGAAATCTCTGTTGACTTATTAGCTGTCAAAAAATACAGGAAATGGAACAGTTTTTGCAATACTATACAACATGAAAGAACATATATAAGGAATTGAGAAGTAAAGATGTCTATTGATTTGTATTTACCCGCCTAAGGTATCCGATACGAGAATGATTGATGTAAAGGAGAAATGAATAGAAAGTCCGTGCGTATGGTTATCGGACAGATACTTTTATGTTATTGAATAGACAATCATCATTGCAAGCTATGCGTTTAGTCAAATGGAAATGTTAATAGAACAAACTTGCAAATGTGTGAAAATTAAAGTAGATTATATTTTATTCAAAGTGGATAATAATTGATGCAAAGGTATTAGATTTACTACATTTTTTAAATTTCCTTTCTATTGTTGTTTTAATGTCATTTTACGCAAAATGTGTCAGCTAAAAGACGGTTTTAGGGGCTTTATTTTCCATGCCTTTCTTGCTTTTTATTGAAACATAATAAAATGTACACTGAATGCCTCGTACATAGAAAGATTAAACTACCTGTTGGATGATGAGCTTATGGAATGTAGACGGAAACTTAAATGCACTTCATTTCTTGAAATTTATTGGGATAATACTAGTACATGTAATATCCTTCCTTCGCAAAATAGCCATTTTACTTGTTTGATAGGCTTTTGGATGCGAATGTTGCATATCTTAAAGTTTTTTTAAATAACTTTTATATATATTATTTTTTCACATTAAATATTATCATTTACAATACATTGTATTGCTCATATTTGTATCATGTGTGCTACAAAATTTAACGATGAATATGAATATGAATATTAACAAGTTATGCCAATCGATAAATCTATGTTTGACATTGGTATTATTACACTATAATACCTAAACATTGAGTCGCTTACAAAGTATTTACTTTACAAAGATTAACGCTTTAAACAAAATATTAGAAATAGAATGAAAACAAATTGAACCGGTTTTTAACAGCGCCAATACATATTAAGTACCTACATCCACTATATGCCGACACAGTTGTTTCAATATAATTAAAAATATAGAGAAAAGAAATTACAATTAAAATCTAAATCTAAAAGATTTAACTAGTCTTTCCATTAACTTCGTGAACTGTAAGTTTTTTACATTGATAAATATTCAAAGGGAATATCAAATGGTGTAGGCCAATCTATATTCCAGCAGCGTTCCTGAAAACTGAATTGATTCTCACGTTATTAATGAAGGATTTTAAATTGCCTGAATTAGGTTTTAGAAAGACGCTATGTGCTACTTTTCTAAATCTGCTGGATACATTCTTTTAACGAAGTCGCTTTGTGTTTCAAATAAATTTCCAATGCATTGAATGTTTAATACATTTTACGGAACTTCAGTTTGTGTTATCCTGATTGTCATGTACTGATTGATAATGCCCCTGATCAGTTGTAACAGATAAAAACATACATTGCAGTAGTTTGTTTGCAGAAATATGAACGCATTAGGTTTAGAAAAGTTGCACAATTTCCCAGGATGTGCGTTTATTTAACTCTGCAAGTTAAACATTTAAAACTTTGTATCTACAGTTCAGTATTAGTAACTACGTATTGTTTAGCACGTATTTTTCGGCAAGGCTCATTGAACGTTGTAGAGCATTTTGAGCAATTATGAAAAACAAATGCATGCTCTTTTAAGAACTAGCTGGACGTTATCATTTGCTGACAAAAGACGTTTGTCAAACTAAAGGTGAAAGCCTTTTAAATGAAACTAAGTCAAAGATAAAATCAAAGTATCGAATTATTAATGGAAGGTGATTTCGGAAGATGTCAGATTTTAAAGCAGTTTGATAGCCAGCACTTCTCTGGTAAAAATCAAATTTAATTTATCAAATATTTAGGTAATATTAATTGCATACAGAAGTTTCAAAACGGTTTCGTCATTTTATACATTTAATTCCAAGTTTCGTTTATATACTGTAAATACTGAGTGTATTGTCGTTCACAGATAATAAGAGGAAAGTAATGAAATAAATTCGAGTACTAAATCCCTGACCCTGCATCAGATCAATGTCTTGACATAGACCGACTTGGAAAATTCCGTTTCTATTTTAGGTACGTGACCTTCTAGCTGATTTTCCGAAAATATGAACATACATCTATATTTAGATCGGACTTCCCTAGCTGATAAATACGCGAGTTCGCACAAAAGATCTAATTGTTTATGTACAATAATGATTATTATTGTTTAATCAATTTGAATAGATTTGAAAAAAATGTCAAAACTACTGTTTTACATCAAAATAATTGTACATGAAGACTTTACTTAACTTTTATCGCACTATATTGATAAGCGTATAAAAAAGTTCTAATGGTTGTTGTAGGAAACAATCCAATTATGGTTCACAGACTATGTAAGGCAATCACCTTCCAAAAGTTGATCTCGGAAATATCAGAAATAACTTGCTATATGTGCTTGGAGAGCATCAGTCGTTATTACATTGTGCAAATATATTATTATTTATACTAATTTATTTAATCTCGATTTGAAATAAGTTCTTACGACTTATATTAATCGCTCTTGTGATTAATTCCAGATGAAATCAACCTCAAAAAATGAGAGGCAGAGAAGGGGAGTGAGGGCAACTTAGAGTTATATTTATCTAAGGGCACGACCACTACTTGGGCACTAGCAGGGAACTTCTGCTCCCGAGGCAAATGCGCTACTTTATATGATATAAGAGAAACTTTTGCCGATGAATATATAGAAAGTGAATTATTTATTGCACATTCCTTCATTTGTCGGCATTAACGCGTAATATCGATAATTATCTTGATAGGTGTTGTAAACTGTCAGAATAATGTGTCAGTCTCTGGCATTTATCCTAAATAATGTATAAAATCGGAAATAATTGGTAAAAGGTCATGTTAGAGAACAAATGACCTGCACATTATCCTCGACCCAGACCCCCATCTCTGCTGATCTAACGATTTCCGCAGACTGATGCATTGATGTAAACTATTAGAGTAAATGTGAGTTGTCTGCTTGTTGATTGTCTATGTCTGGGAAGGTGGTATAATAGACAAGACCGACATAATTATAAAAAAGGTTGATTGAACCGCGTGATAAGAATGCTTCGTAATACAACAGAGCTCTTATTTCAAAGCTTAGAGTTCCTCCGAATAATTGTACAGACAAATACAATGCATACGATATGCATGTTAATAAGCTATGGGACATAGTTCAACTGGAAAGCCCTACAAAATCTTAATGCGTGCATACATCAAACAACATTCGGTTGCTACAATTTATCACCATGTCGTATTGTGCAGGTCATTTGCAGGTTGAAAAATTCTTTTCGCTCTGTTTTAAAGTTAACATAACCGTGTGAGCGAGAAAGCATACTGCATCTTAAATGCGGATTATACGGGGCTTGCCATAAAACAGGCATATGTGTACAGGCTGTTCCAGTTCATATTTAACACGATATGTTTATAAAACATGTATCCCCCGTACGGCATTCAATAAGCCAATTAATTGTTTTGCAATAAAGGTCACCCTGACCTTAACACATTGACCTCAAAATCGATAGGGCTGTTCTACTTGTCATTACCAATCAGCCTATTGAGGACAGTTAGCCAACATTTTATTTAGTTATTGATCGAACAATATTTTTGGTTGAAGGTCACTGTGGCCTCATCATCAATAGGGGCCATCTACTAGTTAGCCACAGCCAACGTATCTTCAAAGTTGGAGGAAACTTCACCAATTCATTTTGTAGCTATATTACGGAAAAGTGTTTTGTGTTTACAGTCTCCTGGACATTGACCTTTGACCTGATGACATCAAAACCGAGGGGGTTATTTACAGGCCATGGCCAATCTACCTACAAAGTTCAAGGACACCAGGCCAATGCATTCTCTATATATTGATTTGTCATTTTTTTCCGTTAATGATCACTATTGCCTTGACATTTGACCTTGATCTAAAATTCGATTGTCATGACCAAAATACCTACAACATTTGAGGACACTAGGCCAAACCAATCTCGGTTTATTGATTGGACAAGATTTTTGTGTTGAATATGTCCGTGAGCTTGACCTTTGACCTGCTGACGATACAACCGGCATGATCAAAAATGATAATGATCCACCTACCTACAAAGTTTTAGGAGAGTAGACGTCAGCATTCTATAGTTATTGATCGGTCAATTTTTGAGTTGAAGATCACTGTAGAACTTGATATTTGACCTACTGACCTCAAAGTCAATAGGGTTCATTAACTTGTCATGACTAACCAAACAATTCAGTTTGAAGAGCATATGGCAAATTTTGCTCTTGTTATTGCTCGGAAATGATTTGGTCTACCGACGGACGGGCCGAACGACCAACAAGTTCAAACCTATACCTTAGATTGAAAGCATAATTAAAGGGAAAAGAACTCATCCAAATAAGATTCGCTTTCTAACGTCAAAATGAAACTAACTGTTTCTACTTTGTAATATATGTGTGCATGACGTATTTGTGGTGAAGTAACCCTCATTTCCGTTTGTGCTTGAAATGAAAGCTATATTGTAATGTTATCATCCTTCGGTAGATTTAACTTGATCACTTTGAAATGGATCTAAAAGTTATCTTGCTGCTTTCCATGTTGATAAACCACACTTCCACTCCAAAGCAATGTGAATAAATCTATCTGTCATTTATAATGCTTATAGATTGAAGAGCTAGTCAGTATTTTAAATCTTTTTCATTCCCTGTCTGGAATAAGATTCAAGCCTTCTGTTTAAAAGCATGAAGAAAGCATCTGAAGCTACATTTGATGTATATTGTATCAAATCCGTGGTTTAAGAAGAATAACTCGTATAAGACCTGAACACAATTATCTTGTTTAAAAGATAACACACAAGTCGAAAACAGTTTGCATTTACATTCTGATCGGAGGAAGTTCTTTTGAGACTACCAAATGACACGAAATGGGCGTTTTTGACCCACTTAGTTCTTATATAGTTATTTTAATTATGATCACTTCCCTATATAAGAGGGTGGGGTCAAAACATTGTTAGTCAGTTCAGGCCAACTCGGTTCTGATAAATAACTAAAAACGATTTGTGTTTAGGAACCTTAAACTTGAAAGAGAGGATTCTCAAGACTAGCTTTTAAAAACCAGTGGAACTACGATTTAGGTCACAGTGAAATTGAACAGTAACACACTCTTTTGAATTTAGTCGAGGGAATTGACTTTATTGTTAAAAATACGATTTCAGTAGTCTGTTTGTCATAAATATTGGCTAAGTTTAAATAAAACAATGAAAATTTTCAATTAATTCATACTCAGATTTTATAAATCATGTCAACAGTGTGTTACTTTTAGCATGTTCTTCAATTTAGAGTCAACTTATTTTATAACTTGCCTTTCCGTTTAAGCCCAGGTCTGTGATTACTGTTTCTAAAGCTTTAATCTAGTGTTTTCTTGCATTTAGGGAAATGCGTTTAGTCTTCGTACTGTTGAAGCATCCATCTTCAAGGGACCCATAGTATAACACAACAGGAACCATCCAGCAGTAATTTAGTGCACAGTTAAATTTCCATCGAAGCAAAAACAATAAGAAAGATATGTAGAAAGTTTTCAAGTGTAACATATTGCATGTTTTACTTCGATTTTATAATGATAAGATTTGACTCAGGAGCAATGAAACAGAAGCTTTACATACCCAGCTGTGACACTTTCTTCGTCAAGGACAAAGCGCATCAATATCTGTTTACAGATGTCAAGAGCTTTGATATATAAAACATTAAAAGAGCAGAATAGGGATACTGTTGAACGGTATGTCTAGACTTAAAAAGAAAAGAATAATGTTTCCCTACAGTATCCCTTTAAACTATTGTGAATAAAAAGTAGGGGTACTGTTGAATTATGTATTAATTTAGGCATTAAAGAACAGGTTCATTATTATATCAGTTAAGAATTACATTAAATCAGATTTATTCTAAGCATGGTTAATATTGACATTAACAGGTTCAAAGATTGTTTTGCAACACAGCAAAATAATATTTGCAAAAGACACTTTCCTGTAGATATAAAAGCATGATTGATTTATTCCGTTACATTTCAGCATGTTAATATTTCTTAAAGAAAGGTTTCATCAAAAGAGTATAAAATATGTGATTATGAATATGTAGTGTATATCAAATATAATCAACACCAAATGTAGCACTAAAAGGCACTAAATTCCACCTATTTCAAAAGTGGTCCTCGGCATTGCGCAAATTACATTAGAAAGGCAAACATGAAATGACTAAATTGAGCTGATGTATTTAGCATCGTTTCAAATATCATAGAACTTCCTGACACTTAACGTGAATGATTGATGGTACATGTATGAAGCCATTAAAAGCCTTTAACTTCAATGATGAACTTATTTCCATAGATGCATGTACCTATCTCTATCACAGATGAATTCATGCATATAATATATGTGTCGAGATTTTATCGATATGTTCCTTTGGGATACTACTTAATGTGAAATTACAAATTGATGACACATTTTTACTTAACAATTGTCAACTCATTTTAAAAGCATATGACTATATTACGTTTATTACATGAAGTTTATGTAATAACATTGCGGTTTAAATTAGGAAAAACTGTACTTTACAACTTAATTCAATGTATGAGACTTAGATTTAAGCAACTTGGCAATGCCAGCTGAAATATGGATGGATTATTTTGTTATCAAAACAACTCAAAGCAATAACAACGAGTTTTATAACAAGAAAGAAAATTTGCTCTTCCGGAGAACAGTCAATTTTCAGTAAACAGTATTGATTTGACCGCACGCAATTTATAGAGTTTAATGTTCTTGAAAACAATCCTCTAAAGTGATAATTTTAATACGAATATATAAATCCAGTCTGTATGAGCTTCTTTACTGTTTGAAAATGGCGCCACGTCGATGGCTCACATTTAAGAGAGTTTAATTCATAAACAGTCAAGCTTTACAATGCACAGTGAACAAAAGATGACTAACAATGGTGTCGCTTAAGAGGAGTCAATTCACAATTTGTATTTAAATTGCATATAATGCATCGTAACATGAAACCTCTTTTAGAAAATTATTACTGTTTAGACTAAGAAAACTGAAGTATGGAGTCGTCTTGTAATAAACATGTCATGTCACATATTAGGTTTGACGCCCTTCAATAAGGGCAAAATATTTTTAAAACTTCCGTAGGTACATGTATAAACAGCATTGCATTTAACAAGTAAATACACACAATAAACAAACAAACGGAAAAAAACGGCCCACATATTTAGTTCTGATGCTGTTATTAAACAGATAAAAGAAGTTCTGGTATAATCCCCTCCCCTCACACTCAGAGATGATTTGTCGCCATTATCGGTACATTATTAATACAGGTTTCCTTAATCTTCTTGTTTGATGTATGAAACGTCTTACTCCTCTTTAAACTAGTTTTCTACTTTAAGAATTCGTTATATCAGTAGTCATTCCTGAACTTCTATAACATTGCAAACACTTGTTCATAGTGTTCACAGCTTATATCTACATGTGTATGTTTTCATTCACTTACAGTATTGTAAAGGATTTCTAGTGTATAGTCGAGAATAAAAAGTAATTATATTTTCAGAGGCAGCTGAAGGCTTATTAGCACGACATTAACGTATTTGTACAAGATAAGAAAGTTCAAGTAAGTATTTTGTACTTCATAAATGTCTTGCTTACAAAACTTGTAAACTGGCTTTCTAGTCCCCTACAGTTTTCACTGTTTACCAAATGTTTGTCCGTCAGTCTGAACACACTTGTCGTGCAATATCCCTAGGTGTACTCTAGCTTGATTCATGAAACTTAGCATGAGGATAAAGACCATATGTAGATAATGTGAAAAAATGTGGCAACAGTAGCAACGGAAATATTTATAATTCATTTAAACTTATAAATGAAAACGTAGTGTTGCTAAATTCAATGAGCTTTAGGACAAATTCGTGATATTTTACATGTAGATAATCAGTAACTTAATGATTTTGCGCAAAAAATAATCTTCATAGCAATAAATACTATTGTCAAGGCAACAATAGTTGCAGGTATTGCCATGTATAAAATAAAAGGTCGTATTAAATGATAAAAGGTTGTTTCTTACGGTCAATAACTTTAGTTGGGAATGAGACATTGTCATGAAAATTTGAATGTATGTATCTTGTATGCAGACATAACTTATGACTGTAGTAAAGATCCCTTGGGTTAAGGTCAATGGCGCTGTCACTAAATAGAAAAACGTTTTAGGTCGATAACTTGTGTTGGGAATAAATTGTTGCCATGAAAATTAGTATGTTTGGTACCTTATATAGAGACAAAGCTTTGGATTACATTTGGGATCCCCTTGGTTAAGGTAAATGTTGCCGTTATTGAAAATAGAAAAACACGGTTTCTGGGTAATAACTCAAGGCGTAAATGCGGTATTGCCAAGGAATTTGGTATGAATATGACTTGTGTTAAGGTAAAGCTTTGTTGCATTTGGGGTTCCTGGGGTTCAAGCTCACTGTCGCTGTTACTAATACTATAAAAACGTTTTCCGGTCGAACACTCGTGTTAGGAATGAGATATTGCTATAAAATTCGGTACGTATGTAGGTTATATAGAAATGTAGAATAAACTTTTAAGCCTCAATTGTCAATTTCAATGTCGCTGTGACTAAAGATAGAAAATCTGTTTAAACATTTAATGTATGCTATATCTGTAGAGTTTGTTTGCCTAAACGCCTGTTTAACTGTTGTTTGTCCGCCAGAAATTGCTAGTGTCCTTTAAAAATTAAACTCTGCATATATGTTGAACACCTGGTTTCGTGGTATTGTCGCGTTTCTTGTTTAAAGATTGATGTAAGATAAGGTACAGTAGGGAAGCTTTAACTTGATTTAAGATGACAAAAAGGTTTAACTTTATACACGAAACAACTCTTGTACTAAAATGGTAACTAATTTCCTGAATATTATTTTTCTCCTTATAACACAGTAAGTTATACAGACTAGGAATAAATTGAAAAGATGCAATGCCGGGGAACAAAAATCTTGCAATTGGGAATAGCCTGACTACCCAAATGTCTGATATCTTTGGATATTTCATAAAGTTGATTGACAGATATATTTTAGAATCAGTTTCATTATAGTTGACAGTGGTGAAGGATATGTCTAAACAAATCTCCCAACGAGAAATACAGTGTTACGTTATCTGCAAAATAATGAAATATTCAAAGATAGCTAAATGTACAGGCTATCTCTAGATCATTAGACTATCTTCTGACGAGATGTTCCAGCCATGTTACAAAGCTCCCACGAGTTTTGATTCTCTGAAGATAGAAAGTGTTTGGTAATAACAGGAATGTAAATAATTGTGTATAATCTCGCAAGAATTCAGAGTTTAAAACATATTCGCTTGTATCTATTTTGTTACTCAGTATATGTTTAATAGGTTTAAATTACTTACGTAATGCTGTGCAACTTCAGGTTAATTTAGATGAAGATGTGTTGCATGTAGTTCTTAAGAATGTGCTTTCTAATATTCAGTACGTAGAGATAGAGTGTATGGGTATCGTACAGTGTTAGAAACCTTTCAGCTTCTGAATCTATTTCTAAAAAGATAACGCAAGTTTGATCTTATCAGCAAGGATTTTACATTGTTGCTGTAGTTTGTGCTTTGCCTGGTGTTCTATGTTACTGTTGGAGGGTTTATTATTCTGTATGTGGGCCTGCTTACTGGTATGTGTTGTATCTGATGGTGATACGTCATTGTGCGCGAGCTACAGTAAATATAGATGAATATTACTATTTTCCTCTCTTACATTTTCTACATACACATTGCATTACTTTGGTGATAAGTATTCAGAAATGCAGATTCAAAGATAATTATCTTTTGCAATAAAGTCCCGCTATTAAGACCATTTAATATTAATACCGCACTCCATATTAAGACCAGTTCTTTTGGAAGGAAGTGATGACTTTATTTAGTACAAAAGGAGTCGCCACTTAGACTAATTCAGTAGTCATACCTCGTTGTTAACTAGTCCGAATGGTAGTCTAAGCTGTACTCAAACATTCTCCAATCCTGAAGAGTGAACAGCCACTTAGCAGACTGCTTTTATTACAAACAACTATTTCGTATTTACTTTTCATTTTTGTATGCGTTTGTGTCAAAAAACATATTCAACAAAAATGTTTTGGCTAAACAATCCGATATATCTGACCAATATGCCATAATACAACATCGTGAACGAAAACTATTCATATGAAAAGTAATATCGGTAGGTTCGGTATTCTGCAATGTTATTATCGATAAGTAATTTCTTTTTATTTTCGTTCTCTGTACAGGACAATGTCCCTCAAAACGTAACACTTCAAATTCTTTTTTTTTCTGAGACTTTCAAATTGAAGAAATGTGGACTAAAAAAATAATTACATTTTATTTAGTTTGCCTCAATGAATGATTTTGTCTGATTTCAATAGAAATTCTCAGCATGTCCTTGCCGAATATTTCGTGAGACAGCATTCTGAAAGATGCATAGCAATTTACATATCAAAAGTCAATGTATTATAAAATCACAACCACTGCGTCTGGGATTGGATTTTTTCAGTTTTCGGGGTGTTATTTCTGCTCTTTAAGTAATGTTCAACTTAAAGTTCAAGTACAAGCAAATAATAGGGGATTCATTTTTCCTTTTGTTAAAATAAACAGAAGACTTGAATGCATCAGTTTGAATGTTTTTGTACTAAGCTTCTTGCCCTCTATCTAAATATCGTACATTCAATTTGTAAATAACACATCTTAGTTGAAATCACATATTAGCTAAAATACCCAATCTTAAGTAAAAGAAACTGCTACTCCACGTGAATAGTATCTTACCTTTACTCCTATCAGAGTCTTGTAAATTAATACTTTTTGCTACAGTATCCGGTCAAAGCGGGTCATATACTACCTCAACATTCACTGAAGTTTGGTTCATTACAATTTACAGTGAGTAGCTTTTATAAAAAGGTGGTTACGTTTGTAAAACAAAAATATATTATATATGATTTTATGAAATTTATTATAGAGAACAATTAATATCTTGCAATAATTCATCTAATATTTAAGAAATTTCATATATAGATTAAATTTTTTACTGTTTGATTATATCAACCATTTTGTTCATAGAGCAATAATTATGGCTGTAACCGTAACCACACGGTAAAGTGTCCAAAATAATCATTTAAAAAATGTTTCAAAGTGACTTCCTTTGCCGTTGATATTCCATGAAACTTTGTTAAGAAACAATTTAAGTAAAATTGATTTCATTCGATAGACCGAAACTATTAATTTTCCTATGGCAAAGATTAACGTAGGTATTTCCTGTAACTTGTGCATTTTAACACGCACAAAGGGACATATAAAAGGAACTCTTGGGGCGGCAGGAGGCGGCCACAAGTTGTCCGCTCTCAAAGTCGAACAGTTTTCATCTGATCTTCACCAAACTTGTGAAACATATTTGTTGGCAAAATGTCTGAGCTTAGTTCGATACCGAATTTAATTACCCTAGGTACTTTGTGTTTGTGCCCTTTGAAATATCCAAACTGGTCAAAGTAGCCTTGGCCGCACTCTAAGTCGAACAGTTTTCATCTGATCTTCCCAAAACTGATTGAAAATATTTGTAGGCTTTAAGCTAGGTTCGATAATCAGCCAAATCGCCCTAGACACTTTGATTATTGTTCCTGAATAATCCAAAATTGGCAAAATTAGCCTTCACAGAACTATCTGAAAATATTTTCTAGCCTAAGTTGGATAACCAACCAAATCGCCCTGGGTATAATGTCTGGCCCAAGTTTAATAACCAGCCAAATCGCCTTAGGCATAATGTCTGGCCCTAATTTAACAACCAGCCAGATCGCCCTAGGCATAATGTCTGGCCCAAGTTTAATAACCAGCCAAATCGCCCTAAGTATAATGTCTGGTCCAAGTTTAATAACCAGCCAAATCGCCCTAGGCATAATGTGTGACCAAAGTTCATTAACCAGCCAAATTGCCTTAGGCATAGTGTCTGGACCAAGTTTAATAACCAGCTAAATCGCCCTAGGCATAACGTCTGGCCAAATTTTAATAACCAGCCAAAACGCCTTTTGGAATATAGCCCTTGAATAATTAAGGAATGGGCTAAATTTATACCAGATAGTGAGATACATCTCTCTGGCGGGCGTATTTTGTGACTTTTTGGAAATCTTGTTTACCTTAAACTGTTGTAGTATTGATGAAAACTTGTAGAAAATGTATTTCATGGTCACAAGGTTTTAAACGGATAGAGGACTCCTGTTTTGTTTACATGTCACGGTCGTAATGGGCCTTAGGTAAAAGAAATCATAATACAATGTTGAACTTCGTGTACGCGTTTTCGTAATGATGTAGACTCTGCAATTCACTCTATTATAATAAACCGATAGCTAATTTGATTTATATGAAAATTTTCCTCGTTATAACACAATAAGGCATACAGTCTAGGAATGAATTAAATAGATGCCATTTCTAGGAACGACTAGCTTTAAGCACTGTTTACAAATACATTAACTGTTTCTATCAACTTGCGGTGTGCAGCTTCTACCTTGTAACAACACGGATCTGCTGTCTATGTGTATTACACAAAACTGAGTGAAAGATATAATTTTAGAATCAGTTTCACTCTATTAAAGGATCATTATGTCTAAACAAAACTTCCCTCGAGAAACGCAAGGTTACTTTATCTGCAAAATGATGAAACATACAGAGATAAACAAATATACAGGCTATCTCTAGATCATTAGACTATCTTCTGACGGGATGTTTTACCCATGTTACCAAGCTCCCACGAGTTTTGATTCTCTGAGGAGTGAAAGTTTTCTGTAACAATTTCGGTATGATCCTGCAAGATTTTCAGAGTAAAGAAAACGATGGCTTGTGTATGTCGAATTACTCTGTAAATGATTTATCGGCAATTCATGCGGCAGTATTATTTTGGAGTTTTCTGGATTTTTTTAAAAGGATATATCAAATTCTAACACAAGCGGCTGCTTTTCCTATATAAACATATTGGGAAAGCCTACATTTTATTTTACGATAAATTACAGCACGTTTTGCAAAGGACGACGTGCCTTGGATGACGTAACGACGGGACGTATGTAAACAAGCGCGTCCAATCGTATCAGTCAGGTTACAATGATGTACTACTACGCGTTTAATAAAATTCGGGATTGTTTTCAACGACAATAACGTGTTAGAACCGAAATAATAAATTGTTCCCTATATTTTATCGTTGAATAAAATACATTCAGTCATTTAGATGCGAAAAATTAAATCACTCGTGCTTCGCACTCGTAATTTAATTACTACGCATCCAAATTCCTGACTATATTTTATTCTACGATAAAATACAGGGAGTCATTTATTATTTCTTAATTAAAAAAGATCACAATTTGTTAAATTTTCTGACGGGGCTTACTTTTTGCAACAGATAAATTTGGGTAGGACAGGATACAATCTACAGAATATGTCAATAAGAGTTAAGGGCCAAACATTTCAAAGATTAATACACACATTATACATAGTGACCTTGATCTTATCTTTGTAGCTGCCATGTCGCACGGAAATTCGCTGCCGTTTTTGTGCAAAATATTGATAAACCACACCCAAATTCCAAAGCAATGTAAACAAAATCTATCTGTCATTTATGATACCTATAGATTTAAAAACTAGTCATTATGTTTAGTCTTTTTGTATTCTCTGTCTGGAAAAAATACACGCCTTCCTTTTACATGCCTTCCTGAGATGAGCATCTTTTCTAGGGTGAATTTGATATATATTTTATTCAATCCATGGTTTTATAAGAATAAGTCGTATAAGACTGGAACCCGATTATCTTGTTTAAAAGATAACACACTATTAAGTCGTAAAACAATTTCCATTTACTTCTTGTCGGATGAAGTTCTTTTGAGGTATTATGAATACCAAATTGGAGTTTTAACCCACTCAGTTATTTTATAGTTCTTTTAATCATGACCACTCCCTTACAAAATGGTGGGGGGAGGGGCTAAAACATTACTGGTCTATCCATGTCAAATAGGTTCCGATTATAACTAAAGATGGCTTGTGTTTTAGAACCTTTAACTTGAAAGACTGTTGCTCAAGACAGATTGATGGCGCCTCCGGCTTTTAAAAATCAGAGGAACTAAGGTTAAGGTCACAGTCATATTAATTATTTACGCTCTATTTATTTGATGTTATTGTCAACAGTATTGTTTCAGTAGTCATCAAGAGGATATAACTTGTTAAGCGTCTTATAGACATTGCCTAAGTTTGAGTAAAACGGGGAAATGTTCAACTTCAATATCTTCACAATTAATACTCTGCTTTTAAAAGTATGTCACAGTTTGTTCCTCTTAACAAGTTCTTCAATTTAAAGTCAAATCCTTTTATGACTTGCCTTTCCGTTTAAGCCCAGGTCTGTGGTTACTGTTTCTAAAGCTTTTATCTAGTGCTTTCTTGCATTTAGGGAAAGGCGTTTAATTTTCGTCCTGTTGAAGATACACATCATCAAGCTTGAAGGGACCCAAAGTACAAAAAAACACAACAAAATCCAGCAGTAATTTAATGTTTACATAAAAAGCAAAAACAATACGAAAGATATTTAGAAAGCTTTCAAATGTAACATACTGCATGTATTACTTTGAAATTGAACACATCAAACATGAAAAATTGTCAAAAAATGACTAAATTGAGCTGATATATTGAGCATTGATTCAAATTTCACAGAACTTTTTCACGCTAAACGTGAATGATGGATTACATAAAGACATTAAAAGTATGATCACTTTATTTATCCCCCCGCCGAAGGCGAAGGGGATATTAGAAATGGTCTTCGTCCGTCCGTCCGTCCGTCCGTCTGTGCGTCCGTCCCAATTTTGTCCGGAGCATAACTCCAAAAGTACTTGAGCGATTTTCTTCAAACTTCATACACTGACAGAGCACATTGGTAGGAAGTGCAGTGTGCAAGAACAATAACTCTACCTTGCCTACTTTTAGAGTTATTCCCTTTATCAGATTTACTTTAAAAAGTTTTGTCCAGAGCATAACTCCAAAAAGTACTTGAGGGATTTACTTCAAACTTAATACACTGACATAGCACATTGGGAGGAAGTGAGTGTGCAAGAACAAAACTCTACCTTGCCTTCTTTAAAGTTATTCCCTTTATCAGATTTACTTGTCCGAAGCGTAACTCCAAAAAGTACTTGAGGGTTTTCTTCAAACTTAATACACTGACATAGCACATTGGTAGGAAGTGCAGTGTGCAAGAACAAAACTCTACCTTGCCTACTTTTAGAGTTATTCCCTTTATCAGATTTACTTTAAAAGTTTTGTCCAGAGCATAACTCCAAAAAGTACTTGAGGGTTTACTTCAAACTTAATACACTGACAGAGCACATTGGGAGGAAGTGCAGTGTGCAAGAACAATAACTTTACCTTGCCTACTTTTAGAGTTATTCCCCTTTATCAGATTTACTTGTCCGAAGCATAACTCCAAAAGTACTTGAGGGATTTTCTTCAAACTTAATACACTGACATAGCACATTGGTAGGAAGTGCAGTGTGCAAGAACAATAACTCTACCTTGCCTATTTTAGAGTTATTCTCCTTTATCAGATTTACTTGTCCGAAGCATAACTCCAAAAGTACTTGAGGGATATTCTTCAAACTTAATACACTGACAGAGCACATTGGTAGGAAGTGCAGTGCGCAAGAACAATAACTCTGCCTTGCCTACTTTTAGAGTTATTCCCCTTTATCAGATTTACTTGTCCGAAGCATAACTCCAAAAGTACTTGAGGGATATTCTTCAAACTTCATACACTGACAGAGCACATTGGGAGGAAGTGCAGTGTGTAAGAACAATAACTCTACCTTGCCTACTTTTAGAGTTATTCCCTTTATCAGATTTACTTGAAAAACTTTGTCCGGAGCATAACTTCAAAAGTACTTGAGGGATTTTCTTCAAACTTAATACACTGACATAGCTCATTGGTAGGAAGTGCAGTGTGCAAGAACAATAACTCTACCTTGCCTAATTTTAGAGTTATTCCCCTTTATCAGATTTACTTTAAAAGTTTTGTCCAGAGCATAACTCCAAAAAGTGCTTGAGGGTTTACTTCAAACTTAATACACTGCCATAGCACATTGGGAGGAAGTGCAGTGTGCAAGAACAATAACTCTACCTTGCCTACTTTAAGAGTTATTCCCCTTTATCAGATTTACTTGTCCGAAGCGTAACTCCAAAAGTACTTGAGGGATTTTCTTCAAACTTAATACACTGACATAGCACATTGGTAGGAAGTGCAGTGTGCAAGAACAATAACTCTACCTTGCCTACTTTTAGAGTTATTCCCCTTTATCAGATTTACTTTAAAAGTTTTGTCCAGAGCATAACTCCAAAAGTACTTGAGGGATTTACTTCAAACTTAATACACTGACATAGCACATTGGGAGAAAGTGCAGTGTGCAAGAACAATAATTTTACCTTGCCTGCTTTTAGAGTTATTCCCCTTTATCAGATTTACTTGTCCGAAGCATAACTCCAAAAAGTACTTGAGGGTTTTCTTCAAAACTTAATACACTGACATAGCACATTGGTAGGAAGTGCAGTGTGCAAGAACAATAACTCTACCTTGCCTATTTTAGAGTTATTCCCCTTTATCAGATTTACTTGTCCGAAGCATAACTCCAAAAGTACTTGAGGGATATTCTTCAAACTTAATACACTGACAGAGCACATTGGTAGGAAGTGCAGTGTGCAAGAACAATAACTCTGCCTTGCCTACTTTTAGAGATTCCCTTTATCAGATTTACTTGTCCGAAGCATAACTCCAAACGTACTTGAGGGATTTACTTCAAACTTAATACACTGACATAGCACATTGGTAGGAAGGCAGGTGTAAGAACAATAACTCTACCTTGCCTACTTTTAGAGTTATTCCCTTTATCAGGTTTACTTGAAAAAAATCCAGGAGCATAACTCCAAAAGTACTTGAGGGATTTTCTTCAAACTTAATACACTGACATAGCACATTGGTAGGAAGTGCAGTGTGCAAGAACAAAACTCTACCTTGCCTACTTTTAGTCAAATAGAAAAATATCATACCTATACGATAATGAACATTAATATAATTTTGCAAACCTTCTCTTCATTGCCTTATTCTTTTCCACTTACTTGAAAACTGTACTCAGCATGACCATAACTATACGGCTTTTTAAGGATTTCCTCTCACCAAGTAAAATGTACGAAAGTACAACCTTCAGGTAACTTCTTCCTGGCGGGGGGATTAACCATGTGTAACATGGCTCTTGTTAAAACATAAAGTCTTTAACTTTGATGATGATTAACGTGTTTCCATAGATGATATTTGTATCATGTGTACATGTATGTGACTGTTGTCAAAATTTTACCGATATGTTCCGAATAACCTATACACGTGACCTACATTAGGTGCTAACGGCAAAAGTAATTGTCTGAAACCGATGGAGTTCTTTTCGAATACTAATTAATAGGAAAGTACAAATTGAATACATATTTGTACTTAACAGTTGACAATTGCAGTCAGTCAACTCATTTTCTAAAGTACAGTTTCTAAAGTATATATAAGACTATATTACATTTATAGCATGATCTTTATCTATAGACATCACGGTTTAAGAAAAAACTGTATGAGATTTATGCAGTTTGGCAATGCCAGCTAAATTATGGATTTTGTTATTAAAACCACTCAAAGCAATAACAGCGAATTTTGGAAAAAGAAAGGAATTTGCTGTTCTGGAGAGCAGTAAATTTTCAGTAAACAGTATTGATTTGACGGAACGGGTGATGCCTACAATTTCTTCTATTTTTCTTCAAAACAATCCTCTAAAGTGACAATCTCAATACGATTATATAAATCCAGTCTGTATGAGATTCTTCACTCTCTGAAGAAGAAGCCACGTCGATGGCTTACACTTAAGAGATGGCTTACACTTAAGAGAGTCTGATTCATAAACAGTCAACCTTTACAATGCACAAACAGTGAACAAAAGATTACTTCTGCACTTTGACAAAAATAGTGTTGAGTTTATGCACAATTTGAATTTAAATTATTTATAGTGCATCATAACATCAAACCTTAGAAAATTATAAGCTAGATGAAGAAAACACAACCATGCGATGATATTAAAAAAGTCGTCTTTGTATAAAAAAAAAAAAAATATAAAAAAAGGGAAAGCCCCCCACAAAAAACGAAGCCTCCCCAAAACTTGTCTTGTCACATCTCATGCCTGACGTCTTTCAATAAGAGAAAATATTTTCTGATATTCCGTATGTACATATGTTAAAAACAATGCATTTTACAAATAACTACTAAGAGTATTGTGAAAGATTACTAGTGTATAGTCGTGTATTAATAGTTATTATTTTTTCAGAGGCAGCTGAAGGCCAATTAGAACGAAATTAACGTATTTGCACAAGATAAGAAAGTTCAAGTAAGTATTTTGAACTTTATTAATGTTTCGCTTACAAAACGTGTCAACTGACTTTGTAGCCCCCTAGAAGTTTAACCGTTTACCATATTTCTAAGTGTACTCTAGCTTGATTCATACTACTAAGCGTAAGGATAGAGGTCATATGTAGATTATGTAAACGTGTGCCTGCAGTAACAACGGCAATATTTATAATTCATTTAAACTTATTAATGAAAACATAGTAATGCATTAATTCAATAAGCATTAAAACATATTCATGATATTTACATGTAGATTTGCTATTACTACTTGATTCTGCACAAAACTTAATATATGAAGAAATAATTGCACTTGTCGAGGCAACAATTGTTGCAGATATAACCGTGTAGAAAACAAAAGGTCATATTAAAATGTGTAATGGTTGTTTCTTTACCGGTCAATAACTTTAGTTGGGAATGAGATATTGACATAACACTTTGAAGGTATGTAACTTATGTTGAGTTGTAGCAGATCAAGGTCAATGTCGCTTTCACTAAATAAAAAAAACGGATTCCGGTCGATAACTTATGTTAATTGTTGCCATGGAAATTAGTATGTAGGTACCTTATAAAGAGATAACGCTTGGGATTGCATTTGGGACCCCTAAGTTAAGGTCAATGTCGCTGTCTTTAAAAATGGTAAACAAATTGTTTCCGGGTGATAACTCGAATGAGGTATTGTCATGGAATTTGGAATATATAGGACTTATATTGAGGTGTAGCTTAGATGCATTTGGGGTCCTTGGGGTTCAAGCTCACTGTCGCTGGAACAAAAATTAGAAAAACGGTTTCTGGTAAAAACTGTTAGGTATGAGGCATTGCCATAAAATTGTTATGCATGTAGCTAATATCGAAATGTAGATTACATTTTGGGCCTCTATGGTTTATGTCAAGGTCGCTGTAACTGAAAATAGAAAAACGGTGTCCACCCGTTTAAACACTTTATGTATGTTATATCAATATAGTTTACTTGCCTAAACGCCTGTTTAGCTATTGTTTGCCCCCAAGGAATCGTTAGTTTCCTCTAACAATGAAACACGTCGGCTGCTTATATGTTGAAAACCAGGTTTCATGACATTGCCGCATTTCTTGTTTAAAGATGAGGTATAGTTGGGAAGCTTTAACTTGATTTAGCATGATGATGTTGAACGTTCTACACGAAGCCAACAAGTAATGCTGTAATGCACACTTTTGTACTAAAGGGTAATTGAAAATAATTTTTTCCTCATTAAAACACAGTAAGGAATACAGTCTAGGAATAAATGGAATAGATGCCATGACGAGGAACGAAAATTTTGCAATTGGGAATAGCCTGACTATCTATCTGTCTGTTATTTTAGGATATTACATTAGGTTGATTGACAGATATATTTTAGAATCAGTTTCATTATAGTTGACAGTGGTGAAGGATATGTCTCAACAAATCTCCCAACGAGAAATACAGTGTTACGTTATCTGCAAAATAATGAAATATTCAAAGATAGCTAAATGTACAGGCTATCTCTAGATCATAAGACTATCTTCTGACGAGATGTTCCAGCCATGTTACCAAGCTCCCACGAGTTTTGATTCTCTTAAGATAGAAACTGCTCCGTCATAACAGTCTGTATGACCCCGCAAGAATTCAGAGTTTCAAACACATCGGCTTGTATGTATTGTATTACTTCGTATATGTTTAATACGTTTTAATTACTTACGCAATGTTGTGTATCTTCAGATTAATTAAGATGAAGATGTGATGCATGTAGTACTTAAGAATGCGCTTTCTAATATTTCACAACTAAAGATAAATTGTATACAAGGTATCGCTGTTAGAGGCCTTTCAGCTTCGGAATCTATCTAAAAAAGAAACCGCAAGTTTGATAAGATCAGCATAGAGTTTACTTTTGTGTTGTGCCTGTAGTTTGACTGTATGAAGACCTGCTTGCCGGTATGTCTTGTATCTGATGTGGATAAGTCATTGTGCGCGAGCTACAGTAAATAAAGATTAATAATATTACAATGTATTTTCCTTTCTTACATTTTCTACAAACACATTGCATTATGTGGTGATAAGTATTCAAAAATGCAGATTCAAAGAGAATTAATTTACATTAAAGTTCAGCTATTAAGACCATTTAATATTAATCCCACCCTCCATATTTAGACCAATTCTTTTGGAAGGAAGTGATGAATTTATGTAGTGAAAAAGGAGCCACTACTAAGAGAATGGTAAAACAGTACTAAATTATGTTTCAAATCCTGAAGAGTGCACACCAAGTTAACAGACTGGTTCTATTACAAATAACTATTTCGTATTTGCTTTTCATGTTCGTCTGCGTTTGTATCAAAGAAACAAATTCCATAGAAAGGTTTTGGTCAAGCAATTCGATAAAGTATCTAAGCAATGTGCTATAATACAACACCTTGAACAAAAACTATTCATATGAAAAGTAATATCGGTAGGTTTGGTACTCTGCAATGTTATTTTCGATAAGCAATTTCTGTTTTTATTTCTTTTTTCTGTTCAGGTCAATGTCCTTAAAAATATAACACTTCATCATTCTGTTTATTCAGAGACTTGCAAATAGGAGAGATTTAAACTGAAAAGTTAATTACACTTGGTCTAGTTTGCCTCAATGAATGATTTGGTCTCAATTTAATAGAAAATCTCAGCATGTCCTTGACGTGTCCTTCGTAAGACAGCAATCTGAATGATGCATAGCGATTTACATATCAAAAGTCAATTTATTACAAAATTACAACCACCGCGTTTGGGATTGGATTTTTGTCAGTTTTCGGGATGTCATTCTATCATATGTTCAACTTTTATGTCCTTATACAAGCGAAAGAACACGGGGCTTATTTTTCCTGTTTCAAAAAACAAAGATACAAGGTTATGTGATATACGTAAACAGAAGGATTGATCTTGACTTCATCCGTTTAAATGCTACTTAGCTTCTTGTGACAATGACAATTTGTTTATTTATATTGGCCACCGGCCCTTTACAGCATGTAAACATACGTATTTACAAACACCGGTACCCGATGACATTCGAAAATGTAATTACTTATAACATTTCACTTATTTACAATTCCAAAAAGCATTATTGGAGTTAACAAGGAAATATGAATATAACATATTTATCAAAAATGGCAGTTTTATCTCTTAACGTACATAAAGGCACAACTCTATAAATTTGTATTCAGAGTGGCTAAAATCTCACTTCTCTCATTAAATTTAAAGCGAAGTATGCATATTTTGCTAAATTTTGGATAACATTTTCTGAAACGGAACTCATTAAAACATTCAATTTATGAACATTTGGAATGATATAGAATTTGCTAGGGATATATTTTTCTCTAATTGCCTTAAGGTTTCTACAAACTAGAACAAAATGATATTCGTTGCACAACTTACAAATTCGTTCTTCTCTTATAACATTTCGGTATCTTCCTGTTTCAACCTCAAGATCATGGGAAGAAGTTCTTAAGATTGAAAGAGATCGTCTAAATGTCCTCTCCGGTACAGTATTCAAATCCTTTTCATGTTTGACGGTATTTTAAACTGGCAAAAACTCAGCAATTTCGGGCCTGTGACACCCATTGCTGTTGATATTGGTCTTTTAGTCTTTCACAGTTAACAAAGATTTGTTTATTACAAACCCATTGATCTGTCCAAGCATAACCAAAGCCATTAGAAAATAATAGGTTTCTTATACCTGAACACCAATTTGTTTGACCACAATCATCAAGATATTTCAACATAAGATAACTTTTCTTAACCAGTCTAGTAACACCAAATTTCAAGATTTTACACCAGTAAATATATTGGCACAGTTAGTATATAGTGGGAATCTTCCACAATCACCTAAAACAAACAGGAATATTCATTGTTTTTATATTTACACACATGTATTATGTATTATACAAAGCTTCTTGTCCTCTCTTAAAGACCGTACATTCGATTTGCAAATATCCCAAGTGAGTTGAAATTGCTTGCAATACGAACTACTATTTCATCGTGTACATTAATACTATTTGCTATAATTATGTAAGTCCCGTCCGTTTGTCCATCCGGACGAAGCGGAATATGTACTACCTTAAAATTTACACAAGCTTGGTTCAAAACAATTGGTATGTAGATAAAGACACTGAGTAGGTTTTGTAACAAGTGGTTACGTTTGCAACACAAATATATAAAAAATATATGATTTAATGAAAATTAAAGAACAGTGTCTTGCAATGATTCATCTAGTATATAATACATGGTAAAGAAATGTCATATATATATTTGCAATAACGATTTGATTATGAACAACGGTTTTGTTCACAGAGAAATAATTATGGCTGTAAAAGTAACCATACGAAAAAGAATGCAATAAAATCGTTTTTAAAAGCTTCACGGTGGCTTCCTTATCCTTTGATATATCATGACTCTTTGTTTATAAACAATAATAGTTAAAAGTATTTCTTTAGTTTGACAGAAACTGTTACCTTTGCCATGTGAACGATGAACGGCGGTATTTCCTGTAACTGATGCATTTTTATTGGCGCGTACATTTGTCATCTGATCTTCACCAAACTTGCTGAACATGTGTGTTGGCATAATGTCTGGGCCAAGTTCGATACTTAAGTAAATCACCCTACTTTAGGTTCTTTATGACCCTTTAATTTACAAAACTGGCAAAATAAGCGTTGTCCGCTCTCAAAGCCGAACAATTTGGACAAAAGTACTGCTCTTCAGTGATAATGATGTACCATTTACTGGCTTAAGGTAAAAGAAATCATAATACAATGTTGAACTTTGCGTACGCGTTTTGATGTAGACACTGCAATTCACTCTATTATACTAAAAGGATAGCTAATTTGATTTATATGAAAATTTCCTCGTTATAACACAATAAGGCATACAGTCTATGAATAAATTGAATAGATGTAATTTCTAGGAACGACTAGCTTTAAGCACTGTATATAAATACAATAACTGTTTTGGTCAACTTGCAGTGCAGATACTACATTGTAACGACCTGACGGCTTAACTGTCTGCCAGATCTGGGTATTACACAAAGCTGAGTGAAAGATATAATTGTGGAATCAGTTTCACTCTGTTAAAGGATCATTATGTCTAAACAAAACTTCCCCCGAGAAACGCAAGGTTACGTTATCTGCAAAATGATGAAACATACAGAGATTACCAAATGTACAGGCTATCTCTAGATCATTAGACTATCTTCTGACAGGATGTTCCAGTCATGTTACCAAGCTCCCACGAGTTTTGATTTTCTGAAGAATGAAAGTGCTCTATTATTATAGGAATGAAGACAATTCCCGTTTGATCCCGCAAGAATTCAGAGTAAAAAACAACATGGCTTATATCTATCAAATTACTCTTTATATTTTAACACCTGTTTCATGCGGCAGTATCAATTTAGAGTTTTCTGGATTTGTTGAAGAATCTATCAAACTGAAAAAGATCACAATTTGTTGAATCTTTAGACGGGGCTTACTCATTTGAAACAGGTTAAAATGAATAGGACAGGACACAATGAATAGAAGGTGTCATGAAGAGTTATGGGCCGAGAAAATCGTTGACTCTTTTTCAAAGATAAAAGCACAACTTAAGTCTGATGATCTTAGGCTTAACGTTGTAGCTGACATGTCGCGCGTCAAAACTACCGCTGCCTTTGTTTGTGCAATTGTTACAAAATTGTACATCAAAATAACGCGAACATCGTGCTCTTTACACTGCTGTATCGTTTAGGAATATTCACTCAATCCATTAAATTCACCCTTTACACTTAACGCACAGATATCACACAAAACTTTACAAAATGATAGACCAATAATGTCATGTAAATGCACCGTGATTATTGCTTTTGTAACTTGTTACAGACTATAGAAATTATCGAATTTTCTGTTCAAAATATTTTTGGCGGCGTGTAACTTCCATACCGAACTACTATACATACCTGTATACACATGTTGTTCTATAACATAATTATCTACAGATATCAAGATTATGATGAGCAGTGTTTGCTTCGAATAGTCGCATTGTTACAGTAACAGCATTGACATCAATTTGAAAGGTCTTTTTCATGTACGCAATGGTAAATGGATTCAGTTTTGTGCGACATGTCGGCGGCAGTGTGTTTCTGTTTGCTACTTTTTCTCGTTTAGAAGGATTTCATCCTTCAGTATGTTGTTAAGGTTGTTTGATTGGCACGGTGTTTAGTGTACTCAAGATACAGGAAATGGTACATACAGATGTATTCGAAAACTAATTTCTTTTTACATAGTCTTCACTTTGCATTGCCGTAGTGATACATTCAGAAATTGAGATCCCAAGGAAGTAATTTATACTTAAATATCCTCCATTTCTGAAGGGTGCAGAACAAGCTTCCAGGCTGGTTTTATTCAGAACTACGATTTCATGTTTTCTTTTCAAACAAATAACTTTGTCTGGGCTTTTAATACATACACCAGAGAGACAGGAAAGGTTGAGACACAATCTAGTAGACCTAAGCAATGAACAATACACTTTGACTCATATCAAATAAATGGAACGGAAACTCATGTTGGTGCATTTGTTATTTATCCTACAACACTATTTTCAATAACCAATTTCTGTTTGTAATATCAATTTCTATACAGGACAATGTCCTTAGAAATATTACGCTTTATAACACTGCTTTTCTGAGACTTACATATAGAAGATATTTGGACTGAACAGTTAATTACAGTTGGTTTGGTTTGCTTCGTCTGAATTCAATGGGAAATCTCAGCATGTTCTTGACAGTTCCTTCGTAATACAGCAATTTTGAAGGTGCATAGCGATTCACAGATCAATCACTTTATCATAAAATCCAAACGACTGTGTCCGGGATTGGATTGATATTTTTCAGTTTTCGAAATGTTATTCCGTCCTTTAGTTATGTTTATTATCGGTCTATCATTGATCGGGAAAAATGATAGAGCATATTTTTCCTGTTGCGAAAACAAGCAGTAACATTCAAACTGACGTATGGCTGCGTGATTCAAGTAAACACATGAATTACGTAGTCGTGTGTCAGTCTGAATGGTCATAACCAGGGTCAAGTCAAGTCATATAATTATATTGTACAGTTTGTTTTGTTGGGATTATGTTGTACTTCTTTGGTTTAGAGATTGTATATTCAAAACGTAACAATTTAATTACTAAGTAAATTTTAAAAGGCTATGAGCTTAAACTTTTCTATCAGTATTTATTCTGATCTGTCCAAACATTCCATGAAATCGCACATGCATTCAGACACTGCGTATGCAAAATAACAATCTCAGTTATAATAGAAAACCTGCAAGTATTGTTGTATTCCTGTGTCTTCCCTAACGTTCTGCTGGTCGAGTGGTCAATGTGCTGGACTGCCAATCCGGAGGTCCCCGTTCGAATGCCGGTCAGGGCACTGGATATTTCAGAAACGCTTTTTCATGTGTTTCCCACCCATGAAGAAAAGAACTGGTTAGAAACACCGTGTTAGGCTCGTGTGCAACGTTGCTATACACCGGGAAGGTAAAAGAACTAAGTGGTCTGTTCGTAAAGAGCTAGGGTCTCGTACCCTGATTCCCGTCTCCTGAATCGGTCAGGGGTATTAGAAGTTTCATCTGAAGAGAAATCCTAGGGTCGGCTGGGACAAACAATAAAAAAAATGAATGCAATTTTGGAAACGTTTTTGCACAGTTAGACTTACGGGTATTATGTTTCTACATTCATTATCTACATCGATGGCGTTTCACGTTGTTTTGAACAAGTCAACGGGCCACGACTGTAACGAATCTACAGTCAGCCAATGCTGGGACTACTTTAAATGGCATAAAATGTATTAATCTAATCGTCTAGGGAATTCGACATTGCTCTTTTCAGAGAATTTTCTTCGCCTGCTCGAATGAGATTAAATTGCGTATCTAAAATTTAATTAATCAAGTGTTCACGGTTTTAAGTGTGTCAGCGAGAAGGAATGTAGTCTATCTGTATATCCATCTCAATTATACCAAGACTTTGACTAATACAAATAGAAACGAACTGACTGAATGGTAAACGCATTTACGTTGAGAATGGTTCTTTTTTCATTTTAACTTGCTAATTTATTGTTTTGTTAAATTGGCAATAACTTTCCTTAGGAAGATTGTTAACGTATAATCAGTACACGAAATAATTGAATTTCACCGTGACACAAATCAGAGAGTAACGGAATGTATGACCATTGGAATTCAAACTCTTACAGAAGCTGAATTAGTTTCTTCGTTGTTTTCTTTCACAGAGAAAAATAATATGTTTCATATAGATGTAAGTTTCATTTACAAGATTTAAACGGAACCAGATAAAAAAAAGTTCTAAAATTTAGACGTTCTTGAAAATACAGGGTTTAGTCAGAGACATAAACTACCGTGAATAAATTGTATTTCATTTTGGGGGGTTTATTCAAGTTCTGCATTTGTAAACAACGGAATTAACTGCAAATATGTGTACATTCAATTGTGAAATATTTAGAACGGGTATCTTTACTTATTTAGGAAGAAATTTTTCTTTTGCCGATATCTCAAAGACGTGGATATAACGAATACGTTTTAGGCGATAATCTTTTGTCATCATATTTTAGACTTCAGTCTTGCCAAAACGTAACAGAATATAAGAACATTATTTAGCTTCTTGCTTGTGTACATAATTCTTAAAGCTTTTTATTTTCCCTAATAATCCTTAATTAGTACATGCTGACCGTAAATTTAACAAGTTTATCAATTTGACATCAATGGTCCGTACTTGGTGGCCATATAACCGATAATTAGTACATAGCTAATGGTAAACCGTTTGAAGATATAGACTATACTGCGATATACTCCAATCAAAGTGAAAATATTCCAATATCCTCACGATAATTCATTGACAAACATCCCACTCCCTCGACCCATGTCAACCTTTTGACTGTTATCTAAATACAACCTCGTAATCTAGCTATTTATACCGTCAAAAGATTAACTCTGTCAATAAAAGGTTAATAGATTGCTAGTAGCCCTCACAGTTCACTGGTCAACAGATTACCAGGATTAACGAGATTGAAGGTGGACCTTTGCCAATGTCAAGCAATTACGTATGCACACCTAATTAATGCTTTAACTACTGTAATTCACAAAGCAATACTACCGGACAACAAAATCAGATGCTTAGGCAAATGAATAAGTCATTTAGACGTAAACTTGGTACCACTATCGTATTTCTTCATCCTATTCTAGCCTTTTAAAGACCCTGTGAGTTTTAAATATATGCTTACACTATCTAATGCATTTGATAACAAAGTGCCATTTAGATTAGAAGCAATTGTTACCACCTACACCGTTTTATAGCGTAAAAAATTGCATAACTACTAAATTTTCTAAACAATAATTGTCTATTTCATAGTTTTGCTTTATATACTATTATCAATTACTCTGCTTTACAGCGGCGACTCTATTTTCTTATTGACTTTTCTCTCTTGATTATTATCGTGTTTATTTGAAATAATTAAATTTGAATCTAACCATCGACTGATTTATTTTAATGGCTTCTTTTTAATGAAGGATCTGATTCCCCCACTTTAAATCTAATTTGCATGTTGTTAACATGTAATATAAATGATAACAGGACGTTAAGGTAAAAGCCACAGAGCAATGAATGGTATACACTGAAAAATTAACTAATTACTAAAGTAGAATAATTAATAATACATAATTTTGAAATAGAATACAGTGTTGAAGAATAGTAAGCAGATGTTTGAATGATAAATGTGATTATAACACGTTTGGTATCAAGTATAATTGGCCATCAAAGGGTACTGTTACGTAATAAACATATATAATACTTTTTTTTATAAAATTAAGCTTGTAAATATAAAACAAATCATATAAACTGATGAGGTTTGCTTGACCTGTCACTGTAGAGACGTTATCGGTATTGTATTCTGATATATCGCAAGAAATTAATGAATATGGATGGTTTGAGATCATTCGATACCTCCTGAATCAGTGTGAGGCAGTATGGAGTCTTACGATATGAAACACTCCACGTTGGTGAAAAGATTTTTATTTTGTTTTGTTTGCAGCATCTTTTGTGTTGAAAGACATATTGTAAAGATATTTTATGCTTGCATTGAGATGACTGATGCATTTAATCAAATCCATTGAGAAGCCGGGTTCTACTTAAACCATAACGAGATTTTATGGTACAAGCCTCATGTAATAAAGCACAAATAGTAGCATAGAAATTCACGAAATATGTTCGGGTCGTACCGATGATAGCCTCTGTAGAGGATGGTGGACCCAATAAGCACAATTACAAACAAAAACGAAATATGTTATAGTAAGTGCTGATCTCTTTCTCTCTAGCTGCGTTACAATATATTGTGATATTTCGTAAGCTTTCTTTCAAACTGTCATAGACTATTTCGGTCTTGCTATTTGTCCTGTGTAATGTGTCTGTATATGTACGGTTTTTGTGGGATAACATGTTAGCATTAGGGTCTTTCTGTCTTAGTAGATTGTATCTTGAAATTCCATTCTTATTATAGCTGAATGTGCAATGATCACTTATATTAGTAGCTATTCTGAGGATGAGCTATTGAGATCGCCCTAATTCCATCATGTTTCGTTCCATATTTGTGTTACAATGTGAAATCTCGAAAGGTCACAGGTTGTACGCTTTTTTATTAAGTTAGAATGTTTGTCTTGATGATCTCTTAGTCAAGTTCGAAATTAGCAAGGAGTGAAAAACTAAGAACTAGGCCAAGTAATGAAAACACAGCAAACATTTTTGATACCTTATTTTTAACCCAAACATCAGACCTATTCAATATACTGTCTTGATGATTTTAATGTGCAGATAAAAGTAAGTCACATGAAATCAAAACTAGACCACGTGGTTTATTAAAAGAACACCCCTATTTACATCCCGGAACGTGATGAGGGTCTTATTTTTCGGTTGTAATACATGTAAATTACATACATATACATATATTCCATGTCCTGTCCCGCATATCTGATCTAAAACAATTGCTTCTAACTGTTGTTTTAACGCAATTTTTCCTTCAATAATGTTCAGCTAGTTCCTGTTCTTAATAAAGATGTTAGTACAGTACAACCTCGGCAGAGCAACACCCTTTGGGAGATAAAGATTTTGGTTGTTGTTGAGAGGTGTTGCTCTAGAGAGGTAAATTTATTATGACGCCTTACTATGGGAAAAATAAACTGTTGTTGTAAAGAGGTAATTGCTCTACAGAGGGCCGCTCTGCGGAGGTTACACTGTAGTTTTAAAGTTTTAAAATTTAAATTGCAATTGCACTTCGTACAGACGTCTTTCCGATGGAAAACATTAAATTCTCCGCAAGTTTCAGTTGAAATAAGAATTAAACAATATTCCCTTTCAAAAAACACAGAATATGTTTGCGTTTAAATGAAATCTTCATTCAACTGACAAACTGTTCCTTTGATAATACTGATATTTTACCATTCACTATTCAATCTCAATATTGTATTGGAAAGGCACCAACAAGTCCCATAGATCTATATTGGTCTTACCCTCTTCGGGTACAAGCTCTTCTACATCAATCTGCTGTTGGAATTGTTTTATGAGAAAAAAAAATAAAATCTCTCGGGTACAAAACATAAATCCTTAAGTTATCTGGGGCATCATCGGTAGCGGAATTTTATTACAGAAATCAATTATGCATTAAGTTTAGGTCAATTAGAACTGTATCACGAGAATAATGAGCGTGTATGCCAGCATTCCACAGACTAATTTGAAATCTACCCAAGTATGGAAATTAATGAGCAAGAAGTTTATGCTGATTGCGAGCCTGCAGATATCTGCGTCTTGTAAATACCCATTAATACATCAGAGATGTTGTCAATTATCGACCATCGCTGAAACAATTAACTAAAGAAACGACTGCACTCGCTAATTCTAGAATTCTTACGTCGCGGCTTTGGAGGTTTATCTGGATATTTCTTGACAGTATGCTAAAGAAAGTTGTCAGCATTTTATGGAAGATATGGTTCTAGTACTGGTCCTTCCCGAGTTTGATGGTTAGGAAACATGTCCGCCTGTAGAAGTCACTGAAGCATGAGAAGCAACAACATGCTCTACGCGAGACTGTTTATAGTGTGCCTCGTGACCATAAGCCCAGATACTAACCTCAGCCACAGGAGACATGTATTCAAATTGTGGTAGAAATAGATCTTATGTTGCATAAAACCATCTTTGAACCTAACTCCATTTATTCCTTGTTTAATAATTTCTTTTGTCGTCTTTTTCATTGTGTTCATTGATGTTTTGCGTGAGAGTTCAAAGTAAATTATGGCATATCTTGTTTTGTGTAAATTGTATTAGAGAGGGATCGAAATCATCAAAATACAAATCGATTTTCCGCCCTTGTCGCGTCTTAGCATTTAAACGGCTATTTTTTAGTTTGTTTTGAAATCTTAGATGATTTCCCTGAACAAAATCATATATATTGCTGAATAACAACATCATTCATATGAACAAAGCATTCTCGCATGATAGATTTAAGTGTTCCACAATTAAAACTGTTATGATTTCTGGACTGCCAGTCGGATTTGACTCGGCCGGGAGAATAAATAGCTGGTACCATTGTGATTTCATGTCAGGGAGCGGATCAGTGGTTTAGTGGTTAATGCACTGGACTTGTAATCAAGGGATCGCAGGTTCGATCCTCCACTCATCCATTAACATAACTAATGGTCTTTCGGAAGAGACCTAAATACGAGGTCCGATGTAACTGTGCTGTCGACGGGCATATTAAAGAAACAGGAGCTACATGTATCTCTTGAACGGGACGCATTCTGTATCTTGCACTATCCCCCGAAATCTAAAATAACTAAACGCTTCTGGGGCGTTGGTCATATAGGTTATCTTGTACCAACGATAAAACTATAAAATACTTACAGCAATCTGAAACCATCAACATCGAAAATGTAGCGGTTTTTTTTTTTTTTTTTGATTTTTATTTATTTTCGGGAGTCGTACTGATTAATGCACGAGCGACTTCAGACTATACTATTAGCAAAACTCTTATTACATTTGACAGTATTGACAATGTAATTGTGAAATAATCTTGCTCTTTCGGTGGCCGGGATCAAGTTAAAGCCTACAAAGGTTAGGCACATCGGCTTTTCCTCAACTGCTGCCAAGAAATATAGTCCCATAAGCTGTGTTAGTGTGTAACGGATCTTTGAGCATGATCTTTAAAGAATCGAGATTGAACATACTTTCGATATCTCATTCATAATTTACGAACAGCTATTATTTTCACCATTAAGACGTTGTATCATATTTGAATGTTATCTAAACGAAACCAATAATCTGCCTTTTCAACTGTTCAAGAGATTTTCATATGTGTCGCTCGCTTTTGACGAATTAATTGTCGAGCCTTGCTTTCAAACTGGTCACAAGACCTCTCCAATAAAACTTAAGGATGAATGGGGCTATAGAAATGTGGAAGTTATCTAGGGACTTTGCCAATCGTCTAAACATGCCTTTCATTAAAGAGTATTGATTAGTTTATTGGAAGAAAAACCTTCTAGATGTTAGAGTGATTGATTCAGAGGAAGTCACAGCTAACGATACACAAGTCTACAGTAGTGATCTATCAGTGAAACAGTGAACTTATCCGGATTATGTAAACACAGAAAAAAATCTTTCTTTTAAGTAAGTTAAAGAGATTAACGTATTTTTAATTAATTTGATATTGCTAATAATACGGATTTAAATTAATTTATTATAAAAGGTATATATATATATATAGTTAATTGTTATTTCAAGATATGTGTAGCTTTGAAGGGTGGATATAATAATAGAGACATGAATTTCAAAGTTAAATATCTAAACACCAATGACAGTAAAAAAAGGTACAGCCATTTAAAAAAGAACAAGAAAAATTAATTATTCATATCGGTATATATAAAAATGGTTACAATTGATTAACTACAGATACGAGAGAACAAAAATCGGTGCAAAATGAACAATACACTCACAGACAGAAAAGAAAACTTTTGAAAATAAAAATCTAGCATCAGTCTATTGTTTTTGTTAAGCAGTACTCGTTTCATCAAATTTGCGATGAAAAAAGAGTTTTCTGACGGAACGGATTTTATCATTCATTTTTCGAGTCTGTGCATGATTTTACAAAGAATTATGCTAATGCTGTTATTTTGTGTGTCTATACATTTGAACCATTAATAAACCATTGTTATATTTAATTAAAGAATATAATGTCTATTCAATAAAATTGCTATGAAATCATAGTAATTTGACATGTTAATTGAATTTATACTTCTAACGTGGTGGTCAACCTTTTGTACTGCTTGACCGACCATTTTCTCTTTATCATATTTCTGCAATTAATCACGTTTTATCGCAGCCTTTATCCGTCCATGCTTATTGTAAAGGATATATTTAACAATGCCTTATAAATGAAAGCCAAATGCCGTAGTTGCTAACGTTCATCAAATTAGTGGTATCGAATAATAACTTGACCACAGTCGTAAAGTGCTATCTCGAAATGTAATGGACCCACTATTGTTGGCCTCATGATGAACAAAATATGAATAAAAATTAAAATGCTTTTTTGAAATGTTTCTATGGACATATATATGCAATAGAAAAACGTTGGTTTTCAACAAAAATGTTTATAAATGTACATACATGTACATGTATTGTAAATACAAGAAAAGAAAACATTGATACAGTTATGTTTAATGTATCCGTACTTTGTGCTAATTAGGTGATTATAAAATAGCAATAGGTTAACGCATGGTAAACAATGGCTAATGAGGAATAATCATTACTTCTGCTACATGTAGCAACTAGTTATTACATACACAATTAGTAAATCATTACAACTGACAATTTAACATTTTCTGTAATTTCTGTAATTAACTGTTTACGAGTTTTTCCTGTAATATGATCACTTGTTTTCTGTGTAATTTTCTGCCAATCAATGTTTATTACATACTTTGATCATAACTGCAGCTGCAACCGTCAGTTTACTGCACGTAATGCTTTGATAATCGATTTTTATTTTCAAACGTTTTCTCAGTTTATATAGGCATGCTTATTCCCGAAGTTTCAGTCACACCAGTTTTCGTTTATTTGGAAACGATATGCCAGATAAAGATAAGAACGAAAGGCAAACTAAGTCCTTTTCCTGACTGGACGACAACATTTTACGACGTTTCAACTGCAGTTGTGATGAAACTACAATATCACGTGACTAAGTATCAAAATATACATGTAAATTAAAACAGATAATAACAACCATTTCTGCTACTACTTAGTTGTTAAAACAGCTAATTGTTATTTCTTAGTATGGAAGACAATCACTGCCAAAATTGCATCGTGCTTTCTGACATTTTAACTTGTAGTCTTTTATTACATGTAATATCATGATTTGTCCTATGTCATCAAATGATTTCTTCATGCTGCATTGTGCGTTCTTTCAACCAACAAATGGGTTTTTCCTTATGTTAAATGCTTCCTTCGACAACTGAAGTGCTTCATTCTTAGCTCTACTTAAAACTTTATTTAACATATAGAACCTAAAGATTGTGTCTTATTGTTTACTTTTGTCTGCTAACCCTTATTTCGCCATGTCTTTTCCATTCATTTTACAGTAAGAACCTACAGTACATGCATGTCCGCAAGCAGAAAGCACAACGAAGCAAGCATAATATAAAGTTTCCATTATTATACAAGAGGCGCTGCTTAGATGGATATTTGTAGTTACAGTAAAACTAATGATATCACGCAGCTATGAAAAACCGCCCGGGGGTCAATTTTTCACGCATTGCCTTACATTGAAAAACATTTTAAAATATCGTACAGTCAAAAGCAACAAGATCAACAGCATAAACATATATAGCAACTTGGTGTGTGTTTAGCGGACCTCTGCTTGTCTAAAACGCAAAGTTGTATTTATATTTTTGATGTATAGCATTGTCTAGAGACCTCTATCATTCAAATTGTGTCCCTGGGATAAATATTTGCTCTATCCCGGGAGTCACTTGTTTCACATTGACTTATATAAGAAACACTGTTTAAAATCTTGTCAAAAACCACAAGGGATAGAGATTAGATATTTCGTGCGTGGAATTGCCCAGGATCTCACATGTAGGGTTAATATTTGACACACACCTAGGGTCACTTGCTTTACGAAGACGTATGTGCTTAAGGTAGTAGACTCCTAATAAAAACCTCCATTTAAAACTCTTCAATTTTGACGCTCTAGCCTAGGTTGTTAAGCATGGGACTGAAGATCTTTTGAGTTTTTTGGGGGCGCAGGTTCGAATCCAGCCGGAACCAAATTTGTTTTTACTTTTTCTTCTTTATTTTCATTATGTAGCATGTTTCTTCATAGGTTTATATCATTTTAAGACTAAATAGAAATTAAATATTTTTTTACACACAAGTATTAGCTTTTCTCAAGATTTTATTACTTGCAGACACGTCTAAAATCGCCGATGGAGATTTTCAAACTTTAACTTTTTTAAATAGAGACGGTAAAACTTTGTGATTTTTCGCATGCTGTTCCCAAAATGTTATAGATAATTATAAATATATAAAAAGTCATGCCCCATTTCTAGAAAATGTTGGTTTTTCTTAAAAACTTTGATGTTCAAAATTGAACATTGTCAAAAAAGTACACGAAAATTGTAAAACTATCTGATAATTTCATAAAAGTTTTATAAATCTTGTTGATAATGTAGTAAATGGTGTATAATTCCTGAAGGAAAATATAGTTCTTGTTACTCTGATACCAAATATGTATCAAATTATTAAATAATGAATGAAATACGTGTATTTTATTATCTCTTGTGTAATGTCATTTTATAGATAATTCCAAAATGGGGGTAGGGTTATTAAAATTCCTATAACTTTGTTTTTTTTTATGGTAAATTTCTTTTAAAATTTGTTTTTTTAAATCCTGGAAATGATACAGATTAAGAAAATATTAAGCCTATAATGATTTGAATTGGTGCCCATTAGGGCTCTACTACCTTAAACAAAACACACCCACAAGTCCAATAACTTAATATATGATTGGTATGTGGTATTGTTAAAGCGGTGTTCTATCAAGTTTATTCGGATCATGCCCCTTGGGTTGACATTGGTCCAGTCCCGGAGCTCACTTATTTTATATTGACTTATACAGGAAAAATTTGAAACAAAAACATGTTCATAACTACAGCACATAAATAAATCTCACCAGAGGCTAAGAGATAAGTGCAAAAACATGCAGGCTTTTCAAAGGAATGTAACTTTTGACGTATGATATGATTAGATTTACGGGAACTACCGAATATTCATATTAACAGCGCCTCCTGATGTTATAACGAAACTTCATATTATGCCTCCTGCTTGCTTACATGCGTATACTGTCGGTGCTTAATGTTAAAGGAATGCACAAAGGGTTAGCAGCAAGAAAATAAAAAAACGTAATCATTCTGTTCCATATGCTGAATAAAAGTTTATGTACAGTTAAGCATGAAGAACTTCAGTTGTGAAAAAAGCCCTTCATATCAGGAATACCCCATTTATTGGCACGATCCAGCGTGAAGAAATCATGACAAAGTATCAGAAAGCGAGATGTAATTTTGGCAGTGATTGTCTTCCATACAAATTTAATTACCTAGCATTTCGAGCTGTTTATTATTCATTTTGAGACAATATTCGAACAGATTGATACAATATATTTGTGACAGCTTATCACATTACGTCTTTCAAAATGTTTATGGCTCATATAATGTCATGGTTTCAGACAATTTCACAGTGAAATAATTTTTTATCTTGTTTTTATGCATGCTATGGCTCCTACACGCACAGTAACCCAAAACCAACGCCGACGAACCCTTCCCGGTAAAGCGCAGATAGCTATTGTCCGTCTGAGATAAACTCAAAAAGTCTAATGCTTGCCATCAAATTAGGACGTACTTTAACTAACGAGCACAACACACATTTATACTGTAGATCGGATTTTGTTTTCGTGTGGTTTCTTATTAAATACAATACAGGCCTCGTGTTTGTAAACGTTTCTTGAGCACAATCTCATGCACGAAATCATGCTCAAGTGATACGATAATGTCAAGTTACACATTTTTACAAAGTCGGTTTCCATAACAACAATCAGAAGGTTTGTTCTTGAGTTGAATCTTTATATTAATCCCGACTGTGTAAATAAATATAACTTGACTTTACTTCATATTACTTGTGTATGATGTTGTGCTGAACATGAGATACTTTTATGAGCACGGGTCGAGGACTTGTGATCATAGTGGGTGACTTCGAAGTTAACCGTTGTAGTCATTAGAAGGGAACGTTAAACAACTCGGGCAAGGGTCTCTTCTCTTCGGTGCAAACGAGAGAGGTGTTTTCCGTATTTTACTTTCGTGCATTATACCAACTAAATTAACGCCAATTTGCCGATATCGTGCTGCATAGGTTTAATATCAGGACTTAATGTGCGAATCATGTTAAAATATTTTTGAAATAATGAACGCCTGCGCAAACTTAAGGTCGGGTGATGTAAATAAAATATTTGTGAATGTTTACCTGTCCGAGTGCTCTGAATGATTTATGTTAACTAAGTTGGAATTTTGAACAATTTACTCCTACATAGTGCTTGTCTCAAAAATACTAAAATATTCCAACAGAATTTCCGACTCAGCCGGAAACTAATTTAGGAAGCGATAGAAAATTTCGCTTTTACGTCATGATTAATAGATAACATCAGAACGGATACTTTTATATTCTGTTTATGATCACCGAGCATTATTAATCACCATATTTAGAATATTGGAATTTTCTTAGAGGTTTCCGATCATCAATAAGCCAGCAGTGACCTGTAGATGTGTCTTAATGAATATTTTCTGTTGTCTAAAGATCAGCTTTTCATGTCCTATCTCCGAGGACAACAATGTTATAGAATTCCTATGAAAGTTCCAGTTCCTGACGTATTTACAATGTTTGTACTGACATTTATTGAAACTTTACATCCTGTTTCTATGTCTTAAGACTTTTAAAGGAAAACTCAACAACAATAATAACAAAAGAAATTGTGTCGTGTTTGATGAATGTTTCACCGGAATATTTCTGTTGAAGCTTACATGTATACTGACCAACTCCTTATGTCTTATAGTTCTTTACGAAGATTCGAATAAATGACTCGCGCGTACAAAGTGGGTTGAGCGGCTCTTCAATACTTTTATGCTTTTTTTTCTATAGATCTGTAAGGACCAAACTTTGCAAGTGCCAAACTATGGCCCGTGGGCCTCTACATATATCGTTTTTATATAACACAAAATGTATAAAATATATTAATCAAACTTTTCCTCATTTTCAAGCTTGATATATATAGGTTTTAAGTACGGGCAAGAATAAGGGAATAACAATTGTTACATATTGCCATAATTTCCATAGCGATGACAACACTGGCAGTTTCAATTAAGCTGTATACAGAAGTATTTGTGAGTGCCTAAGAAAACCATTTATATGCAATCCTCTCGAGATGTTATTGACGGTTGCCTAGATTGCTTCTTGGAACATAGTAA
>JAFMSR010000014.1:4218882-4293803 GCA_022818135.1 Saxidomus purpurata | reverse complement strand
GGCGACGTGATTTTTTCTTATTTAATAACATGATTTCAAGATATGTTACAGTATTTCTGGCATAAGTGGGCATACGTATCACGGACAACAATGTAACACGGACTACGAAGTAACACGGGATTACGATGTAACAGTGATACCGGAAATCAGAACGTGAAGTGCTATTACTAATCATAATGAACGTAAACACACATTCAATATATTCGACGCAGGGTACAAGGAAGGGAAATTTCATATGTATAACCTGCTTGGCCCGTTAATGTAATATTAATTCCTATTTACGGATCATTGGCCAATAAAACGGCCGAAAATGTATTTGATGGGTACATTTGTAATAAATCTACAAAAATCACTCCAAAAACAAACAATAACACTTTCCATTTTATGTTTTCAAGTAAAATATATAGAGGATAATTGTTGGTTTCGGTGTAAGATCACGATATAATTTCACCGAGTGGGCACCAAAAGTGATATTTTCACGAGTGGCGCAGCCACGAGTGAAAATAACTACTTTTGGTGTTCACGAGTGAAATTATCGTGATATGACATCGATACCAACAATTTTTCTGTATATTTTATGTCTCAAACTCCACTTTTGTTGAGTTTATTTCAATAAAATATCAAAAATCGCGGGAAACGTCACCAGAAAGCAGCGCAAGCATGACGTCGTTTTAACGACGTCATCGTCATATGGTTGCCGGCATTCATTACGCTCTGTATACTTTTTGACGTTAATCCGGGTAACATATTTTGATAATTTCCACTGCGTACTATGAGTTTATCGGAATATAATTCACCGTTAATCTTTAACCAGATGGTGGTTTCACAGGGTCTACTTTCGAGATGTTGCATCGATTCCTAGTTTTACTTTTACAATGATAGTTTATTCTTACAGAAACAGCTTACTAATAGTCAGGCTACAATTCATTGATTAATGGTAAAATTTTAGCCCATTTTAAAACATAGGCTTCAATCAATTTGAAAGGTTATGTAAAACATTTTCATAGCTTGCCGTTGTAGGTATGTGAAAGAATATATTCATTTTACATTCTCTAAAAAGAGATGAATTGTAGCATTTTACTCAACGCACATTTCATCTTTTATTGTGAAAATGGTTGACTGCATCCACGTTTGGTATAAAGGTATGGTCAACCATTCCACAGATGATTTTTATTCACACGGTATTCTAACACTTTTTTAAGATTTAAGGACCCTGCGCTCCATCGTCCTTTATGTATTGAACGGTAAAAATATCTAGACTTCTATACATGCAGAAAGGTAAAACTCAATGTTTCTTTCTACGCGAATTTATTTCAAATTTGTCACAGCGTGCACATTTTCGAGTATCAATTAGATATACAGGACTTGAAAGCAGGTTAACACAACTCAGTTTATATTCTCTCTCCCGAACCGTTTCGTTTTTGGGCATATAACTTAAATAATTAAACTGTATAACACAAAGAACGCCATAGGATACAAAACATTGAACAGACTAAAGAACTATTCTAGCATATTTCCCTGTGCTGACTTTAAGTTTTATGTTAATGAAACACGCACTTACAATTATATCGCTTCGTGTGGTAGATAAAAGATGTGAGAATGTCAAAATGACTTTGGTGTGGTAATACTTTTGTTATTCGGCACAAAGTTCTCCTGTACATTAGTTGTTCTTCGTCTTCCTATTATAAATGTGTTCATGTGAACGAAAGTCAAGAAACATTTTTCTGGCGTCTGCTATCAGCATCAATCCAAGAGGAACAATAACGAAAATAACCCCAACATACCCTACAAACACAGCTGATTGCCGATTGTCTTGTGCACTTGTTAGTCGCCGGGTGTGAGCAGACGTTGATTTTGTGTCAATCGTTAGATTTTTAACTATTTCCAGTGCTATTTCTTCCGCCTCCTCGGTTGTTACATTTCTTGTTGATGTCAAAAGCACGGTAGATGTGTGGGTTAAGTTTATATATACGTACTCAGTATTAACACTAGTCATGGTTGTGGTAGTCATAGAAACTGTTGTCGTTGTTAGAGATTCAGTTGAAGTCAGTGTTGAATGTTCTGTCACTGTAAGGTTTGTTGTTACTGTAAACTGTTCAGTGGTTGTTGTAGTAAAGGTTTGATTTATAGAAACCGAGCTGTGTAGCGTTGTTGTTACCGTGACATTTTGTGTAATGTTGACTGGTTCACATGGGGCGGCACCTACTGATGTCACCGCGACCAAAGTGGAATTGCTAGATGTAGGTGAAACTGAAATGCATTTAAACCTCATATAGATCAACTTTATAATATCTTTGTCATAATATGGTTAATATTTGTATGACCCATATGATATACAGTACCAACAAATTGATTCATTTTTGCTTTTAATAGATAACTTGAGACTTTCTTAAAGGTTCTATTATAAAACAATAATAAACGTGACTACCCAACGGGTAACATTGACCTGCAAGCTAGTGCGTATTGCTATGTAAACAATTTATGTAATTGCTTTTCAAAATTCTTTATATGTAACACAGTTATGATCCGGTTCGTATTCCTTAAATACATTTTGTATTTGTTTGCAAAACCCATAATGAACAGGCCTATCATTCTCCCAAAAGTCAATAATTTTGCATGATTTAGCAATTTTTCAGCTACATTTGTTGAAGATAAAAAAAACTTTCAACAATGCTGCAATGCACATTCTGTCTTCTAAATTATCTTCTTTGTTGAATTCGTCAATTTTAATGAAAACCCTTCAAATTGGACTTCAGATGCTTCTTGTCACTGTTATACATGAAGACTATGTACATGTGGTATGTCTGGGCATCCCATGTGCTACCTGGGTATTGATGCACGAAAGTGAAATGTGTTCAAATCGCAGAAAAGAGAACTTACTGACAAAGGAGCCACATGTTGCGTTTGGTGTGTCACTAGTCCCTGTGGTGTCCGGAATAACTGTTGTCGCATTCAATGTCACTAAAATTAATATATATGCTTTAAAGGTCTGTGGAAAAATTGATGTTTTTTTCAACAGACCTTCCCTTTTTGCCCATGTACAAAATATATTCTGTTATATGCCCACAATACCAACTTTTCTATCAGTTTTTACTTCTTTTCTTTCTCAATAAGCATCACACAAAATATTTACACAATCACACCGGACATCCTAATGTATTTCAATAATTATTGTAGTGTTTACCATACATTTTTTGACAGAAATTAATTGTTTTGACATGTAGCAAGATTTATATTTTGATTGAATCACTTTCAGAAGCTGTCTAGTTTAATAGTTTGCAGCCTTCCAAACTTCTGAAACAAGAGCATAAAACCTTACAGAAGTTAATACAAAATCAAAACGAAATAATTGCATCGTTTTCATAAAGATAAAAAGAAGTCTTCATTTCATTCATCATGATCACCAAAAGCTAAAAACCACTTTCATTATTAACTTCACTTCTCCCTTTCGCTTGATCAAATTTACTGCTTTTATAAGCAATAGGTTTGTCAAATTTATCTAATACTTCAGATAAAAGTATTTTTCCTTCGTTTCCTCATTCTTGTGTACAAGGTCTAAGTATGGGCCTACTGTGACAATATACATAATGCACACCCGCCAAAATATGACCAATAGAGAAAAGAACAGTGATTCAATCAAAATATAATTGTTGCTAAATGTAAACTCAATTTTAATAATTTCAGTTTGGGTGTTGATAGAAATAGGTTAGGCTGTCTGGTAAAAAGTGCAAAATATGTTGTACTGGGGGTCAGATGGGAACTTTAAAGGGACATACCCTACAGCTAGCCGACTATATTCTCAAAACATAGATTATGTGTTCAATGAATGTAAAATGATAAATAAATAGTTTAAAAGAAGATCTTATGTCGAAAAATGCCCCATTTTACCATTATTAATCAATACAGAGGCCTTCTGTAATAAATCACATCCACCCATTAATTGTACAACAACAACTTTACATAGATTATTGAATGGTTTACGGCACTGCAGCATATTTTAAACCACTGATTTTATCGATAATGACTTGAATGCATAACTGAAACTTTTAGGTTAAGTTATATTACTTCCAAAGATTCTATATTTTATGTTTTGGGGATTATTAACTTCGACATCAGTTATAGGATATGCCCCTATAATATTGAGAAAAAAAATTAAAAGGCGTCTTAGTGTATTTTTTTTCATCATGTGATAAAACATTTCCAGGGTAGAAAACTCGGTATTATGAGCATATAACAGAATTCTGTTATATGTCCATAATACCTCGTTTCCTATCCTATAACTATAACTTAACAGGCATACTTTTAAACTGTTACTAGTTAATAACAGAAATGTGTTCGTACGGATGGACCCCAAGCTTTCGAACTACAATTTGGACATTGACTTTTCGGAACGGCAAAGCTTCTTCCTAAAGTGGAGTCATAAATTCATTTGGCCAAAAGACACATCGCCACGTACTCGGACTTCTGTTATTTAATCCGTTTTATAATCCGTTTGATTTAACATAGGGAGCTTTATTCGATTATGCATGTGCTTTGGTTCGAATATTTCGAAGTATTCGTTATTGTGCACCGAATACAGCTCCCCAGGGAGCTGTTTTCGAAAGGAGCTGTATCCGGTGCTACACACCATCCCCCTTTTGGGGTCACTTTTAGTGGTCATCGACCAACATGTCAGTATTTTCAATTACCAAATATGTCAGATTTTTCTCTTTCCATTTCATTCGTGATCTATCATCCAATGATTACTTCAAAAGAACTACTCCTGTATTACGAAATCACTTTCAAATTATACATAGTGAACAGCTATTTAAGCAGCACGAATACAGTTTAGAAAGCATATTCCTCAAGGGTTTCATTTCTCAGTTTATTACAAACGTTAATATTCTTAGCTAAATTCATAACTCTTGTCTTATTTTAGACGCCTTTTGTTGTTTGTTTGTTAGATGTTCTTATGGTCCACCATCCTTTTTCAAGGTATCTACGGTACGACCTGTAGAGAGACAGATACAGATACAAGGGAATCCGGGTACCAGACCCTAGCTCTTTTACGAATATACCCCTTGGTTCTTGTTTACATGCCCGGTGTAAAGCACCGATACACGTGAGACTACCTCTGGGTTTCTCAGTTCATCTCTAGATGGTTGGGAAACAGTGAAAAGCGTTTCTGAAATTTCCAGTGCCCTGGCCGGGATTCGAACCGGGGACCTCCGGATTGATATTCCAGAGCATTAACCACTCGACCACCGCACCACCCTTATATTTTTAGACGACAATATCGAAACAAATTTATAAATAGACGGCAATGATAAATTTCCTTAATATTTTTTAACGAATATGTCAATACATCGGACACCACAATAAAAATGGTATTCTTATTTGTTTATTCACATCACCCAACTAGAAATGGTCCAACGTCGCGCTGCAAGATTCGTGAAGCATGACTAAGCACAAACAAGCAGCGTCACCGACATGCTTACCGACCTCAAATGGGACATCCTCCAACAACGGCGCAACAACACCAGAACAACCATGCTTTTCAAGATAGTTTACAACCTGGTGGATATTACACCAGATCCTCCACTCATCATTGCTAAGTATATCAGAGGGCACAACCAACGCTTCAGCCAAATCTGAGCACGCACTTCCATCTTCCAAAATAGTTTCTTTCCCGCAACCATCGTGCTTTGGAACAAGTTGCCACAAGACGTTTTTGACCAGACCAGCCTGAATGCTTTCCAATCAGCTCTGGCCAGCCAACATATAAAATACTAGTCACGAGGAGATGTTTTTATCCTTTTAACAGAAATTGTAAATAGTGGAACTCTTTATTTTAAAAACAGTCAGTCCTGCCTGCTGCGTATGTACATACGGTTTTAGCAAATGGCGAGTATAGTATTTTCAAGTAAAACTGCTGTTAACGTGTCTGGATTCGTACGCTCCCTTGCAACTTTCGAACAAACTTCATTATCAGAAATACATGATAATATATAATAACACTCTAACGAAAATTCAACTGGGCAATGATCAGAATGCCCAAACGGCTGTTTAAACAGTCAATGTTTTCGGAAAAAGGAGAAACACAACGCTGACTACCAGTTAACATAGGGTTTTGGTATACATGCAAATTTAAAAAGGGTGCTGTTACAAAAGGGGATTTACCCGCAAAACTATTACCGAAATGAATTACTATTTAAAGATATAGTGTAGAATAAACAGCTCACCGTTATGACAACTCTTAGTCGCAAAATTTAAGCTCTGTACACCATAGCCAGGTAAGGCCAAAGTAACACAATTGTCAGGTATATAATCTACACTTCCCCAGCATCTTGTGTCCGCAGTGCACTTTGATTGACAACTGGACTCATTGGTTCCAACTGATAAAACTTCTCCGTTGAGGCGGCCAGTCATAATGCACGGATTCCCTTCAAGAAAGGTGAGATAGTATATAGAATTGTCGACATGCATACAATACAAACAGGATTTAAAACATGACTCATTTGAAAAAAGAAGAGGGCTAAAAATGTCGATATCGCTTGCTGAATTATGTTGCAACTCTCTGATCTCTCCTTTGAAAACGGATGTCATATTTTCCGTCTAATTATTTCAGTAGTCATAGTTAATACCATGTTGTATAGATTCACCTTAGAGCCTGATTTTATATCCATCTAATGAAAAGCATCCTGTTGAGTTCTGGTTGGCATGGTAACCAGAGGACAAACTTTTAAGATCTTCTTATCAGAAACGATCTGTTTGCGATGAGACCAATGCTAATATGTTTAAATATCTGTATTGTAGAATGTTCTCTTAAAAAGATATCACTGGCTGTAACTCTGAAACCAAGTTTTAGTGAAAGGAAGAATTTCAAAATTATACAATTCTCCCTCTAACACTGCTTTCTTGTTGATGAAGCTTTGAACGCTGTAGTGCACAAAGAAATCTCCTATCATTGTCACAGCGGAAGGAACAGAAGAAATAGACATGTCTGTATCAGGACCATGTACCTCCTAGCAAGAGGATCGTAGACATCCAAGTTATTAGCTAAAAACTAAGCGCTAAGCTCCTTTCTTTTTCATTTGAATGGAATGGTTCAGTTTAACTCTCACCCTGTAGAACTATATATCAATATATATCATTATATGATAGCAGGATGGAACTGTCTACAGGATGAGTGATACCAAGACCCAATGCAACCGAAGGGATAAGAATTAAGAGGTAACATGAGAAGAGAATCGGGGGAGTTAAGAGCACAGCAAACGTTGTATTGTTGTAAGATTTTACTTTCAACGGATTCATCATTATACGACTCTTTTTTAAAACAAAGATAGAAACAAGAGACTGATAAAAACATATAAGAAGATGCTATTTGGCAGTAATTTGTTTTGGCACGTGCATTGTTACTGAGTATATTTTTTCAATTAGCCATGATGGACATGGAATCTCAAGCCCCTGCGACCTTGACGTAGTAGCTGAAACATGCACCATGCACAAGTAGGCATGGTGCTTATCACTTCTGGGAAATAACATTAACTTGTGACCAGGGGTTTTAGATAATAAGAGTGCATAAGATTTTACTATCTCGAACCCCAGTGACCTTGACCTTTGACTTATTGACCCGAACATGGACAATGCACAACTACCTATGATACTAATCATTTCTGTGAAGTATAATTAAATACTGACCAGGGCTTTTGGATATTAAGAGCACACAATATTTTACTATCTCGAGCCCCTGTGACCTTGACCTTTGTCCTGTTGACCCGAAAAATAAATCATGCACAACTAGGCATGGTTCTTAGTACTTCTGTGAAATATCAATAACTTGTGACTAGAAGTTTTGGAGATAAACAGCACACAATATTTACTATCTCGAGATCCCGTGACCTTGACCTTTAACCTCGCGACCCGAAACATAGACCATGCACGACTATGCATGGTACTTATCATTTCTATGAAGTATCATTTTATTCTGACCAGGGCTTTTGGAGATTAAAAGCGCACAAGATTTTACTATGAGCCTCTGTGGTATAGACTTTTGACATAGTGACCCGAATGATAAACCATGCACAACTTAAAATTGCATGCTATACATTATTTCCTGCTTCATGAAATCATGCCACAGATTTTGTTATGTATTTTTTAAACATACTTAAATAGGAATATGAGTTATAAAGGCTTTTACGAATGAAATTCCATGTGTTGTAGGGTTAATTAGATCCCTGACTTGTGTCAGATCCTACTTTAAAGTCACTTATATCGACTTCAAGACCGTTGCTCATTTATTTCGCAGCCACATCACAAATTCGGGCTGTAATGATACCGTCTAACAGAGCCAAATCCACATTCCACTAGCGTCCGCGATAAATATCGATGCTTGTATCCGATATGATTTATGAAAAAAGACAAATGTAATTTTTCTTTACACTTTTACAACTTTCTACTGTTCCTTTACGTACCCGACAAAATTTGACACATAAATCCATTACTTTCCGTGCACTTCCTCTTTTCTGCTGCATACGGGTCATGGTGTTTTATCCTGAAGCATAATTTGGTGACATCAAAATTGCCTGTATACTTTGATGTATATGTCAGGTTTGAACAGTCAGATACCCAGAAATGGTTGTCTTCTTCCAATTCTACCAAGCCAACCCAGTACTCTTCAGCACTGAAACATAAAAAGATACACTTTTCAATGCTAAAGAGCAGTTCAATGGATTAAGCCACAACCAAAGAAAAAATGTGTAAATGAAAATACATCTCTGCTCCATAAAGTTCTAACATCAGCATCGCAGTGTTAACATATAAAATTTGAAAAATACTAGAAGAACAAGACAAAGAACAAAGACAAGTGTTCCCGTTATACATGTACTCGATAACTTTTGTGGTGTCAGAAGAACAAGAGACTGATATTTTAATGACACGACTAGGCAAGAAAAGGGTCAAGAAGAGAGTAAGCATTTAGATGAATGTTCAGTCGTGTTCCGCTGCATATAGTTGTACCCACAGCTAACATAAAACAGAGATAATTTACAGAAATATCATTAACCACCTGACATTTAACCGATCTTCATAAGAAAAGTCCTCGTACTCATTCTCAAATTACTCAAACCATTCACCTTCCATAACCAACATGGCTACCACAGCAAACAATAGATACGGTATTTCCTCCTAACCATATGGTTAATTTTAACCAAATTACAGATGAATTTTTGTCGGACAGTTCTTTTCTATAATTGCTCTCAAAGTTCCGCTGAGCTGCACCGAATGGCTTCTAAAGCCAATGATAATGACATCTGCATCAATGTGGTTTTATGATGTACTAGTATAAAAGAAGGTATGTGAAATATAAACCCCGTATATCTAATAGAACAAAATAAGCTTAAACCAGAGTTTTCACAGGCTTTGGACCAGTACTTTAAAAGTTGTAAAAATGAGGCGAAATGTTTATAGTACAGAAGTTTTGTTCTGCTAGATGTAGAATCAGTTGTTTGAGAATAATCCGTGGTCGGACCGTATAACAAATAAAGGCATATGAATACAAACTGTGTTCACTTACAAAATATGATATCCATAGTTATCGTCAGCAACTTGTAAGATAGTTTCTAAAAGTTCTTCGGAGTCAATCTTAGCAAAGTCACCACCTAAACTTTGGCACACCCTTCGGGCAGCAATCCATGGTATTTTTTGTGGATAGTAAATAAAGTCAACGAGTTTGTCTGCCTGAACTACAACTGAAAAAAATGTTATAAGTTTCAATTATTTTACAATATATTTCATTTACTGTTAGGTTACGAAGTCAATTCTCAAATCATTGAGCCAAGCTGGCGGCTGACTCGAAATAGACCGCCAGAATTTAAGGAATTAGATAGAGTTAAAATCAAGTTAAAGGTATAAGTGAGACATGCTTTGATTTGCGCCTGTTAGTGCATTGTAAAACTTTTTCGATCGACTACTTGTTTCTAAACAAGTAGGCAATCATCAAGTGCAGTTAACATGTTTGAAATCGGGATTAAATCGTCTTGATGTCTCACTTTCGTTCTGTCGTCTCGCTAAGACCACAAAAACAACATTTACCGGTTTGTTTTGTCTTACTTCTTCCCGAAGGAACGCATGTAACACAGTGAAAGAGGCCATTATGAGGGAGTGCACTCGCCAATAACCATAAATATATATTTCACATTTTAAAAAAACTATCTCCTTTTATCATATGAAATTATGACTGTTCGAAATGGTTTTCCCCTGATGTTTGACGCAAGAGTGTAATAAAGGATAATCCACGTGCCGACGACCCAAAATATCAACAAGTCGTCTCGATTCAGGTAGGCTTTTTGACGATAAATTTCTTAATACTTGGAGATATTTTGTTGTGGTTTTTTTTTCAACATAAAGCCCGCTATGAAGAGTGCTTTCCTCGGTTTTAGTACTAGGCAATCATCAAGTGCAGTTAACATGTTTGAAATCGGGATTAAATCGTCTTGATGTCTCACTTTCGTTCTGTCGTCTCGCTAAGACCACAAAAACAACATTTACCGGTTTGTTTTGTCTTACTTCTTCCCGAAGGAACGCATGTAACACAGTGAAAGAGGCCATTATGAGGGAGTGCACTCGCCAATAACCATAAATATATATTTCACATTTTAAAAAAACTATCTCCTTTTATCATATGAAATTATGACTGTTCGAAATGGTTTTCCCCTGATGTTTGACGCAAGCGTGTAATAAAGGATAATCCACGTGCCGACGACCCAAAATATCAACAAGTCGTCTCGATTCAGGTAGGCTTTTTGACGATAAATTTCTTAATACTTGGAGATATTTTGTTGTGGTTTTTTTTTCAACATAAAGCCCGCTATGAAGAGTGCTTTCCTCGGTTTTAGTACTTTCTCTAAATTATTTAACTTTTCCTGTAATTTCTGGCCAACTGAATTCTCGGATAGTGAAAGTAGCGGTAGAGTGCATAGGTCCTTACAAAAATATTGCTTAAAAGGGAATCAACGTAGATAACCTCTACGATAATCATACTTTAAACAAGATTTATGAATTTCTAATGTTTCAGAGGGTATGCTTTCATAACTAGTGACTATTTTACAGCGTAAACTGAAATAAACCGAATTGATAAAGGAGACAGTCACCAGTTCTGCGACCTAGTTTCGAATTGGCCCTGGTCAAATTTCTGTACAAATGGTTCTAAGCTCAGTGTCCAGTTTGTGTAGACAGTGATTAATATTGCTAGATTTCTCTTTTGACTGGTTTGAATGAGTGTTGAAATATAATCTGAAATACGAATATGTGGCTTTGTGTGGCTGTGTGTGAAACCAGTGCATGGGAATGAACTAGGTGAGTTTGCACTAGTCTGCAGTAAGCAGCATACACTTTGCAGGGGAATACAAACAAGTGTAAATAGCAAAGAAACGGTACGGTTGACACCACCTCTTAGGTGCTTTTTCTTATCTAATAGGGAGTTTCGTGTAAATTCAGAAAAGTTTTGAAAAGTAACAATTTGGCCTCGGACCGACCCAAAACTTGGCGCTATCTTTCAATGCAACATGTTCCATGAATCGTGTATGTGAATAGGTTTGGTAAACTTTTCAAAAGTGGGTTGACATGTGCATGATGCTGTATTTTGCTTTTTTTCTGGTTTGCATTTAAAGGAGTTGTGTGAAGGATTTGTGAGATTAGCCTTACGCTTGGTTCCAGAAAACCGGTGACTGCCTCCAAAGTACACGGGCATTTCAGATGTGATAAAGTACACGGGGTTTCGAAAAAAATGTGGTACTTAAGACTACATGTTCATATACTCTCTAAAAATGTTAATAGAATTGTCTTCAGCAAATGATAAGAGAAGTTATTTTGTGCTTTTAGAGCGTGTTGCCTTGTGGCGTAAGATTTTTTTAAGTTACAATAGTGATGGTAATTGTTTCAAGATGATTCATAACATGTATGCTCAGGTCAATTCATCTGTGAAAGTAAAATACAGTACTACAGACTTCTTCATTTGTCGCACTGGGGTTCGTCGGAGAAAAATTTACTTAAATGGTTTTATATCTACAAAGTCCGAGTTTGCTTTCGGTTTAATAAAAATTACTTAATGCTGATACTGACGTATTTTTAGATTTTCCTGTTAGTATATGCTGATGATATTGTCATTTCAGCTGCAACTGCAAATGATTTGCAGGTCGTATTAAACGCCATGTCTCAGCATTGCAATTTGGAATCTTCAAGTTAATTCTGCTTAAACAAAAACGGTTTTCAGTTTGAAGGTACTTGTAATGTTCTAGAACTAGTTGATTATTTCACCTACCTGAGATTTCAATTCTCCTTTAATGGTACATTTAATAGAACTAAAAACATCATGTTGACCAAGCAATGTTTTCTGTATAAAAAACATCGCGCAATCTTTTCTTACCCGTCAACATGCAACTCAATTAATTTAAAACTGTGGTAGCTTCTATCATTTTATAATTTATATATGTAGTTCTGAAGTGTGGGGTATTGTAAATGTTGATATTATTGATAAGTTTCTTTGTAAGATTATTCTAAATCTGAAACAGCCCACCCCAAAATGTATTTTTCCCGCTAGATGAAAATGATAGACCATTTCGTTCAAAACTGGCATAGTTTTGTAAATGAGTTAAGTAAATGTTTGAATTACAGAATGTTTAAACAGGTTTTTATTTTTGAGAAATACTTGAGCATTTAACCTTTTAATTTGTCAATATACTTTGTAAATTTAGATCATAAATCATAAAATGCCGGTGGATATAAATACATTGTTAAAATAAGCAACATTTTGCAAATGAAAACCTTATTGGTATGCAATTAATAGAATGTATGTAGGTCATCTTATTCTCCACTCATGTGTGAAATTTTTGCTCATTGCAATATTTCATTTGTATTTGTTATTAACCCCCGCCAAAGGCAGTGGGATGTCGATTTGTCCGTTCGTCCCTCCGGTGCAATAACTATAAGGAAGCAATGGATAAAACTTCATGAAACTTGAAATAAGTATACAATAGCATAATGCCGCGGAGCTTTTGTCAAGATTGGCTTAGCATCTCCAGATTTATTGCCCATTAATTGTGATGTTCTTCAATATTCAATATGAAAACACTAAAATTCAACTTCTCTGGAACTGGTTATCAAAATTAAATTGTAAGTGGATCAAAAACATTGTAATTTAATGATCACTCTTTTTAATATCCACACCCTACCCATGGATTTTTAATGAGGCCCTAAACGGGGTGTAGCGTTTTTCTTAAATCTTAAGAATATTTGTTTTCTGAAACTTATAGTGCTGATTTGATTTAACTTACAACAACTGAATTTTGTATGACTGTAAGATGAAGAAAAATAATAAATGAGAAATAAGGCCCCGAAGGGGTGGTAAAATTTTGAAAAATACTTCTTTTTCTAAAAAGGCTTGTCAGGATATTATTTTGTTTGGCACATATAGTCAATTTTGTATTCTCTAACAACGGAAAATTTAGAAACTAAATTTTTACAGAAATGAAGCCTTTAAGGGGATGCAATGCTTTTCTTACATAATTATTGTATACAGAAACCTAAGAATTCTTGTTGTTTGAAACTAGTAGTATTAATTTGATTTAACTTACAACAACTAAGTTTTTTATAACTGTAACTTGAAGACAGAAATTGTTTCCTCGGAGATGAGGCCCCATGGGGGTGGTGAAATTTGAAAAATGCAGACAAACCAATACACTTTCCAGTTGTTCTTTTTCAGTTATTTGTTTCATTTTGCGGGGGATATAAATTAGCCGAATTTGCTTGTTACATTTGTTTTTGTAATGTCTAATGTCCTTTAAGGGTCATGACTTGACTAATAAACTTGAACCAATACCATGAAACAGGCAGTGATAGAGGATATATTCGGGAAGTGATGTAGCCAAGAAACCATAAAGGGAAAGCAAGTCAAATATAATTTGACTTTGAATAGCGAAACACTGTTAAAAGACTTTCTAGAATCAGAGTATGAAGATAAACAAGATTGAAAATTTCCAAAAATGCAGGATCATGGAGGCGGCCATTTTGAATTTTGTGATGTCATAGTGCTGTTATTGAATATTCATGCAGGTTATACTGTTAACTTCAAAACAGCAGCTTCAAAACTATATTAAAACATGGTAACCTACATGACACTTAACCAATGTTACCAATTTCAAATATCAAACAATAATGAAAGAATGAGTAAATGGGAACGTGTCTAATAGTGTCACTAATTTATATATACACATATATACATGTATTTACATATATTTGCATATTAGGTACATCTTAGATTTTTCATAACTCTGCTATTTTTTATCCTATTTAAAAAATTATTTCAACAATGTGTTCATATTAACAAGCTCTTCAATTTAATGCTAGTTATATTCTGACTTGCGTTACTCTTTAATTATCTCCCTTTAAAATATGAAAATGTTTGTCCGGAATGTTACTTCAAATTCCCTTGATGATACACAGTGATAAAGGGCTTAGAGGGGAAGTGTGTATTTAAGAACCATGTCTTGTCACCTCCTGTTATGAATTTCTTCCCTTTGTAATATGCGAGGAACTTAACTCAATCAAGGCTCTGAATTGCTTGAGGCACCAGATACTAGAAGTCATTCGATGCGTAGATAATATGTATTTCTGTCGCATCAGTGATGAAAATCTGGCCAAGAACTCAGAAGAAATAGCACTGCATTATGATCAGGTTACAGAACATTCATTCTAAACTTTCTATAAAGAATGACAAAGAGACTAACTCGTTTGATCTCATAATTCTTTTGAAAAAAGTTTGTTAAGTTAATTTGTCAAAATGAATTAAAATTTGACCGTTTGCAAATCGAGTACTTCAATTGGTTTATATATGAATAATCCAAGACACATTGTTTTCTGATAGAAAATGTTTTTACAAAAGCTCCAACACTTACCGGGATCTGGCGGGACTATCTCCCAGCCTACGGTACTTGTCACTGCAATATTTAGTATCAAAAATATCCACATTGTACTCTCTCATAACAGAATGTAAGTCTTCAAATTGACTTGCTGGTGACAATGAAAGTTCAATCAATCAATTTTTCTTTCTGGATTGTCAAATGAAAACTTACACTGCTGGCTCATGCGTAATGTAAACCTTTTAACAATTTCTTTGTCTGTGGTTTGGCCGGAATCTTTATTTGTTTCTTGGTATATACTGAAGTTTTAGTTTTATTTTATTTGCTATATCAAAACTTTTTATAGTCTTAAATCACATGCACAGTTTATGTGCCAAGTAAATGTGTGTTTAATAAGCTTCAGAACGTATATAGACATAGTACCGCTGCCATTTACTAAAACCTCATATGCTAGTATATCACCATGTAAGGTTGTGTCGTGTTGAAAAGTCAGGTCCGCAGCGTAAATGTCAAGGTCAAAGGCCCAATGTGGGGTACATATTGCAATTTAGATTGTAATGAAACTTAACAGTATTGTAATTTTGTAAAGCATCACAGACGCTACACTTGGCTCCTGAAGTCAAATATCAAGGTCACGGTGTTCAAAGTTCCAGCATGGACTACAAAGCAATAGTTTGTGTCTAAGCCATCAAACATCATTAGTACTTATGTAATTTCAATAAAAAACTTCACATAATGGGTGAGTTACTCGGTATAAAGTCCAAGATAACAAAATTGCAAGTAGATCCCATCAATTGGAATCCTCGGCCTGTGTCGTTGTTTCCTATAAAGATATCCAAGGTCTTACTTTTATGTTAATTAAACTTGTAGGACTGTCGATAATTGGAAACATGTGTTTTAAAAGAACTTGCTGCTAAGTTCATAAATTAATCTAAGTGTCATGATTGCAAATATGTCAGCTTACTTTTTATTATACAGAACATATAAAAATAGTGATAAAACAGAGACGCCAAATGAAAGGTCCTAAATAGTTCTGATAGTGAAAAGGGGAGTCTCTAATTACAGAACATTATTAGAAGTGAGGTGTGTCTCGGTTCAAAGGTCAGTGTAAAACTGTATGATCAAAGCAACATTTCAGGGTCATACTCACTTATAGTGATAGCACATCTTTGTTACGACTTTTTTTGACTCGCACAAAACTTATACTGTACCTTTTGTTTGACCCCTGGACACAATTGGCAGCAGAAGGTCAATCACGGTCAATAGTGACTGTAATGTCAAGGTATTAAAGTCAAGTCCGTGGTGTGGTAATCATTTACTGACAATGTATTTTCTATTAACTGAAACTTAAACATATCTTGCGTGGCCTTACCATTTTTTTTCTTTAAAATTAATTTATAAATTAATCGCTATATCTTGATTAATAATTCACAAGTCTCACGCCCTTTTTTATCTTTTATTTGTAAAAGTATCTGTATAACTACATGCACTATACAACTGTTGTTTTGATCAAATGTATTTGTACGATGGAATCGATGAAGCGGTAAAGAAAGGTTTGAATGGTTCATTAAATTCTACAATGGGATCATAACGACGAACGTGTGAAAAGTTAATTATTGAAATCCGACCGATACTAGTATCTGCGACCAGACAGGAAGTTTTTCAATTTTTTTAAAGAGACAGAAGTCGCATGGGGAAAGGTCTGGGGAATAATGAGGATGTGGTAACACAGTAACTTTCTTTGAATTCAAAACTGTTGTTACTATGTCAAAGGTGTGCGCTGGAGAAATGTCACATAACAGTCGAACATGGTTACAGTTTGTGACTGGGCCAAGTTTCCTGTAGTACTTTTTCATATGATTTTTTCCAATACCACATCACGGTAGTATCTTCCAGTCACACTTTTGCCCCATTTTCCTGGTACAGACCCCAGAATTAATTTTTCTATCTACGAACCGTTAGCTGACCCATATGAGTAATTTTGGCAAAAATCTCTGAGAATAACCGAGCTTACTGCTAGCTTTTATGTAAGCCCGAATTTCCTTTATCATTTGCTATTCGTTTTCCAACCAATTTTACAACAGTGGTCAACCCCGATAATCAGCTCAGCTGCGGGGCGAAAATGGCGACTTAAGAAGTTAAAATGGCGGGGACGCGGGACGAAAAAACGCTTATTAGAGCGCTACAAACGTCGCGCCGTAACCCAGCCATTTTATTTTTCAAATCTCGACATTTGGCACCGCGCCCAACCCCCCCTCCCCTCTCCACGACCATACTAATTAGCGAGTTTTCGCCCCGCGCCCTGGTCTGGCTTAATTCTCGTGGGTCGTGGGACGAAAAGGCGAAATGGCAGATATATCAGCCACCATAGTCAACGGCTGTGTACATTGAAATGATATAAACTCTACAAACCGGATGTTTAGCCGATACATGTGTACACCATTGTGTAGATATTTGATACAGTAGAGGTATCGATGTAAAATTCCTCGTGGATATTTCGTGACAGCACAATACACAACACACTTCGAACACCTCTTGTACATGGTCTCTTGTGTTCCACAATGTAAATTTGAACCCACGATAGACTGACGTCACGCTAGGTGTATACAAGTCTGCGCATCAGGTAATATATAGACAGACATCGCAATTTCTCGCATTTATGTGCTCAGGTAGGCTACAATTATGAATAGCAGATTGTCTTCATACATTGTAACTAGGTTTGGTGATAATTCGACAAGGTCGGTCAAAATCTGTACATAGCTTATTACATGTATATATATATATATATGGACAGTAAATTAGTATACAAGAGGGCTAAGATGGCCCTATATAACTTACCCGAGTACATGACCTACTTCTTTAAGGTGATTCCTTCTGTTGCAATAGCAACCAAAGTTCTGCATGGAATGGAATTATTTGAACACCTATGCATCCCCAGAAATATCTTCAGATTTATCGGCTTATCGGCGAAATTGTCTCCCTTGAAAGCAGCTTATCGGGTTTATCGATTAAAGACAATTGAACAGGAATGTGGGGTATTCACCACAGGGGTCCAGTCAGCCATGCGAATTCACAGCGAATTCACAGTAGATGTCAATTAACATGACTGGTCACTGGTAGACTAGCTTCTGTTTATCATATTCACTACTGTATAACTTCCTTACATTATGTACGATAATGTATGAAAGGGATGTTAGTTATACATAAATTTTAAGACCTTCATAAGATGTTTTATTCTATTTTATCAGTTACCTTTTAGGTACATGTACATAATTCCCAGTCAATTAGATTATAAAAAATCAACACTTACAGTTTTATATCAAAATTATTTTCTAAAATGACAGAAACAAAACTATATTTTTTTTTACTTTTAGATTACTGAAAAATAACTGTGATTTCAAAGTTAGATTGAGTAATGTTTTAAATACTCAATCAATTACTCTTACAACAAACCAATTATCACTAAGATTAGATGTTACACTTGATAATTACTTGAGCTATTAACTTTCTCAGTATAACTTTTAAAATCACAGTTTACTGCTTTATCTAAAATATTTTTCATATCCTGCAATAAAAGTAAATGTCATTATTATATAAAACAGTTTATATAAACAACAGGAAATAAGTTATAAATCAATTATCTGTACAAATCAATAAAATTTATGGTTCTACTATTGTACTACATATCAAGTCTACTGACACACTGCTGGACCTAATCAGAGAGGATTAAAACTGATAAGGGGCAATAAAACGATTAAGATATTTGACCACCTGCGGTTTGGGGGGGGTCACTTATGAAGGACATTTTAATTGTCTTTAAGCGTTATCGGTCAATTTATACACATTGAAATATAGAGGAGTAAAATCTTTAACTCACCAAAAAGTAATAAAATCATATTCTGACAATATTTATTAAGTTATTGAAGTAATCTGCATTCTTTCCACTTTATTCCAATATATTTTTTATTAAAATAAATTGATATCTTCTTGCTTCCCTATTAATTTTAAACTATTTGTAACTATTTTTGCATCAAATCGCAATGACTTCAATGGAAATGTGCTTTCTTTAAGCTTCACATGAGGTTTTCATTTAAGATATTTACATATTTATACTTAACTGACAATATTTATTAAGTTATTGAAGTAAACTAGAAAGGTGTATCTTTACTTAGATGTTTTTATTTTTAAGTTATTTGTATGTCTTCTTGCTTCCCTAAACGTTTGAAAATAACGATTTTAACTGATTTTATCAAATTACAGCTTTAGTCACCTGTATTGACAAATGTTGTGACTAGTTATATCACGGACCCGTATGTGTATATAGGTCCGTGGTTAAATCAAGCATCACAGTGTTACCTGTTTTTAGAGTTTTATAAAGATTTATAAAAATGTAATAGTTGTGTTGGTCACATTTTTTAGATAATTATACCAAAATTTTACATCTTAAATGAAAGCCGCTATAAAGCTTTATTCTGTTATGAAAAAGTGATCGGCTCATCGAAATTTAATGCAATAAAATAACATAATATTAGCACATGAAAAAAATTCCCGGCGGAAAAAAGTGAGCAGTGATGAATGAAGACTACTTTTGTTTATAAGTTTATGTCTAACTTCTTTTTAATTTTTAGATAAAATTTAGATGGTATCTAAAATATGACTGTGCAACATATTTATCTTAGATTATTTCATCATCAGATCGAGTACAGTTCTGTGGATCATATTCTCATACATGTATTTACAAGATAATAAACAATTAAATTATGATGCATCTTTAAAGTTGTCCTTTCTGTTTGTAGTTTATGCAAAATAATAAGCAAATTAAAAATCAAAACTAATACAGTTATAACAAGAGCTGTCAGTAGGACAGCGCGCTCGACTTTTTAGTGCTTGCCAATAAAACAAAACTTTGACAGTTAAGGGCACACAAGACTTTAACTACTTTAACTAAGAATTTCTAAGTACAAATCAAGAAACATTTTCACAGAGTTATATTCTCTTGCTTACAGATAGGTCTCATGATGGTTCATAAGTACTCTAACTTTCAAAGTAATATCTCAAATGGTTAAGTCAACAAGTGGACCCGAGTTTCTAAGTCAAAAAGGGCCATAATTCATATAAAATCCTTGACAGAATTACCTTCTCCTGCCCATGTTTTGGGATCATGATGGTAAACAAGTATTCCAACTTTCAAAGTAATATCTCAAACAGTTTAGTCAAAAAGTGGACTGGTACGAAAAACTTAACCAAGATTCTAAGTTGATAAAGGGCCTTAATTTTTAAAACAAATCCCTGACAGAGTTACCTTCTCTTGCCTACAGATGGGGGTAATGATGTAAACAAGCATTCAAAGTTTCAAAGCAATATCTCAAAGGGTTAAGGCAATAAGTGGATTATACCCATATTCAATGTATTTTCTAAGTAAAAAGGGGCATAATTCTGTCAAAAATCTTGACAGAAATATGTACTCTTGTCTGTTGATGAAGGTCATGATGGTAAACAAGTATGTTTAGTTTCAAAGCAATACCTCCAACAGTTTTGAAATAAAGTGAGGTGGTACGAAAAACTTAACCAAGCTCAATACACTTTCTAAGTCAAAGGGCCATAATTCTGTCAAAAATCTTGACAGAGTTATGTACTCTTGTCTGTAGATGGAGGTTATGATGGTAAACAAGTATGGTAAGTTTCAAAGCCATACCTCTAATACTTTTGAAATAAAGTGGGGTGGTACGAAAAACTTAACCAAGGTGTGACGCCAACGCCGACGCCGACGCAGACGCCGACGCCGACGCCGGGGCGAGTAGGATAGCTCCCCTTTTCATAGAAAAGTCGAGCTAAAAACGTCCGAGGTATGCTAGGACAGTCTTTAATCTGTTTCCTCGCCTCTGGCAATAACAACACGATGTCAATTAACAGTGATAATTTTGACACGATTGATTGTAAAACTGTTGTATCTCAACATAAACAAAGAAGCAGATACAGTTCTTCAATTTTCAACTTTCGAAGCGTATGTCATTTACGTTGCATTTGGCCGTTACTTGATAAATTTAAATCATACCCTCGGGGAAAACTCTTTTTGGTCAATTTATTATATTAAAAGTTTGTTGCATAGGAAACGGTAATTATTTTAACCGTGTTTTAGGTATTTGATATTACCATATTTTACATGTTATATAAAATCTGCTATATAGCTTTTATCTGTCTTGAAAATGTGATCGGTTCATCGCAATTTAATGCAATACAATTACACAATATTAGCACATTAAAATGATTTCCCGTCGGCAAAAGATAAGCAATGATGACTTAAGACTGCTTTTGTTCATTAATTTATGTCATACTTTTTTTTTAATTTTTAAATAAAATTTAGATTGAATGTAAAATATGTTTTTATGATTGTTCAACCATAGACATAGAATAGTCTATGTCTCTTGTGCAACATATTTATTTTAGATTATTTTATCACCAGAGCGTGTAAAGTTCTCATACATGTATTTCAAGATTATTAAAATAAAATATTATGCATCTGTTTATAGTTTATGCAAAATAAGCACATTTAAATCAAATTTAATACAGTTATAAAATCGTCCATGGACACTCTTTAATCTGTTTTCTCGCCTCTGGCAATAACACCACCAATTAACAAAGATAATAATGACACGATGTAAAACTGTTGTATCTCAACATAAACAAAGAAGCAGATACAGTTCTTCTATTCTAAACTTTCGAAGTGTATGTCATTTACGTTGCATTTGGCCGTTACTTGATAAATTTATATCATACCCTCGGGGAAAACTCTTTTTGGTCAATTTATTATAATATCTAAAGATTGTAGCATAGGAAACGGTAATTATTTAAACCGTGACTTGGAAACAAATCAAAACGACATTTTGATGTTGTTATTACAGAGTAATTAGAAACAATTAGTATACAAATGTAAACAAATTATTTAAGCAAAAATCTTGACTTTTTATTTCAAAATCAGTAATTGCAGTATATTTGTTACGAGGTTTTTGCATTAATTTCGTACACACAATTTAATAGTAACGATTGCATGTACATATGTACAAAGAATGGCTTTTACAAATGCATTTTCATTCGGTCCCGAAAAATCAGACAATAAGATTGAAAAAATTCGAATTATTTCTTGATTTCCTTTTATTTAATTTTCGTCGTAACATTGATATTTATGGCTCTTTTGAATAAAACTTCGAGAAAACAACCGAGGTCGAAATGAATATCTTGACCCAACCAGGCGTGGTCAGTTCACGCTTGGATAAAGATAGCTGATAAGACAAAAATCCAAAATCGATACTGCTCAACGAGTGACTTTTTGGTGTAAAGGAAACACCATTTTCCCACAGGCCTTATAAGCAAGGGGCAATACTCTGTTTACAATGGCGCTCCATTTCTGGCCATGATAGAACTTTATGAAAGGAACATTCCTGCCAAGTTCTTCAACATTAGCCAAGTGGTTACAGAGATGTAGTTTGAAGGAAAATGTGAACGCACGTAGTCTGACCTATGACAGACGTCGAGCGATCCCAATAGCTCGCTCCGATACTTTTTCTGCATCTTACAATCATACAGAACTCAGCTGTTGTAAGTAAAATAAAATCGGGACGATTAGTTTCAGAAAAAAATTTCTCCAAAGTTTCTGTATAGAATATGTAAAAAAAAAAGCGATACTCCCCCTTACGGGCCTCATTTCTAAACAATTCATTTTCTAGATTTTTAATTGTTAGAAACTGCAAAGTTGATTACTTGTGACAAACATAAATAAATTTGACAATCCTTTTCAGAAAATAAAGAAGCATTTTTTTAGTATTTGGCCCCGTCCCCAACGGGCAGGGGGCACAGGGAGTAGGGGATTGACATTATACAGAGGGGTGGATTAAATTATTTGAGCCAATTACAATTAAATTTTGAGAAATAGAATTTTAAAGTTTTTAAAAAAGTAACAAAGAGCCGTTACTCTGCAGATACTTAGACAATCCTGACAAAATTTGCACATATTAAAAAGAGTATAGTGTAAGGTGTATATATTGCAAATTTGCAATGATGTGCCCATTTTGTCCTCCTCACTGGTACCTCTATATAATGTTCCTTGACAATTTTTAAGCATATAGTATAGTTTTTACTATAAATTTTCACAGAAAGTTTTCATATAAAAGAGAGTTGAGTGTTTGTTTGTCCACCAGTTGCTTTCTACAGGAGATCGAAAACAGTTTTTATAAACTGTTTTAATATTTGATATAAAAAATTTCAATTGTGATACTGTACTGGTATTTAAAAGCTACATGTATCGTAGCAGGAACAGAAACTGGAAACCTGTGTAAAGTCATTTATATTTGTGTTCTATCAAGTTTTGTCTATCCTGTTCCTGTAAACAATCTCTTAATCAAGAACATTCAATTGCACAGTAAAATGCCAAATTTAAAGTTCACAAAACAAATTCACATACATTTATTTGAAAATTCAATTTTGAACGTAATGAAATATAATTTACAGGAAATGCTAAAAAGATATATTTTCTTCCTCATTCAAAAATAACTGAAAATGGGTCCAGATGAGTAAAAATCACACATTTTGCTTTAAATGTCTGCTTAAAGTGTGAAGTCTGTTGACTAAGAATTGAAAATTTCAAGTGAATCTAACAAGAACTTTTCAAGTTATGCTTGTTTTCAGATAACACACATTGCTATTCTTCATAATGACGTTTGTAATGTCAAAACAGTAATTTTAACGTCAGTATATTTGACGCTGTAGATTGCCATGTTTCACATTTATATGAAGGTATTTTTTCTTGAAGTTTCACCTGATAACACATGATTTGTCGTCAAGTATTTTGCTAGTTTTAATTTTGTTGTCATTTCTCAGCTTTTCAATAAATCTTCATTTTGATCAACTGTGCCCTAATTTTCACTTTTTCGAATGTGAAAGAATAACTAGTTGCTATGGTAATATGCTTAATGATAAAGACTTGATAGAATCATTTTTATGCATATTTGTGAATGCCATTTCCAATAAACATCATTTTTTTAATGTTTACATCTTGTCGAAATTTGGTGAAAATTGGTTATTTGTCTTTTTACATTTGCGAAAAATATAAATAATGCTCATCTGGACCAGTTTTCCCAGTCACAGTCAGATCAAAATAGGAGAATAAAGGCAGAAAGTCTGAAAAGCAGCCAGGTTCATTGACACCAGTGTACGAGGGTCCTGAAAAATTTTGTCATTTGAGTTTGATTTCTAAGGGCAGTGTTTTATCAAAAATATTTTCATTGCAAACCTTCAAAGTATTCCCCCTTCACCAAAACACATTTTTGTAACCTTCTTACTCAGGTGTGAAATGCAGCTAGATAGTCTTCTTTTGGTATCTGTTGGAGATACTGGATAAAGATCACACTGCAAGTAAAGACCAGAAGGCAGAAAGCCTTGCACTATTGAGCTTTTATGGAAAAACTTATGAGTAAAGACCATCTGTTAACAAAAACTATTATAGGTTATTTCTGTCAGTGGTCTATGTGGCCCCAATCACCAGAACTATACTTTTCCAGCTGCATTGCTTTCAAATTTTGTAAACAGCTAAACAATTGTTGTACCGTATCTATTCTCAAGCAAAATTGCTTCACTAGTTTTCACTGTAATTCACTATATAAACTGATGTAATTTCATAACAAGAGCTGTTTGTAAAACACGTATGCCCCCTTTGATGCAATCAGTATTGTGGAAAAAGTCAAACTATCCAAGGACCCGTTTTTAAAGTAAAAGTCACTGTGAAATAAAAAATCGCTTTTGGCCTTAAAAAACACAGTTTTTGGCATTTAAAAAAAAAAAATTGTTAGCCTTAAGAAAAAATTAAAAATATTTGGCCTTAAAAAAAAAAATATTTGGCCCCAAAAAGAAATACATGTGGCCTGAAAAAAAACACGAAAAATTCATGTGGCCTTAAATTTTTTTTAAATATTTGGCCTTAAAAAAAATAGGGTTCACCTGCTGGTCATGACCAACCTCTACTTCAAGATGCTAGGCCCAAGCGTTCTCGAGTTATTGTCCAGAAACCAATTGGTAGATGGACGGACATACTGTCGACATACCGACTGATCGACATCCGCAAACCAATATACCCTACTTCTTTGAAGTGGGCATAACAATACCTTGTTTGCTTTCAAAACTGTGTACACAAATACCAGTTATAAAAATTTTCTTTTCATGCATTTATTATTTGCCATTGCCTCCTTATGCTTTAGAAATTTATACCTCTTAATTTAATCCTAAAATGAAATTCCAATAACTAATATTGATACTGACATGATCTGGTGTGCACGACCGATTCTAATCAATGTGAAAGACAATTTTTCAACTTTGCCAACTTAATTTTAACTCCTACATAGTTAATAACACTTATTGACCATATAGTCAGCAGATCTAAGGTCAGGGCTGTAGTCACCTTAACCTTGAAAATAGTCCTAGTCTAATAGATCAATAACAATAGAAATACAAACAAATGTAGTCCTTCAAACAATATGAACTACTGAATTTTAATAAATAATCCTAAATATAGAATATCTAAATGTAAAGTATTAAGATTCTACACAGTCAGCTGTTACAGGCAAATCTTGCCAAAACTGGTCGTTAAACAAATGTTTTATAGTCTGTGCATACTGAGTCTTTAAATGATATTTTTCTGTTGACCTTTGTCGTGAGCCGTTTTTGCCCACACTTGCTGTTGCATTCACATATGTTTTACCATCTCTTAAAGACATTCCACTCTGTACATCCATGGACATGTCTGAAGTAAGTGTACTAACTTTATCACTCACTGATACAGCATTATCACCTTCCAGACATCTTCCATTTTTCATGTAAACAGAAACCCTATTTTTTAACACATCTAATTTGTTAGCTCCTGACTTTTTCAAAGTTTCATCCTCTTTGAAATAATGTGTTAAATTCTTATTTCCACCTATGATCTGTCCAAAGTGAGCTCTCCAACCTGTGCATTTTCTATTCTTCTTCTTCTTTTTGGTTATTTTCCCATTAAGTATTCTAGAGAAAGACAACATTTTATCAACACAATTCAACTCTTCCTTGTTACTTTTATCTTGTTTGGTATCCATAGTTTCCTCTGTGTTACTAGACGCTTGATCATGGTCGTTTTCATCACTTGGTTGTCGGCCATTTTGAAGTAGACTGGTTTCCCATTCCTCTCTTACAAGTTTAAATAATTCCATTGCAACTGTTGCATCAATTACAGAACAATGTGCACCAGTCTGTATTGTTTTACCTGAAATTCATCAAAAGAATATTAATATGTAACTGTTAAGTTTAGAAAGGTTCTGAATGTTCATAATATCTATATGAAAAATGTTCTGAAGCAGATAACCAAGCTACATGATGGTGATACGTGACCTTTATTTACAATTATCTATCAGAAAGGTATTTTGGTGCTTCTTTTTTCTTAAAATATTTTTATCTTCTGTATCAGAAAGCAACTTTCCAGATTTAGTGATAATAATATTTTGGCTATTGTACCAGGATCCTAGAGAGATTGTCAACTGGTATTATATTTTTGTTGAAAATGTAGATCACATTCTCAGAAGGGTAAATAGAAACAATGCTGCAGGAGTGATAGGAAATAATTGTAAATGTACATGTATTAAGAAATAGAAACAGGATAGATTTTTTATGACCCCTTGTGGAAGCAGCAGTAATAGCTTAATAATAGCATTATACTGTCTGATCATGATCTGCACTGTTTAAAATACTTGTTAAATTCTTTTTGAGTTGCTATCTTTTACCACTGACAAAACTAAACCTATCACTAAATGTGATAAGGTACCCCAGAAAGAGTACCTAATATACTGAGTTGACATTCGTAGTAACAGAATTTTCCTTGCCAAAATATAAATAACATTGTTCTTGGCAATATCTCTGTAATGGTCAAGAGTAGAGTTATTGTTCTTTTGCACTGATTCCTCTCAATGTACTTGACCATTGTTGAAGTTGTATTGAATTCCAGACCCACAGTATTCGAATTATGTCTGGAAAGGAATTTTAACAAGGGCAATAACTCTGTAATTAGTCGATGGAGTATTGTTCTTTTGCTATGCACTTTTTCTCAATTGTGCTTGACTTTTGAATGCGTTGTATTTACATTCCAACACGTAGTTGATTTTCCTTATGCCATGAAACGGAAAAGTTAACATTACGGGCAATAGCTCTAGGTAATTAGTCAAGATGGAGTTATCGTTCTTTGCTCTAAATTTCTATCATTGTCATCTTGACCATTCCATCAAGTTCCATTGAATTCCAGACAAAAAGTTTTCTAATTATGCTTTCTGTTCAAGGAAAAGTAAAAAAGGGTTAGCATTCTGTAATGAATCAAGATAGAGTTAACGTCATGTGCACTATACTTTCTCTCAATGTACTTGACCATTGTATCAAGTTGTATTGAATTAACCAGAGTTTTCAAGTATGCTCGGGACAAACAAATTGAACCAACCAAGTTAAAATATATAGTTGTAAACCTCTAAACTTTGTTTTGGGGGTATAAAAATGGTTCAAGCCCACCTGAAGGTTGAATAGTCTACCACATATAGAGTTGACTTTTAACTAGCAAGTAATTATTGCTGCCCATAGTAAATTTGTTACAACTTTTACCTTATACAAAAGTTTACCATGTGGAAGGTTTTGTAATGACTTGTAAACCATTAAAAATTTTTCAACTAAAACTGACCATTTAAGGCTGTAAACTTTGCATTTAACCATTTACTTACAAGTGTACTTTTCTGTGTTTTGTCAACATTATGATATGTGGTTATTCTTTTAGCTGCAGTTTGTACCTTCTGCCTGTTCTAACTGTTCAGAGGACACATTTATTTGTGCATAAGTATGGCTATTTGTCAGAGCTATCTATTGATGGTGTTAAAGGAATACTTTATTATATCTTTCAAACCCTACCTAACAACGTATGTGCCATTCTTTTCAATGACACCAACTGCTTTATATCATTCTCTTGATACATTTTTTCCAGAAGATGCCTCGACTTCTGAGTGTCTCTGATCAAATGTTCCGGATGGCTGAATCCAAGCACCCTGAAGTCATTGTGTATTCCATGTCCAACAACAATCTTGTCCTGTAATTGCAGAGAAAAGACTCAAAATAAGCTAACTTCAAAATCTGTACTTTTTTATGTTACCTATATTGCAAAGGAAACATAAGGGATTGTTTTGTCCATCAGACAGTTTTCGCAATTTGTTGCCACAGTTACCTGAATTCTTTATGGAATAAATTCTTTGAATATGTATGTAACAGGACCATCCAAGAAGCATTCCTGAAGGAAATTAGCCGAGTAATATAGAAGATTTCATACTAATGAAGCACTTATTAATCAACGAATGGTGACAAAAAGGGAAAGCTCAACAGAACGTTGCAAGTTTATGTGCACTAAATAATCATCATACTGACCTGAATAATGTCAGAAATTTGTGATAACGCACTCTCCAGAGGTATGGCCTTATTCATATGTTTCTTTCTTATGCCACTCCAAGGTGTACGATATGTGGTGATTCTCTCTACAGGTTTGGCATAGATATCACAGATTACCTCCCCTTCATAACTAATGATACTACATCTTCCTGAAATGATAGAAAAAGTTGGTTTTATTAATTGTAAATCTTACAAATGAAAATTCACTTTTGAAAGTTCTGCAGTGTGAATCATAGAAATTTACTATTCCTGGCAAATAAATGTTGAGGCAGTGAAAACTGAATTAGGGCCAGTGGAATATACAATTAATAAGATGTAGTATAAATTATAGTTTTTGGTCTTCTGGACAAGAGAATCTCTAAATTTGACCGATCATTGATTATCTATTACAACTTAATTTATCTAAAGCGGAAAATTTTGATGCTATTGTCAATCTGCAAGGTTTTAAAATGGCATGAAAGTTCAAGTGTCCCAGATCAAAACCATCTTGAACAATAGTGGTCCATAAGACCATTTTGACTGTTTGACTATTCTCAAATTCGTTGACTTTCTAAGTATAAACTAGAGCTATCACTAAATGTGATTAATACCCCCAAAAGGATTGCTTTATAAACTGAAGAAGTTCGTAGTAAAATAATACCCTTGCAAACAAACTAAAAAGAGAATTGTTCTTAGCAGTTCCTCTCATTGTGCTTGACCATTGTATGAAGTTGTATTGAATTGCAACTTGTACTTTTTCCGAAAAATGTCCAGACAGGGAAAAGTAACAAAGGGCAATAACACTGTAATTAGTCAAGATGGAGTTATGGTTCCTGTGCACTGCACTCCCTCTCACTGTGCTTGACCATTGTATGAAGTTGTATTGAATTCCAACCAGAAGTTTTCAAGTTATGCTCCGGACAAGGAAAAGTAACAAAGGGTAATAACTTTGTAATGAGTCAAGATGGAGTTATGGTTCTTGTGCACTGCATTTCCTTTTATTGTGGTTGACCATTGTATGAAGTTGTATTGAATTCCAACCAGTAGTTTTCAAGTTATGCTCCGGACAAGTAAAAGTAACAAAGGGCAATAACTCAGTAAATACTCAAGATAGAGTTATAGTTCTTGTACACTGCACTTCCTCTGAGTGTGCTTGACCATTGTATGAAGTTGTATTGAATTCCAACTAGTAGTTTTCAAGTTATGCTCTTGACAAAGAAAAGTAACAAAGGGCAATAACTCTGTAATTAGTGAAGATGGAGTTATAGTTCTTGTGCACTGCACTTCCTCTTAATGTGCTTGACCATTGTATGAAGTTGTATTGAATTCCAACTAGTAGTTTTCAAGTTTATGCTCGGACAAGGAAAATGCAACAGACCGCCCGACCCGACCAACCACCGGGTGACTCCTATAACCCCCTAACGTTTGGGGTATAAATAAAGAAGCCCTAATAATCAACCCCCTTAATCGCTCACCTGGCTCCTACCTGTTATTATACAAGGTCAACAATAGCGTTGCAGAAAAGGTAAAAATTGACCTGAGGTCATGATTGGAACTATCTACGTAGCTGTCCACTACACCTGCTAACTACACCTGTTTCAAATAACTCCCATAAGACATTGCATGCAAAACTTAAACAAAACTTTATTTTTTCACTTTTAAATTCAGTCAGGAGTTATCTAACTTGATTGTTTGATACCCCTGAAGACTGTACTGAAGTTTTACATCAATCCAATAAGTGGTTTAGTGAGATGTGTGCTTTATTGTACGTTGAATGCAATACTTTAACCATTTATTTAAGTCAAGCAAAGGCCATAATTTTAAATTAACTTCACACAAGAGTTTTCTAACTTGAATGACTGACACCCCTGAAGACTTTTAAAAGTTTAAAATCAATCCCACAAGTGGTTACTGAGAAGTTTCTATGATAGTACCTTCCATGCATAACTTCACCCAAGGCTGCAACACCAATGCAAAAGTGACTGCAATAGCCCTCCACATTCTTGGAATAGTCGAGCTAAAATGCCACCATTTCTCACTGCATCAGTCCAATATAATCATTATACCCCCGAAACGAAGATTAGGGGGGTATATAGGAGTCACCTGGTGGTTGGTCGGTCGGCGGTCTGTTGCATTTTCCTTGTCCGGGCATACCTTAAAAACTACTTGTTGGAATTCAATACAACTTCATACAATGGTCAAGCACATTGAGAGGAAGTGCAGTGCACAAGAACTATAACTCAATCTTGACTAATTACAGAGTTATTGCCCTTTGTTAGTTTTCCTTGTCCGGAGCATAACTTTAAAACTACTTGTTGGAATTCAATACATCTTCATACAATGGTCAAGCACATTGAGAGGGAGTGCAGTGTACAAGAACCATAACTCCATCTTGACTCATTACAGAGTTATTGCCCTTTGTTACTTTTCCTTGTCCAGAGCATAATTCGAAAACTACCAGTTGGAATTCAATACAACTTCATACAATGGTCAAGCACAATAAAAGGAAGTGCAGTGCACAGGAACCATAACTCCATCTTCACTAATTACAGAGTTATTGCCCTTTGCTAGTTTTCCTTGTCTGGAGCATTATTCGAAAACTACTGGTTGGACTTCAATACAACTTCATACAATGGTCAAGCACAATGAGAGGAAGTGCAGTGTAAAAGAATAATAACTCTATCTTGACTCATTACAGAGTTATTGCCCTTTGTTACTTTTACTTGTCCGGAGCATAATTCGAAAACTATTGGTTGGAATTCACTACAACTTCATACAATGGTCAAGCACATTGAGAGGAAGTCTAGTGTACAAGAACCATAACTCTATCTTGACAAATTACAGAGTAATTGCCAAGAACAATACCTCTTTTCAGTTTGTTTGCAAGGTATTCTGTTACTACAAACTTCCTCAGTTTATAAAGCAGTCTTTCGGGGGTATTAATCACATTTAGTGATAGCTCTAGTTTACTTAAATTCTCACATCCTTAAAACTTACCTAAAGCACTAATATCACCTAGCACACCAACAAACTCACAGTCAAGAGCCACATACTGTGAGGTTGGTGGTATTCTTGTTGCAATGTCTCCAAGACTCTTCAAGTCACCTGACTGGGTGGCTTCAGCCCCAGCTTTTACTGTACAACTTTTCTCTAAATCTACACTCTGCTCTCCGTCCTTCACAGTACTGAAGTTCACTGTATGATCACTGCAAACTGACTCTATTTTAGAGATGATATCAAATCTACAGGCTCCTTTACTGTTAATATTGATGATCATTTCACATTCCTCCGGCATAAACGTCTGCATCTTTTTGGCAGGTTCCATACCTAAACTAAAGATAAAATAACTTTAATATACCCATATATCTAACAGTATACATATATTTGTAACATGTTCTTTTTAAATATCACAATGAGAAAGGGATAGCACTGCTGACTGAGAAACTAACATCTTACTATGGTAAGTGAATGTTTTGGATCCCCCATTTTCACCAGTATCATATGTCAACTGTTCTACCCCTTTGGGGCTTAATATCCGATACCCAAGTACCTTATTAGAATTAGTTTTCACACAGTGTAACAAATCAAGGTTACACACTGCTTCCACAGAGTTTGTCTCTATATGTAAAAATCACCATTAAAATTTTGCTTCTGAAAGTTTTAACCAGGATAGTGAAAACTATGTGATAAATCTACCTGTAAAACATCTACCTGTGATACATCTATCTGTAAGATACATCTATCTTTGATAGACATACATGTGAAACATCTACCTGTAATACATCTACCTGTGATACATCTACATCTACCTGTGATACATCTACATCTACCTGTGATACATCTACCTATGATACATTTATCTGTAATACATCTACCTGTGATACATCTGCATGTGATACATCTACCTGTGGTACATTTATCTGTAATACATCTACCTTTGAAACATCTACCTGTAATACATCTACCTGTTATACATTTATCTGTTATACATCTACCTTTGAAACATCTACCTGTAATACATCTACCTTTGAAACATCTACCTGTGATACATTTACATCTACCTGTGATACATTTACATCTACCTGTGATACATCTACCTGTGATACATCTACCTATAATACATCTACCTGTGATACATTTATCTGTAATATGTCTACATGTGATACATCTACCTATAATACATCTACCTGTGATACATTTATCTGTAATATGTCTACATGTGAAACATCTACCTGTAATACATCTACCTCTGATACATCTACATGTGATACATCTACCTGTGGTACTTTATCTGTAATACATCTACCTTTGAAACACCTACCTGTAATACATCTACCTCTGATACATCTGCATGTGATACATCTACCTGTGGTACTTTATCTGTAATACATCTACCTTTGAAACATCTACCTGTGATACATCTACCTGTGATATGTCCACTTGTGAAACATCTACCTGTGATACATCTACCTGTGATACATCTACATCTACCTGTGATACATCTACCTATAATACATCTACCTGTGGTACATTGATCTGTTATACATATACATTTGAAACATCTACCTGTGATACATTTATCTGTAATATATCTACCTGTGATACATCAACATCTACCTGTGATACATCTACATCTACCTATGATACATTTACGTGTAATACATCTACCTTCATCTTCCTGTGATACATCTACCTGTGATACATCTTCCCATAATACATCTACCTATAATACGTCTTCCTGTGATACATCTACCTGTGAAACATCTACCTGTAATACATCTACCTGTGATACATCTACCTGTAATACATCTACCTGTGATATATCTACCTGTAATACATCTTCCTCTAATACACCTTCCTGTGATACACCTACCTGTGGTACATATTATACCTGTGATACATCTACCTGCAATGAATCTACCTGTGATACATCTACCTGTGGTACATCTACCTGTAATACATTTACCTCTGGTACATCTACCTGTGCTACACCTACCTGTGATACATCTACCTGCAATGAATGTACCTGTGATACATTACTGCAATACATCTACCTGTGATACATCTACCTGTGGTGCATATTCTACCTGTGATACATTTACCTGTGATACATCTACCTGTGGTTCATCCACCTGTGATACACCTACCTGTGATACATTTACATCTACCTGTGATACATCTACATCTACCTGTGCTACATCTACATCTACCCGTGATACATTTACATCTACCTGTGCTACACCTACCTGTTATACATCTACCTGTGATGCATCTTCCTGTGAAACATCTACCTGCGATACACTTAATATACATCTACCTGTTATACATCTACCTGTGATGCATCTACCTGTGAAACATCTACCTGCGATACACTTAATATACATCTACCTGTGATACATCTTCCTGTGATACATCTTCCTGTGATATACCTACATGTGATACATCTACCTTTGATACACCTACCTGTGATACATCTACCTGTGATACATTTACATCTACCTGTGATACACCTACTAGTAATGTATCTACTTGTGATACACCTACCTGTTAAGCAATTTGGTTGTCTTTCCTACTCCACCTTTTTCATTCAATCTAATGAGCTGGTTCGTGTATGTCTTCTGCAGTACCTGGAGAAATAACCTCCAATTCATACTTTGCTCACATTCCACTCTGACATCCAAAGTTGTGCGCACATATATAATTATGCGAACACTTACTCCCTTAGGATCCTGAAAAGTTAGAAATGATTGTGTGTGTTTTCTTGTAACTAAATTCAGATTACTTATATAGGACTAGTTATGTTTCAGCAACAAACATGAGCTGCTGTGTTGCATTGTTGTTAATTATTAAAGTGTTATGAAAAACAACACAATGATCAGAGGCCTTCTAGAAAAACATTCTGTTATATATATAGGAAAGTGCTGACTTCCATTACTGGTTAAATCTAATCCCAGCCTAGATGGCATCACTGACAGTTTGGGAGTAGTCACATATTATTACTTCAGAATCTGATGGTCCCATAATGTCTAGGGATAAACCAATTGATATGGTGGCTGATTTCTGCTATTTCATTCGGGTGTGTTGATGCCTTTGAAGGGTGCCAACAAGCCAGAATGACAAATAAAGTGTGCCAGTACGACAATTTTCCTAATATTCTATTTATTCTTTACCTTTTGAATAAATGATGAGCATTTAAACTTGGACACACATTGCCTTGCATTCTGGGCAGACATTTTCTGACATGACCTCATTCAGACAGTAACTATTTTGACAATCTCAGTCTGCAACAGTTTTTTTAGATTCCATCATATTTTTGCGAAATTCATAATATTGCAATTAAACTATTGGAATGAATCATTACAAGAAAGTCTCGTTTTACATGTTTAGGCCCATTATTTGCAAACTTTGTATAAAAGTCACATGTATTGATATTATCATTTATATTTGTTTCATAAAACACTTTATCAAGATTGTTAAAATCAATTTACTGATGTTTAATCATATTTTATTCTTTTAATCATTCAAATATATTTAAAGTTAATATTTAGAATGATCAATGAAAAAAGTAAACTACGGACACATCTAGATCTACTCCACGTTTTTTTTCTTTTATAAACAGCTTTAAATATATTTTACTTAAACCTTTTTTAATTTGTCCATTTTTGTCTAAATGCGGTATGAATTAAAAATTATAATAATCTCGATTAATAGTTTAAAGACACAGGGGCAGGCATTATGTTTAACTGCACGGACATAAAATACACATGTGTATATAGGTCCATGTTAACTGAAATTAAATTGCATGTACAGTGGTTTTGTTTGGTCTTCTGCCTTAATATCTTTTAAATTTTATATTCTTTATATTTTTACATCATGTCAGAAGAAAGAAAACGACCGCATCGCATTTTTGGGGTTTTTTTGTATCTTTATATGAATACAAGTATCATTATCTGGTACTATGACAACAATTTTAAAGCTGCGAGAATTATTTCCATGTTTTTTTTTAAAAATCATTTTGTGTAAACAAAATCATCATTTTAAACTGAAATCTTTAATGATTGATATTATATACTTTTGCCCGGAAAAGTAGGGGAATAAATTAATTAAAACTGCCCGTACACACATTTATATACTTTCAGTTGTAGAAGTATGTTAGCATTTTGTCTCTTTCATTTACTCTTTCAGTATTATGGCAACACTTTTCAATATTTTTATTAGAACTTGTTTTTTCATCATCTTTTTTTCTAACTGATAACAAAGCTAAGTACTGTAAGCCCTAAAACCAAAATAAGCACAGGTCCGTTTTTCTAACTATTTATATTAATTTGCTTACTTTAGAATAAGGTGCTGACTTCTTTTAAGACATATTTTGTTTTGGGGGGCTAAAGCAGCACATGGGAAGTTAATACGATGTGACAGAGCATTGCTAAATACATTATTCCGGTATTAAATTACGATTTGACAAACTGGAACTAAAATCATTGTTGGCTTCAATGTCAAATTAATTAGACTTGACAAGTGTGAATGGCTTGTTAGCATGTCGGCTGGGCAGCTACTACAGATTGGCGTGATACCCAGGTTCATGTTTGATATATCAATATTTTATAAGGATTTGGCATCTGTTTGGTCAGTGCTTTAATGTAAACAAAACCACAAGGAATGAAACATCATTTTTCTAGGTCAAGCACAAATGCCCTATTCAACGCAAAACGATCAAGACTTGAAACGAAATGGGCTCTAGAAGGATTATAATGAATGAAAATGTCAATATTTAATCCTTGCCATATGTTTCAGTTATATTTTAAGGACATTTAAAGATCCTATCGACGTCCGAGTCTCCATGTCGTGTTTGTTGTTGTAGCAAAAAAAACTGAGACCTCAGTGAACATTACCACTAACCATGCTAACTGCTACTACATCAATAAAAACCTGGGAAAAATTAAATTTAATTTTAAAATGTATTTATCAGATTTTATTACACATAAGTTATGCCGCTTCATGTATAAATAGAAATTATTCATGAAGTAAGTGATAATCTTCGCTGCGGTCTCGGTTATTTTTCGCCACAACATGGAGACTCGGCTATAGATAGGATCTGTACTGTAAATGTCCTTAAAATACAACTGAAACATATCAGGGTGTCGGATATAAACAATGTATCTCGGGGCTTTAAGCAAGAATTTGATTGTTGTTCTGGTCAAAATGGCAGAAATTTAATGGTTTTTTTGGGAGCCGGATAAGAAAATTGGTAAGGAAATGTTTATTTTTAATTTGATCGAACTGTTATTATAATCAAAACTTATCTATTATCTGCAGCTTACACGTATCAAATATTCATCAGATCAAAACATTCCTCAAAAATACTTCAATACACCATCTAAATGCTCAGTAGGCAGCCATATCTTTCCTTCAAGCAGCAGCCAACCGGATAGCTCGATACAAATTCTGTTACATCATAGAAACATGACTGCCTGATGGATATTTGATACTGGTAAGCGGCAGATAATAGATGAGTTTTGATTATAATTGATTTCTCTCAATTAATTTTCTGCGGTAATAGTTATATACAGAGAAATAAACAAATCAAATGTAAAATGTCAATCACCTCATTGATGTAGATTAAATAAAAAGTACTGTCCTGGACTGAAATCCGGGCCTTCTGCATGCAAATCGTTTGATTAAATATCAGAAATATTAATACATTTGTTAGATATATTCAATATGCGTGTGTAGGAGTAGAAATGTCCACCATATCTGTGTAAATACGCTTGAATTTAGACTTGGGCAATGGCTATAGTAGGGATATGGAATGAATGAGTTTTGAACCTTCTCTATATAATACAAATTTTTTAAAAAATTTTTTAGATATGGTGGCCTGTAAAAGCAGTGCGGCTGCTGCCCACACTAGTGTTTCATCGACCATGGAATCATATAACACAGTAAGAATAAGAAGTGGACACATCATAAACTTGGTAATTTCGTAAAATTTATTCAAATATCTGTTAGGAAAAAATTGTCTGCATGTTCAAAAAAATTTCAAAGTTGGATTAAAAGGCTATCTTTAATTTCAAAGTTGGATTAAAAGGCTATCTTCAGCTGCTACCCGGCGACAAAATCTCAGGCGTTCCGATGAATTTCTGAACCTTATAACGCTCATAAACTATCAATCACCGGTCAAGTTTTATCATACTTCTTTGATTTCCTTTATCATTCAATATCTATCTTCCTGTACTGTCGAACCCTTTGCAGAGACTTAGACAATTGAAATCAAAAACCATCAAGTTTTCATACATGGAAGAAAACTGTTTAAACTCGGTGAGCTTTGCAAACGGACATGTGTCGATTTCCAATGTGCAATAGCAGGCTTACCATAATTCTAATATTGCAGTTCATTAGCATAATTTATTCATAAATGCGGGAGCATAGAACTTTGTTAGTGGCAAGCGTACGACTAGAATTTTCAATTTTTGTTTTCATTCCTCGTTTACATTTAGCATTGACTGAGCGGGTGTAGAGAACCTCATTAAACATTGATAATATTTCAGATTCCTATGGTTTGACTTTGGACAATCATGACAATGGATAGACAAAACACCCGAACAGATTGAGCGGACTTGTTTGGTATCGCTGTTTACACCGGGGGGGTCTTACTTTACGCGATTGCATTTATGATTTAATAGGTGTGACATGTCAAAGGGCAACTCACTTGATTGACTAGTGTCACCTGGCAAGCAAACCCGGAAACGGGGGCCGTTCTTTCCGATAGGTGTACCCGGCGTACGTTGCGGAAGAATACAAAATGGTGTGAACCCTTCGTCCATATTAGAAATAAGAGAGAACGGAATATATTAAAATGTGCATATTTTGATTAGTTTTCTCATTATCATTTTCAACAATTATATTTGTGATGGTAGCCGCAGTGAACAACAAATTTGGCATGGAGGCAGCCATCTTTGTAGCCAGTTAAATTGTCTCTTGTCAATGTCATTGAACAAGTCTTGTTTGGTACTAGGGCACTAACTAGCCGGGTAAGCCGGTCACACAGGCGGGTAACGTTAAGTTACGTGAGCGGTGTAACCCTGTCATGTGATCGGCGTACCCTGGTTTGTATCAAATCAGGTCCGCCCATTGTCTATTAACAGATTAAGGACAGTATTTGTGAAAAAAATGCTCTAAGATGTAATCAGTTAACAACCGTTACAGTAACTACAAAAAGGTAAAATATCACTGGACACCTACGTGAGATTGGGAGGCTTTTAAATTAGTATTTTGATGATTCTCCTTTCACGTGGATTACACAATCATCTTGGTACAGCGAACGTTTTCTTCTTGGTAAGCGGACGCATGGTTTGCCTGGGTATAAACCGGAGCAAGCCGTTCCTCAACCGGCGGCAAACAGTCAACTTATCAATATTGAACAAAGCAATCGTGCCACTTTCCCTACTAACAGTTTCCTTTAAGTTGAAGAAAAAAGAGCCTTACTTAGCATCACGTGTATTTAACAGACAACCAAGCTACATTTGCGATAAACAGAGTATATCCAATTACAAGCACTACACAGACCCGTCGGTTGTAAAGCTCATCAAAGCTTATGTTCGATGTAAATGTCTTGCCGACTCAAAATAAATAGTATCTTATTTTATCTTACCATTTCTCTGAAGCAGGAAGCTTACTTTTGCCTTCCTGACACTTCCCTTTAACTGCTAAGCGCCAAGCAAGGGAACTATTTCGCTTTTTTTTGAGACACTTTATAAACTGATATAAGCTGATGTTGCTATCGAAGTCTAAGAACCTGATAAATAACTAGTTATAAACTATCCAAAAACCTCTCCTCAGTTAACAGTCCCTGATGAAACCGTGTCTTGGAACTGATCCTTTTTAAAAGGCAGATCCCAGTCAACGGTGGTTAACGGTTGCAAGTCTGGTCAAGTCCCTGTTACATCCGGGGTCGCCCATGGCTCCGTCCTAGGACATCTGCTCTTCCTACTCTACATAAATGATTTCCCTGACAGGGTCACCTCCCAGGTCCGACTATTTGCTAATTGAGACTCTTGTTTATCTTGCAGTTGCATCCATTTTCGTCACAATGATCTCCTTATACTAGAAAATTTGGGGAAAATTGTGGGACGTGGAATTTAACCTTAGTAAATGCCAGGTCCTCAATATCACACATAGCAGAAAGTTCATTCAGTTCTCTTATACGCCTTTCAGAAAGTTTCTCCAGTTAACGGCGCAAAATACCTTAGTGTAGACATTAGCCAAGACCTCAAACTGGAATACAGACATCTATGTCGGTCAACAGCTATTCATAGCTAATGTTTTATTTGTTTATTCCATCGCCTGTAAATAAAATTTTGTATCATGTATCTCCAGAATAACAAAAAACGCAAACAGAAAATTAGGCTTCCCCAACCGTAACACCAAAACAAAACAATTTTGGTCAAAAACGTTTTACCAATTTAAGAGATAATAGTGTGACGGACCTGTAGAATACCCTTGGATGAAGCACCTTAGAGAACAGGTGCCTAGTCTCCAAACTGGTTATGTTCTACAAAATATACTACAATGTTGTATTAATTTCTCTAGCCAGTTATCTAGAAGTCCCGTTAAACAGGTGAACGATGCACCCCTTTATTTCCGCCAAACCACGGACCTAAGTACATCCGTGGCCAAAATCCGTGCCAACTCGAACTTCTTTTAGCACTTCCTTTCCCCCAATTTTACTGTGGAATAGGTTGCGCCCGCACATTGCAACCCTGCTTGATCTTGAATCATACAGCAGTTGTTTTAAACCTTTTGTGTGCACTCTGTCCATAATACTCCCTATCAGTGGTGTCGAACTAAATCACTTCAAAAGTATCAATAATATAATATTCACAAGTATTATTACTATACCTAACGATAAAAACAGCGTTGCAGTACCGTAATCCATTCAATACTCTGGGTAGCGATATTATTGATTATTTGTGCCAAAATGAAGCATTTTTCTATATATGTTGTTCTTCAAAATTGTATCTATTTATCATTTTACGTTTACTGAATACATTGTTTATGTTTTGATGATATAATCTGCTAGATGTAGGGAGTGTCCCTTTAAGATATTAAGTTTTAACACAGCAGACAAATTCAAATTTGGATGTCCATTTAACGCAGTATTAATGCACCCGCTTCTCACTAATGCAACTCGGGTTCGATTCCCGTCTAGTATGTGAGATGGTAGGTGGTCACCAAATCGAACAGGTAGGTTTTCTCCGGGTTTTCTATTTTTATGTTATGTTTCTCTATGGTTAATCAAATATAACGGTGGATTATATTCTGATAAACTCACTGTTCACTCAGTGAAAATTAGTTATAGGCCCGTTCCTTTGAATATTCAATGTTACAAAATGGGCAATTTATGTTATTGATGCTTTTGTTGATACTACATTTTAAATAAGACAAATCATTAGTAAAGAACAAGTGTGACTTTTTAAGTGAATTTACAATAAAAATAATATAGATATACGTGTTTCTATGTTTAAAACACTTTAGATAGAAAGAAAAAATGAACAAAAATAGCAACTTCTCTCTCTCTATGAATCAAATAAAGAAACAGAAAAATGACAAAGAAAATAAGACAAGAGGGCCAAGATGGCCCTATATCGCTCACCTGCGACTTATGACAATATGTGACCAAACTGCAACTATATATCGTAAATACAAACATTCTTTTTGACCTTAACAAGGCAAACCTTTTGACCAATTTATAATGGTCACCTGTATGGCATACACAAGGTTTAATCGGGTGACCTAGTTACCCCATCATACTGACTAAGTTTCATGAAGATCCAATAAAAAATGCAACATCTGTAGCATACACAAGGTTTTTTTATTATTTTACCCGTGACCTACTTTTTAACCCTAGATGACATATGTTCGAACTCGACCTAGATTTGATCAAGACAATCATACTGACTAAGTTTCATGAAAATACAAGGAAAAATGCAACCTATGTTGCATACACAGTTTTCTATGATTTGACCGTGGGACCTAGCTTTTTTACCCCAGATGACCCATGTTCGAACTCGACCTAGATTTGATCAAGACAATCCTACTAACAAGGTTTCATGAAGATCCGATGAAAAATGCAACCTCTATTGCATACACAAAGTTTTTCTATTATTTGACCCGGTGACCTAGTTTTTGACCCCAGATGAACCACGTTCAAACTCGACCTAGGGTTCATCAAGGTTATCATACTGACCAAGTTTCATGAAGATCCAATGGAAAATGCAATCTCTATAGCATAAACAAGGTTTTTCTATGATTTTACCCCGTGACCTACATTTTAACCCTAGATGACCCATATTGGAACTTGACCAATATTTTATCAAGGTAATGATACTGAGTTTTGTAAAGATCCAATGAAAAATGCAACCTCTATTGCATACACAAGGTTTTTCAATTATTTGACCCCATGACCTAGTTTTTGACCCGTGTTGACCCATATTCGATCTCGACCTAGGTTTCATTAAGTATGTCATTCTGATTAAGTTTCACGAAGATCCCGTGAAAAATACAGCCTCTATTGCATACACAAGCGTTAGTGTGGACAGACGACAAGACAGACGACGGACAAAAGGCGATCACAATATCTCACCTGAGCACTTCGTGAGCTAAACAAAAGAAGAAAAATAATAGCATTTAAAAAAAACAAGAGGACCGAGATGGCAGTATACCGATCACCTGGCTGTCATTGGCTACAATACAATGTCAATTTTGACCTGGGGACCTGATTTGAACGATCTTGGTAGATGTCCACAACATAATATTACAATTTAAATATATATGTAAGCCCTAGGCCTTGTGATTTGAGATAAGACTTTTTAAAGTTTTCCCTTTATAAGCTTATGTTAACAGATTTCTTACCGACGAACAACCATGGCATACTTATCATTGTTTTGTAGTTGATAGTCAAAATACGAAAGTGTTTGTCTTGCCACGGTATTCAGTCCACTTTAATTATAATATTAATTTTCTTTTCAAACTTGACCACGTAACTTGAATTCTAGTAATTGCATTGTTCCAAGAATTTTTGATGCAGAAGTTATAATGTTTGAAATACAAATAAACCAAGATCCATCCGAACATTTTAAATGCTCTGGTACAGCTCATGCTACATTTGTTCCAGCCTTGCATTTTATTTTACTTGCCGCTATTAACCTACTTTTCACTTTACCAAAAAAATAACAACTTAAGACATTCATATCATAAAAATGCAATGTATTTGTCAAGTGTTGAAAGAATACCCGTATGAAAGTATACTGACTTTTCTTTTTACAATTTGGACTTTAAGTTGGAAGAGGTGACAACCATTAGTCGATGTTTGAAGAAAATTGTATCTATTACGAAATGAATAGAAAACGAGCAAAATGATTTTGCATTTTACAACTCGTGTTTTTATAAAAGTCGACGGCTGCGAACGGACATACGGACGGAGTAGAAATTAAACAAAATATTACTTTTCAAAGAACTATATAAAATCTTAACAAGCATGTAAAAATGATTGTTTTATAAATGGCTATACACTTATAATTTAAAATCAGTGAAACTTTCTACTTCGCTGCAGTAATTTTGCCGTATTTTTATATAAATTTAGCCCGTATAGACGGAAAAATGAATATATAATTATTTAAATACCTTTCATAGCTTACCCTGTACCTTACCCACCTTACCAGTATCTATGTCAGAGTTTGATCGTTGATACCGGATAATCCATATGGCCAACTCCCCTGAAGAGTTTAGTTATATTAGGTTCGGGGAAAAGTGCAAGATACAGAACGCGTCCCGTTCCAGAGACACCGTCTGGTTCTTAAACGTTAGTGTGGGAGTGGGTGTTCGAACCTGCAATGCCTGGATTACAAGTCCAGCGCGTTACCACTGGACCACTGATCCGCTCTTGATTACCAAGTACATTACCTACTTAGGGTTAGGGTTTAATTCTAGACCAGAAATGTTTTTATAGCCAAACTTTTACGAACTCGATCGATCATTACATTGTACAAAGACCAAAATATATCAGACCGGATAAAGCCGAAAAAGACTTGTTTGAGCCAGTCCGTATTACTTGACCCAATGACCTAGTTTTTCGATATTTGAAGTGCTTTAAAGTACAACAACTGAAACGGATCGATTTGAAAATGGGAAATTTACTTGTTTTAAATGATATAATTGATATAACCATTTCTTGATTTTACAGAGGGTGGGTATGACTCTAGTAGCAAATTCTTTGCTTAGCCCCACTCAGGAACTGCTCAGAAAAAAACACTCAATCTGCACAATTCTACTATCTCTATATTCTTCTATCATTTTTGTTTCTGCATAAATTTGAAGTTAGGAAAAAGCATATACATGTTCTATTAACGATTTACTTAGATACAATGGGTCCAAACTGAAAGCATGATAACACTAGATTTTAGTAGAACTCTTGGTGTTTTTCTCCGCATTTGTTGACATAATATCTCTCCGAATATTACATTCTACATAAAAAAGATACTTTCTGTAAGAAGTTTTCCTACTCATTAATGGAATGCTAGGTATGGTTGTAGCTTATCATACGTTACTGACTCTTCGGTCATTCACATCGCTTTAAAATATTGATTGCGGGCGGGTCAACGACCGCTCCGGTGGTGGAGATACGATATTAGTTTTTTTTCCTGCTCAGATAATCAGATTGCGTGAGTGAGAACACGTCGCAAGACGCTCTGGTCATTGTAGACCGGGAGGTGATGGAATTCCTGAGTGTAGAAAAAATTTATTATGTGAAACTGTTTGAATAAGAAAGGGGGTAAGTAACATACACGTTTTATTAGTACCGACCACTGTCGTAGAAGAAAAAACACTACTGTTTCTAATTCGATTTGTAATGTATTTGTGAAAATCTTATGGGAAAAATCTGAAAACCTAAATATTTTAAAGAAAATGTATGTTTCCTAAAGAAAAACTTCTTTTGTAAATTTGTATGTTTTTTTCTGTAAAAAATATATTGAATATTGATCTTTCCTGTAATATCTGCATGATCTGGAACATGACCCAATTGTTGGCTGGTTAGGTTAAATTATTCGTGTCGCTCTGGTAAAAACTAGGTTACTAGATCAGTAGAGCGTGTTTAAGTACATTGATCTGGAGCTCTCGGGAGCTCCGTTTAGAATTAATTTACGATTTTTCTTCACTGAACATGCAGGGAATAAAATTGCATTCCAGTATGTACTTTAACGGCTAATTGGATTTTTAAAAAGTGTGTTATTAGAGGGCATGGTAGAAGCTTTTCTCTTGGGTAATGTCAAAGCCGAGGCTTAGGTATATATATTTAAGGTTTATATTTACATTTTCAAAACTTATGCTACGATGTACACGTTGTGTGAATTTCATTAAGAATAATTTGTCAATTGCAGTAAAGCGCTTATGAAAAGTAGAACTATCTTCTTCTTGAACAATCAATGAAATGACTTATTCAGCGCTTTCTCTCTACTCTCGTCCAATTTAACTTAAAACTGTATCTAAAACATAACAAACATTGTATTTGTATTTCTGTCCACATTTGATGAGTCTTTGTTCTGCTATCGTTTCCAGGTCAAACCATGACGTGATAGCTGTTATTTTATCTACGGTGCTTTCTCAGCACGGACTGTTTGGATCCAGAAAATTAACACCCGTTAACAACATCTTTTCTTGGCAATGGCGGGGAAGACAAAATCAAAGCAAAGACTTGGAATATTAATGACGTCACCAACTGTATGACCTATACAGGAGATGGTTTCACGAACTTTCAGGACTTCTCACGGTGAACGGGATATATAACATCTTATACACATACATGTAGTCTGCAGCTTTCATCGATATGATCTTCCAGACTTCTTCGCCCCTGTAACATCGACCACCTGATGTGTAGAAAGAGAAAATTGCTTATAACATGTAAAAGATGTCAGTTGCACAAATTTTATTTCTGACGTTACTGTATTTTCAAAGCAGGGTGTTAGGTTTTCTAATGTCGTGAAAAATAATGTAATTGTGTGTCTATAAAATAAGCGCGTAACATACATGCGCGCCTTCTGTTAGATTCTACCTTGGTTCTAACATAGTTATATTATATAAGAACACAGTTTCAACATTTCAACTGTCAAGGCATACATACCCATACAGACCTATTAGATCTATATTGACCGATATTTTGTTAATGTCTGTCATAATGTGCACAATTAAATTGGCTTTTTATCTACTGAATTTCAATTTTGGTGATGGTTTTCAACTTTTGAATAGTCTGCCTTAATTTGAAGCAGCATGGCGAAACTTTGAGATCACTTTTCCGTCGTCTGTCTCCACATGCCGTCTGCCAAGTTGTTGTTTTTTTCACATTAATTTAGTAATCATCAAATGGATGGACTTTTCGTTTGGAACAGATAGATGTGCAGAACACAAGCTTTCCTGTACAAAACCATGTCTTACAGCAGACGACACATGTGTTCAATGGAACACTCTCGATTGACTATAACATTTAGTCTTTGTAGTGAATAGAGGCATAATATCATACATGTAGATATATAACATCAGCACAATGCCAAAGCCCGGTGAATTTTCATCATACAATTTCGAAATGTAAATTACCTTTTCATATTTATTCACCTTTTTTTCAATAGAATATCTAACTTGTCATTTTTATTTTTTCATTTTTTCATTTTTCAAACTCATTTTAATCACTGCTGATAAGCAGTGGTACTCGCTCGCATCGATTCATGTACATTTTCAACTGTGTTTATTTATCAGCGACGCAAAATAAGGCTAATGTGTATACATGTACGTTTTAATGTAGACTTTATTATCTGATCGCACATTCATACATTTTCCCACTTTAAAAATCATGTTTTTGTCACCTGTCAGGATATATACATTGATGTATGTTCAGCCAGTAAAAAACAAAGTCATACAAATTTTCTTCGTTCATTTTTACTGCGCAGTAAAGTAATTTCAACTATAAAGGCACGTGACATGAAATAGCTAGGGTCGAATATATATTACGTAATATTATATTACGTGTATATTATATGGACTCTGCTTAGAAAAACGTCATGATTCTGTGTTCGCATCATCTACATTCTATCTCACCTCGGAAAACTCGGGTATATTAAATTTGTAGTAGGCAGTTGGCCAATTCCTTTGGCACTTGCTGAAACAAATTAATGCGGATGAAAATAGGACCGGTGAATTTTATCTTCTATTGTTAGTGTAACGTTTATTGTCTGTTTCATCATAGTATATTGTGTAAATGGAAGCACGTTAAATGTATTTTTACCATCTTTGTACATAAACATCACCAGTTCAATCTGAATTTTCATCGCTAAATATTTTATCATTTTGCCAAATAATACAATCATAATTCTGGAATAACCTAAAAGTGTTCGACGATGTCCAGTTTTGCCATGGATTTTATAAACAAGATCTGGTTTTGCCTTTTATTACTGTTTAACATACATCTATATCAGTAAACCAGATTCGATTTCTTAATTGCTGTCTGAGAATAAGCTGTTCCTGCAATAGTATCATTTCAAATCTCATCATTTGTTTGGATAGGATAGGATAGGGTGTTAATAATGATTTAGTTGTTGTAATTTGGGCTCAAAAAGGTGACTCAGTGTGGGAAAGGCATGAATGAAAAACTAATTCTTTGTATGATATAGAGTCATTGACCTCGTCTTTGTGTAGTCAGTGACACTTTAATTGATGTTCTTTAGCCTGATAAGTGTCACGAGTTATTAAGTGCAATTACTGATAAAACATGTTTATTTACATCATTAGTACTTCGAACAGATGTCACATAAAATACGGAGTATTTTCACTTAAATTATGTAGTCTCAAAGATGATATTTTGTGCAGACACAACACACTTTTCATTTCTAACATATGAAATATCTTTTGCTGTTAATAAAGTTTGTGGTAAAATGCATACATGCCAAGTTATCCACACACACATCCAAGAGTATAAATCAAGATTATATGAAAAATTAAGAGTACAAACTTTACATCAGCGGTAACCATGGCGATTGACCAATATTGCTAAAACAGCATCATAAAAATCAAGAGTCTCCTGGAAATATCAGGCAGCTTGGCATGTATGAAAATGACTTCTGTAAATATTATAGAAATGAAACTGTCGGCTGAATAAGTCTGTCTACAGTCTATGTATGTCTTTAGATATTTCAATGTTCTTTGCTCATTAAGTATGTCATATTTACACCAAATGAATGTGTCATTATTTTAGTGAATTCAATGTGCCATAACTACATGTGTACCAAATTTATTATGCAATATGTAACTTAATTTAGTGCTGTAATTTAGTGTAATCAGCTATAATGCCCTCAATTTACCAAACCATTTTCATGTGAATTCAATGTGCCATATATATATGTGCAAGTTAAGTGTGCCATTCTTCCAATAATTCCATGCCATTGAATTTTGGTGCAATTGAATTTTGGTGCAAGATATTTGATCAATTATTCTTTGTAGAATATAACAGTTCAATAGTATGCTATATGGGAGTCTATAATTTAGAGAAATTAACCACAAGTAACTGAATTTTAACAGCAATCATTATCAATGAGATATGTAATAGTCAGTTTGCCTGTAAGTTTCTCTGTAAGCACCCCATAGTTCCTTAGTAACTATTACTATATGTTTATGAGAAGATTAAATGTTAAGTTTGACTCTATTTGCAAATGTTTCCATACATGTATTTGTTGAATGCTTCTTTTCTATTTTAATGTGTGCAGGTTCACACAACCTTGACGTTTATGTGATAAAAGATATTCTACGAGACAGAGTAATTCTATGTGATTGTGTAATTCTATGTGATTGTGTTATTCTATGTGACTGTATTATTCTATGTCAATGAGATATTTTATGTGACTGTCTTATTTTATGTGATTGTGTTATTCTATGTGATTGTGTTATTCTATGTGAATGAGATATTCTATGTGACTGTGTTATTCTATGTTATTGTGTTATTTTATGTGATTGTGTTATTCTATGTGATTGTAGTTATTCTATGTGAATCAGATATTCCATGTGACTGTGTTATTCTATGTGATTGTGTTATTCTCTGTGATTATGTTATTCTATTGTGAATCTGATATTCTGTGTGACTGTGTTATTATATGTTATTCTATGTCATTGTTGTAATGCTATGTGACTAGTGTTATGGTTCTATGTGATTGTGCACTTATTCTATGTCAATCAGATATTCGATGTGATTGTGTTATTCTCATGTGACTGTGTTATTAATGTGATTGAGTTATTTTATGTGAAAGGAGATATTCTATGTGATTGAGGAATTCTAAGTCATTCTGTTATTCTGTGTGACTGTGTTATTCTATGTGATTATGTTATCCTTATGTGATTTTGAGTTATTCTATGTGAATGAGATATTGTATGTGACTGTGTTATTCTATGTGATTGAGTTATTTTATGTGAATGAGATATTCTATGTGATTGAGTTATTTTATGTGAATGAGATATTCTATGTGATTGAGGAATTCTATGTGATTCTGTTATTCTGTGTGACTGTGTTATTCTATGTGACTGTGTTATTCTATGTGACTGTGTTATTCTATGTGATTGAGTTATTTTATGTGAATGAGATATTCTATGTGATTGAGGAATTCTATGTGATTCTGTTATTCCATGTGACTGAGTAATTTTATGTAATTACAATTCCTGAAATAAAGTTTTTATTGTGTATCTGCATTTGTGTTTATCTCTTATATATCAGTTCAAAACTAGTCATTAGAATTTTAAAGATAATGAAGCTAGAGTTATGGTTCTTGTGATTTGCACTTCCTCTCAATGTCCTCAATCAATATGTGAAATATAAACTAATTCTCATCATTACTTTTTGAGTAATGCTATGCACAATAGGAAGTGCAAAAGGACAGTAACTAAAAATTAATAAAGCTAGAGTTACAGTTCTTGTTCACTGTACTACCTCTCAGTGTCTTGTGAAGTATCAATTTATGCCTTATGATATTTTAGAAGTTATGCTCTACACAAAGGATGGACAGAAGGTTAGTGCAGCTGCCAAAAAAAATTGAAATTGAAAAAAAATTTGGACCATGTTTAATTGTTGATCTGGTACAGAATGTAGTCCCTTTAGTGCTTACTAGGATTTTCTGTGGTCTAACCCACCCTGCATTGATTTAAATTCAAATTTTATTATGGTAACTGTTGTCACCACGTTTCATCAAGATTCAGCTAAAATGTTTACATACAAATTGTTGAAGACTGACAGACATCAGACCATCCTCTATTTACTATAGGTCACTCGCAAACATTTTGTACTCAGATGAGCTAAAAATTCAATACAGTTTAACCTGCACTGGCACTAGTGGTCACCTAAATTAATCGGCCATTTGTCTTCAGCAGCTAAACTGATGTACCAGTACTGAAGTTCCAGAACTGATGTACCAGTATGAATGTACCAATACTGATGCACCTATACTGTACTGATGCACCTGTACAGATGTACCAGTACCCGTGTTAGTACTGATGCTAGTACTGATGAAAAAGTACTGATATTCCAGTAGTTCAATTTCCATTTTATATCACATATACCAGTCTTGAGTAACCGCCTACTTCAAGTGACCAGATTGGCCATTTTTGCCACATTCTTTGCCTCTACTTCAGACATGTTTCAAGGTGCATAAATAAATTACAACAAATACTAAGGAATGGGTTTTATTCAGTATTGTGAGAGGTGCATACATTTCTCAAACCCTCTATTTCCTGTTTCAGCAGCGCTTAATCGACATTGATGATGATGATGATTAACAACATGAATCTATGGTAATAAAAATACATAAATCCAGATTTTACAAGAATGCTGCACAAAAAATATAATTGCACTGTTTGGATTACAACATGGTCTGACTTTTGTTTTCAGCATCAAAACTTACAGTAGAATCCATCTACCATGGATGGATACCCATTGTAACTTTTACAGTCTTGACATTGCACAACTAAGGTATTTTCCAGAGAACACTTCTGTAATATACATTAGAAACTTAACAACATAACAAGAAAAGACTTTACAACCTAAAGCAGTGTAATTTTCTCATGATTTGCACCATTATCGGAAGAGTTCTCTGGAACACGTGTCCCTGCCAGAAAGACAAGATTATGGATGGGTAACTCTTGAAATAAAAGGGAATTCTGTGACTTGCCAAAAAATTTGTTTTTGACAAAATTATGTTCAATAGGTATTGAAATAAAGTCCTAAAAAAACGGCAGGCTTCTCATTCCTGCAACATGCACTTTCTCTAATTGTCCTCTAATTATTGGTGCTTTTGCCATCAATATTAATCAAGTTATTACCTAGGCAAACTTAATTTACAAGGGAAGAGAATTCATAAACAGCTTAAGTCAGAGTTGTGGTTCCTGAACATACATCATCCACTTGTTGTCTTCTAGAAGATGGAAGTGTACAAATACCTATGCAAGGTTTAGAATTTTGTTTTGCAGTTTTCATTATTGAAGGGTACCATGTTTGTGGACAAGAAAGTACAAGTTAGACAGGAGGACGAGACTGTCAATGGCGAGGCGATCCCTCAGTGCTGCCCACTACACAAGCTACCACCACGAAACTGAGTATCATATTCACTTCCATAGACATAATCACAAAGGGTAACAGTATACCTGCCTCGTATCCTCATATCATGTAAAGTAAGACTTTTACAGTAAATATTTATATAATATCATTTGAACTAATTATAGAATACTGATTTTACCTAAGAAATGCATACATCTGTATATACATACATCTACAATTTGCAGACATTAATGGGTAAAGAAACAAAAATATTATGGCATTAATTACGATACCTCAAACTATTCAAATCCTTTCAATATGTTTGCCCATCTCTTGTGAGAAATTAGTAACTGAATTATGGCAACAGATTTACATTCCAAAGTTACTGTTACGAGCTGTTCAACCCTTAGTACCCCCTACAGGGGTTTTTTCAAACTGTCTGCAAGTAACACAGATTCTGCCAAACTTTGAATTTCTGATATAGGATGTACTAAGGCAAGGGATCACACTAACTCATTCTTCAAAATATATATTTTTCAAACATGATGGCATTGGCAATACGAGGGTCTGCCTCTAGGTTCATTTTCACAGCCTGGCAGATTTCATTCATAACAACTTTAAAACATTCTCCTAAACAATCATCTAAACTCTTCATGCTCTAACAGTAAAAACTCCTTCATTGTTGTTGGTAAGGGTAAAACATCAATTTTTCTAAGTCGTTTTGGTCCCATACTGTCTCGTATAACACAGCGACAATAATGCTGTAAGCTTCGTGGACCTTTCAACATTTCTTTATACCAAGCAAACTTTGCCTGCTGGTTTTCGGACCATATTCTTGCCATGTTCATTTGATGCTGTCTGAAGTCCTGATGATCTTGTCTAATCATATGAACTGGAGGTGGGGGATGAGGGGGCGGGGGATGAGGGGGTGGGGGCAACATTAATGGATTTTGGTTGGCCTGTAAAGCACCAAGCCCTAAAGAGTCCAGACTTGGTAAGTGTGCCATACATTTAGCTATTGCACTGAGTATTGTAGTGTCTCTGTGTCGTCCTCTAAGTTCACTAACTAGGACAGTGTCACCATGTTTGTTTCGGATGTTGTAGTTGGCTCCGTAAGCCAGGAGCAGTACCGCCACATCAGCCCTCCTGTCCTGATGCTGAGCATCATTGAAACACACATAATGTAGCGGTGTAAAACAATCTGTAAAATTGAATAATATTGTAACAGTGTAAACCAGTCTGTAAAAACATATACATTTTTTGTAGTATTAACATGATAGTTGAGAGAATCTGTAATTATCTGTATATTCAACTTAATACTGCAGTAGTACAGTATAAACAAATCTTCAGTTTAATACAATCATATAGCAATTATTTAAAACAAGAGGACCCTGATGTCCCTATATCGCTCATCTGAGTGAACAATGATAATAAAGACTCCTTGTGCATTGCAGCAGGGATCTGTGGGCAATTTTGGTGGAGGACCATCCAAGCATCAACCAAGTGAAGATTTGTTAAAATTTGCCCAGTGGTGAAGAGATGTTGTTTTAAGGTTATTCTATTTTAACCTCTGGCAGTCTTATTGTGCAGAGGAATAGAATCATTAGAAAAATGTTGGTAGACGACCATTAAGGAACAATCCTGTAAAGTCTGGATGAAATTGGCCCATTGGTTAAGGAGGAGATGACATTATTCTCAACATTTTCTGCAGTCTAACTAATAATATCTATAGATTTAATGAAATGTCTTACTAGTACTTTATTGTAAAGATCTGCAGAAAATGTTCAACTAATGAAATAATGTGCTACATTCGTTTTTAATTTTCAACAAAGCAGTACTTAACTGGTACATGCATTTGATTGGTCAGAAGAAAGCAGAACTTATTTGATAAATGCATTCATTGGTCAGCAGGAATAGTACTTAATTGTTACATGCATTTCATTGGTCAGCAGGAAGCAGTTCTTAATTGTTACACACATTTCATAAGAGGGCAAAGATGGCCCGCTATTGCTCACCTGCAACATATGACAATATGTGACCAAAATTCAATTCTAAACTATACAAAACATTCTGTTTGACCTTGACAAGGCAAACCTTTTGACCAATTTACATGATTGTAAATGTCAGTGACTCACTTGTATGGTTTTTAACCAGGTGAACTAGATTTTAACCTCAGATGACCCATGTTCGAACTCAATCTAGATTTCACCAAGGCAATCATACTGACCAACTTTCATGAGAATAAAATATAGCATACACAAGGTTTTTCTATGATTTGACTCCGTGACCTAGTTTTTGACCCTAGATGACCCATTATCAAACCTAACCTACATTATCAAGGCAATCCTACTGACCAAGTTTTATGAAAATACAATGACCTAGAACCAATGTGCAACATGTTGAGCCACCAGCTGTCAAAAGGACTAACTCCTTACCAAGCAGAGATATGTCAAAATACACCTAAATATTGGATGTAACATGCATGTTGTACCACAGAAAAGTGGTCTCGATTTTTCTCTACGGCCAGCAATAAACAAGAGCTGTCCCTGAATGCCCCCGAAAAAGGTGTCTCACAGTCTATGTCTTCTCTATGTGCTCAATAAATGTGCTATGTAATTTTAAAATCCTTCCATGCATGACAGAGTTACCATGCATACAGTATTCCATTACTTTTAAACACTAAGTGTGACCTTGACCTTTGAGATAGGGACATGATTCTTGCAGAAACACATTGTCTTGATGTGCTGAACATTTGTGCCAAATCATTTTCAAATCAATCGATGCACGACAAAGTTATAGTCAGGACACAAATGTATGCATATATACAGGGTTCTATTACCTAAAAACTCAAAGTTCAACCTTGACCTTTTGAAGTAGGAACGTGGGTCTTGCATGCGACACATCATCTTGATGTGCTAGACAAATGTGCCAAGTTATTTTAAAATCCTTCAATGCATGACTGATGGTGGTGAATGCCAATGCCAAGTAACATCAAAATCCCTCCATGCATGAAGAAGAAATACTCCGAACAAAGTCATTCTTGAATTATCTTAATTTTGGCCTCTAAGTGTGACTTTGACCTTGGAACCTGGTTCTTGTGCAATACACTCCGTCTAATGGTGGGATGAACATTTGTATCAAGTTATATCAAAATCCCTCCATGCATGAAGAAGATATGCTCTGGACAAAGTCGTTTTTGAATTTGACATTTAACCTCTAAGTGTGACCTTGACCTTAGACCTAGGGACCTGGTTCTTGCGCATGACACTCTGTCTCATGATGGTGAACATTTGTGCCAACTTATTTAAGAAGCCGCTCACTAAAAATGCAACCCCTATTGCATACACAAGGTTTTTCTATAATTTGACACATTCACCTAGTTTTTGACCCCAGATGACCCATATTCAAACTCGATCTAGATTTCATCAAGGCAGTCATACTGACCAAGTTTCATGAAGACCTGGTGAAAAATGCAGCCCTTATTGCATACACAAGATTAAGTGTGGACGGACAGACAGACAACAGACATCAGGCGATCACAATAATTCACCTTTGAGCACTTTGTGCTTAGGTGAGCTAAAAATGAAACTTTTGACAGTCAATGTCATCACGTAATGTAGTGATTAGGGTAGTGGATACTCATGTAATGTAGAGTCAGCCTTCTTCTAGAACACATCTATAATATACTAGCACTGGTCTACTCTAGAACACATCTATAATATGCTTGCACTAGTCTACTCTCTGTAACATTAATCACTGACTTTTTCACTTACTTGTACTTTCTGGGAGATTCACATTTGTGTTGTATCCTTTGGTGATGAGATATTTCACAATGTCTATGTTGAAGTTTTCTCCCCCGCGAATTGCAAGATGAAGGGGAGAAAACCCTGACTGGTTTAGATGGTTAACATCTGAACCACGCTCTAGTAGTTTCAATATGCAGTCCAACAGATTTTTTCGCACACATTCATGCAGTGGAGTATCACCTGATGATGTGAAATGAAAAAGTTAAACATGTATGTCACGATTTTGAAAGTCCACAAATACTTGTTTTATGTTGGTTGATTTAGTAGGTGAGATGGCTGGGGTACTATCCCTTAGATTTTAGTACTTTCACCTAGTAGTGGTACTCACATCCCACCTGAAATAGTGGGAGGAGAGAAATATCAAGGTACCAAGGGTTCATATAAATGATTTTAGCTCCAGATGTATTACTTTGACTGCAGACTACATAAAATGGGTTCAAGCCCTGCTACCAACTATGTCTCCTTATGTGAGAAAGTTGGCAGTTTCTTACAGAGGATAGGAGTCTAGTACTGGTTCTTCCAAGGAAAGATAGTAAGCAAACATCTAATTTGGTATGCATTCAATTTTGCAGGAATTAATGTTACCAAACTCTCATTCAAACATCATGGTCTATAGCCAGTTCAAAAGATCACCAAGAGCTTATGTTACATGCTTGTGACAATGTCTTCTTGCTGCCTCAAAATAAAACTTAACATATCTTTAATCTTAGCACCATGCTATTTACAACTTCTATGTCATCTCTTTTGAAACCATTCAAGAGAGTGGGGCTCAGTGAAACATGAAATATACTTACCTGTATGTTTTTCTGGTAAAGAAAGAATGTCTTTCCATATGGCGTTATCAAGATGTGCATGTACACAGTCTGCGAACCCATTCTGTGCTGCCAGATACAGACTGGTCCTACATTTCTCATCCACTGCGTTATAATCTGCTCCGTTCCAGATCAGTAACTTCACACAGTTTACATGATTGTTTGCCGCTGCTAAGTGTAATGGAGTTGTGCCCCCTGGGTGTGGTACAGCTGTAATAAAATGAAGACAATGTTTGTGTTAGCTTCTTCACTTTTATACTATGCTGATGAATTATTCAGTTTTAAATTTTTAATCCAAACTTCACTTGAATTAAGTTTATACCTAATCTAGACTTGTCCCCCTTTCATTTTGAACAGTTACGAACTTTTTTCTAATGCTAAAGGACATTCAAACAAGAAGGCCATGATGGCCCTATATTGCTCACCTGCCTGCTATTGGCTAAAATACAATGTAAATAATTGCATCACAGGAAGAGGTCCACTACACAGTTCTATATTCTAAATATGTAAACTCTGGGCAATGTGGTTTTAGACAAGAAGAGTTTTGAAGATGTCACTATAATTATAAGCCTATGTGAAATCAAGGGACTCCCCAGGGAAGGGTCTGTTTTGCCCAGAGGTCATGATTTGAACAAACTTGATAGAGGTAAACAATGCTACAAGCTAAATATCTAAACTCTAGTTCTTGTGGTAGAAGAACATTTGTAATTCTATAAGCCTAGATGTAAGATAATGTGACCCCCTGGCAGGGTCAATTAAACTTTACACTTTTATTAAACAAATATTTAACACAATATTAAATCAATGTATTTCACTCTGACTCTATAAAATAAGACAAATAATAAAGGTGATAAAAGTTAAAGTCATTTTATATGATGCATAAAAGGGAGATAACTCATATAGTGAAAACAGACAGTTTATCAAAAACAAAATTGGTTGTCAAGACAAAATATTCTTTTTGCTGTCAGTTGAGAGAAACTAATGTCAAGGCTAGAAAAATCTACAAAATTTTATGAAAACACACTGCAATAGCGCTAGTTGAGACTCCAAAGATTTAAATTCTTAAATTACCTCCCTTTGAATTGAATATATAGTTGAATTTATGACCTTATATCTGAAAGCTCCTGTGATGATTTTTATTTTTTTTGGATAAACTCACTCCCCAAATGATAAAGTTTAACATTCTTACAAATGATTGAATTCCACCTCCTGCATTGTGAGGTATTGGTGTTTCTTTCTCATGCATAGTAAATCCCATTATAAACCTGTAAAGTTTTCATGGTGGGTCAGTGTACTTTCTTTTATTGCAAAAAAACTTTTGTAATCTGACCTGTGTATGAACCATGTTTGGAGTATTTTGTGCTGATGTTACAGTCAGCTCCACCCTCTAGCAACAGGGCCAGACAGTCTTCATGGCCAAGCTCCGCAGCAGTATGAAGTGGTGTCACATCAAATCTGTCCTTTGCATTCACATTGGCTGAATAAAAAATACTTGTATTAAATGTCAACAAGAAGTCAAGAACAAACAATGACTTCTTTTTCTTCTACCTTAATGGCTAACGTTCAATACCGAAACATTATGGAGAATAAACAATGCCTTATTCATGAGAAATGTTTTGGCAGTGTCTAGCGAACCGGAACCGGTTCCCTAGACAGCGACCTTAGTGAACCGGAATCAGTTCTCTAGCCTATATCCTTATATACACTAGCTAACTGGAATTATTTTTCCTGCATATATTACAGATAATTGAGATAAGAAAATAGATTATTTAATAATTATAAAGTGAAAACTATCATTTAAATGAAAAAAAAAATAAATGTGGGATTATCACTTTATTTGCATTCGTTTTCAATGTGTTGATTGTCGAATTGATCTCCTTCACCTTCCGCACTTTCGGCTTTAATATGATGCGGGCAATTAAATAAGAGTGTAGTTATCGGCACACCGTGCGGGCATCGAATAATGGCTTTCCATGAATTCCACTATTGTGACAAGGAATACGGACCTTATTGTGGCATATCTGGTCATAGTTTCGTCCAGCGTCTATGTGCAGGGGCATAGCTGCCATTATGCACAATACGCACGTGCGTATACATCGCCAGCAAAGATCGAAAACTTAAATGTCCCAAAAGAGCAATAAAAATGAAGGGTGAGAGTCACAAGGGATAAATCCGGATCATACCTGTTTGTTCTCGCCCAAAAATGACTTTAACATGCTTAAATTTTCCTCGCTCGCTTCACTCGCTCAAGTAGAACAATATGGACCTTCATTTTAATGAAAACCTGCAGTCTTAAAAACGTATAATTTTCTCAAAGGACTAACAGATCTTACATATGTATCTGTTAAGAGGCCTAAATTATTCAAAACTGTCCAAACATTCCCCGCGGGTACCTGAATATGGAACAATGAATCTCAGCTATCCATTGTGTCCAATTTCAGTCAAAACGGACTAAAATGATTTAAGAATGCCAAATTTCCTCGCTCGGCTAATGAAATAAGGAAATTTATCTAGCGGTCCTAAAAGCCTATATCCTTATCCTTTAATTTAAAAATCAAATTATTATATACCCAACATTGATAGATATGTATTTTCCGCAAAAATCGGCAACGAATCCGTTTTGTAAGGGTGTCATCCTTTGGTTTGCATGTCCAAAGTCCATACCGTAAATAACGTCGCTTATCCTGCTTTCTGGATCTCATTGTAATATTAATAACACTATTGTATATCAATGTCTTAACACACCGGTTTCACGAGGATAGAAACGGATTCGAAATGTTTCCAAGATGTTACGCACCAAATTGAAATCCTGAATATCAACATGACATGTAATGGTTAAGGTGTTCATGTTTACTGGGCTCCTGCAGTAAATATGAAACATCTAATTATATAAGCAGTTCTAAGTCGCTATCTGCTGTAGCAGTCACAGATCCAAGCAACATTGCGAAGATAATCAAAATACACTAGAACTCTGCGTACATCGTCAGTTTTAAAAGCAAGAGACGTTTGAAGATGTACCAGAGAGCCTGCCTGACTACAAGGTGTAATGGACTTGTGAACATTCATATGGACGTCTTAACAAGATCTTGTTGAAACTCCACCTTGACAAAATATCATCACATGGCCAATGAACAATGATGTTATAGACAGCCGTGATGGTGTGCACCTTAGAAGAGATGTTGAATACAAGTTCGCCGAACACATCAGTCATGCCTTCCTCTACCTGAATCAGAGGCGCTGAAAACAGTCCTTTTTAGGGCTAAACTGACCCTTAACGGGCTTGACGGGCCATGACAAGAGCGCCTCCTCGTGGTGTGGCCTTGATGCACATAATGAAAATGAAAGCAAATTGTTATGTATATTTAGGTCTAATTATTTCTCTCTAGCTTATATAACATGGTATCAAAATTAAAAACATTTACAGGAAAATTGTGCTTTCTAATTCAATGCTATTCATTCTGTCATAAATGAACGCTCTCAGAGAAGATCCAAACATCTAGCGGTAAGTTTGTCTACTCTATTGCCGAAAATGGACGTCCTTTCAAACCTGTGAATCGGCGATTTTAGAACTTGATTGTAATGTCTCGTCGGTAATGCACGTATCCAAGAAAATGAGTAAATGCAAGTTCTAGAGGGAAATGGATTTGAAAAAAAACGGCATATTTTTCTTGTCTGCTGATATGGCACAACGTACTTTGTTTCATTTCGGCGTTCGGCGCAGGCCAAATATAACAAACATAAGCGTAAAAACACAGACTCCTCTTCCGAAAAAACAACAACAAAAAACAAATATTCATGCTGCTGCATTTATGATTTATTCATAATTAACTGTGTTATCTTCATGTACCAGTTCAGATCTTTGGTAAAATAAAAGTTTATTTTACAAACAGGTTCTTTATTTTCATTTTTTGATGATGGTGGTGACTGATGATGATGAAATGATGATGATGTCCCACGTTCTCCAATAGGTTCGCGTACTGGGGACTCCATATAATTTTCACAGGGACTTCCAAATCCAGTTGCCTTGGAGTCAGGACTTCCTTAATTTGAAACTTAGTGGAAGCCCTGCAGTCTCCTTCGTCATTCTGTTATCTCTCTTACTAATACTGCATTAAGTACTTCATGTCATGATTTTAGGAAGGATCTCTAAATATTCATCTGCCGAATAATATTTTTGATGATAACAAACCTATTTTAGACCCTTACTTATAAAAAAAATCTTGGGGGAGGTCCCCCAAACCCCCCACCCAGTAAAAGGATACCCCTGCCACATCTATCCCCCATTTAGCGGCACTAGCTACTATGTCCCTTTTTTCAATTGGCACCCTGCCCTTTTCAGATCCTGGCTGGAGCACTGTCAATAGTAATCAACATATGCATCGCTTATATAGCTGTATCAATTAACGTGTCGATAACAATACGCCAAATAATTTGTCCGCATGTTAATTTCGGTTCGCTTAGGTCGCTGTCTAGGGAACCGGGTCCGGTTCACTAGACACATCCAAATGTTTTACAGCAATGTTGTACTGCCCTGACAATGAACTAAGTTGTATGTCTGTGAGAGGGTATAACTGTACTGACTCAGAGATCTTCAATTACTACGAGACTTGTGACATTATTTAATAACTACCATTACAGCTTCACTCAAAAACAATTATATACTTTCATTTTCCATATAGAATTCAACTGCACTAAAAATCATCAAAAATGTGTTTTCCAGTAATTTAAAACTTGATTTTTCTGTAGAATAAACTTTCTCGCGATGACATTTATTCTCTCGTTAATTCATTTTCTACAGATAAAGTTTGTAACAGATTTAAAATGACTTATTTTTAAAAAATAAGTTTAGTGTTCGGGCTATTCTGTCAGCCTGTTGCCGTTATTGTAATTCTGGTTTTCTACTCTGTATGATTCATACAAACATTATTCAACACAAAATAAATGACAAATACAAACCCCCTTTACTGATAAATAGTTTTAAAAGCTGTGGAAATCCTCTTGCAGTTGCAAAATGAAGAGGTGTCATGTAATTTTCTGACTGGTAAAACAACTGCCTGTTGTACTCTGTAGTATCTGGAGACACTCCATATTGCAGAAGTCTTTCTGCCTCGTTATAATTTCCAGATTTAGTCACTTCAACCAGTCTTTTCTCGTCTTCAATGTCTTTCAAATTGATGTCACATCTTTTCCTGGACATTTTAATTTTTTGTAGGGATCAGTTGGTATATATTTTTCCTGTGTGTATAATAAATTATATATTTTTTAAAAAGATAGTTATCTTATTTAAATTAAATACATCAATATCATTCATTAATCGTAGGTATTAATTTTAGTCTTGATGCATAATAAGTTTAAAGTTTTTTTAATGATTCAATAATTAATATAATATAACAGTTTATCCCTCGTAAAGGCTTTGGTTAATATCTTGACCTACACCGCACCGAATGTGTAGCAGTCAGCAAGTAAATTTTATACGCAAATAAACAAGTCTTCAAAGTTAAAATTTCAAGCCAATTGCCGCCAATTCCTTTTAGAATATAATAATTGACGCATTTAGTACATGAATACGCTATATATTTGTTTCTGTAATAGGTTTAGCTTTGAAGTCGATCTCTATATGAGTGAGAGTAAAATTTTATACCATTCCAGTACAGCATGGAAAAAAAGCAAAGCGCACCGATTCTTGTTTACAAACGTAATGGCGGGCGAAAGGAAATATCCAGGTATGAGACCCCTAAATCGGTGAAAAGCGGAAGCAGGTTATTTTGTCTAGGGAACATGCGGACCTACACTATGTGTTTGATTGCTGATTGGCTGAAACTAAGTGGATGCATACAAGAAAAATTAGTTTGAAATAATCGCTGCATGATAGATCACAAATGAAATATGAAGAGAAAAATCTGGATATAAATTATAATCAAAATATTTGGTATTTGAAAATACTGACATATTTGGTCGGTGACCACTAAAACTGCCACAAAATTGAAGCTGGTGTCATTGAGCTCCAAATTCACTGGCATAAAGTATTGGATCACATGTATAAATTTTCTTATTTTTATGTGGGACTTGGATTATTCTACAAAATAAAGTTCATTTCAGCAGTCGGTGAGAATTTTGGGGTAGTGGAACCGAAAGAAACCTTAATAATGTAAGTTCTATGGAAATGTATTTAGGCGTCTCATACCTAAATATAGCATAGACAACGATGTTTCTGTGTGTCCCCAAGTTCATTTTAGACATTGTTTTGTATTCAAAATAGCTAATTTGGTAACAGATACATTGAATTGAGGTCTGGAAGGAAACAAATCAGCTTTGCTTTCTGATATTTTTTTTGAAATAAATGTTCAAAATGTCCCTCTTTAGTTAGATTTAGTGGGATTATAACTGTATGATTTATGATGTTCACACATAAATACGGAGTGTAGAGATGTCAGCGCAAATCTGAATTTATTAGTAGGAAGATTTTTAGTCTAGAATGCAGGTATGGTTACAAAGTTTCAATATACGGGACCAGCAGTGGAGAAAATGCTGAAAAGAAATGTGCAAGGGCAGATAATATGTTGTCAATAGAAGTGTGAAATGGCGTATATAATTCACAAATGATAATTTCCAAAGTATATTCCCGAGCTGTTTACTGCTCGGATTTTAGTATGTACTGTGATTTTATTGATGAAATTGTGTTTTTTAGACCTGTGACTGAATCTCAAAATCACTAGACGGGTAATTATCAACTAAATGCCTACTGTTACTAGTAAATGATTTTCGTCACCTTATGTTTCTAGAGCTGAAAACATATCAAACAAGTTTACTCTTGTAATTTAAAACTTGTTTTATATAGATCTAGTCGCCATGAAATTCTCGCGTGAATTAACTACTGCTAAATTTGTACATTTCAAAAATCGACGTAATTCTTAACAAAAAAGTTTGTTCGACTAACATGTCCCTGGAACGTATGGGAATGGCTTTCTAGCTGTATGATTCTACATCCTTTATTAAACAAAAATGCCAATTAAAACCCAATTTTGAGAAAAGCTTGCAAAGTTTTTGTAGCTAATTTGTTGTTTTTCATTGCATTAAATACGAGTTTTGTTAATTATGCTGGTAATCAATTTCTTGTTGCACTTTGCAATTTCGGTCTCCAGAATTACGAATATTACTCTAAACTGCCTCGTGTACAAAAATACGCTTTTTGGCCTCAGAGGGATGCATCCGTCAGTTATCGTCTAATTTCATTTCAAATTTGATGTCACATCTTTCCTAGACATTTAATTTTTTAATGAAAAAGTGGTATATTTCCTGTTGTATAATAAGTTATATATTTTTAAAATGATAGTTGTCTTATTGAAATTCAAATACTATCAAGATCACTCTTAATTTTGGGCACCTGAACGTCCATCTAGATGCTTAAAATTTAAGGTTTTTTACTGAACAAGCGTATTTGTACGGTAGGTGCATATGAACAGCCTTAACTCTATTGTACGTTTTGATGTAATATTTTGACCTACTATCCTGCTTTTTAGAACACTAATTTTTGATAAATAAGGACAATTTCTTCAAAATTTAAATTTTTGCAAGGGCCGATTAACATAACATGCCTTTGCAAAGAATAGTATATTGATGTATTAACCAAATAAACACCTATATATTTGTTTTAAAAGACACTTTGCTCCCTGTCCACTCACATTTTCGACTCTGAAAAGAAAATTTTAGACTTCCAGATATGACAACTGATAATGAAGTAATTTGACAAATTTTTTTACAAGCTAAGCAGCAGCACACGAAATCATCTCGACCTGGTAATCAATATGGAGGTATATTCTGCATAACGTTATGCTATGCAGATTAAATCTAGAAAGCTATACTTCGGTGCAGGAATTATTTTTTTATTATTTGAAAGAGTTCTAAGTTTACTGGACAATCGTTTCAGTCTTTAGGTATGAGACCCCTAAATCGGTTACCAGGTGTGCAGGGTTATTTTGTCTAGGGAATCAAGCACCTAAACTATGTGTTTGATTGCTGATTGGCCCATCCTAATTTGATGTACACAAAAATAATTCGAAGTTTTGAAACTAATCCGCTGCATATATTTCACAAATGAAATATGAAGAGAAAAATCTGGATATAAATTATAGATCAAAATATTTGGTATTTGAAAATACTGACATATTTGGTCGGTGACCACTAATAACTGCCACACCAAATTGGGTGCTAGTCATTGAGCCCAAAATTACTGTCTTAAAGAATTGGATCACATATATAAATTTCCTTATTTTTATGTGGGACTAGGATGATTCTACAAAATAAAGTTCATTTCAGCAGTCGGTGAGATTTTGGGTAGTCGCACCGGAAGAAACCCTTATAATGTAAGTCTATGGAAATGTATTTAGGCGTCTCATACCTAAATAAATCCTGATTATACCGATAACGTCAAATGATAATCTTTTAAAGAAGTCGCTCGATTGCATAAAATATTTTTTTATATTGATACGTTTAAGTTTAGGGGACACCAGTTTCAGGAACGACTATTTACCCAGGTGTGAAGGGGTTATGGAACACATGTTTAATCATAACCACTGAAGTTGCTGAAGTCTGTCCCATCCCATGTTGGGACCAAAATTTTGACGTACACAAAAATAATTCGAACGTTTCTTGAAACTCATACCGCTGCTTTTACTTTCTCTACGGAAAAACGAATACTATTACTAAAGTGTGGTTTCACCCCCTAGTCATTTCACCCCTAGTTATTTCACCTCCCAAAACCTAGATGATCCCCAAAAATAAATATGATTTTTTTTTATTGTTTTATTTAAAAATGAATCCTGTTCAATACTTAAATCAATCAAATAAAATATCATTTGCATATTTGGTTGTTAATGAGTAGGAATTTTAGAATTTCTCTCATCAGCTAGTAAATAGTTGGCTATATATCATAACATGACTGTATTTTATTTTTGTGTGTAATATTTAATTTCACAACACTTAAAAATTTACTGTAACTAGTTAATATATCTTTTGTTAATAAGTTTGATAGATCAAAAGAACATTTATAATAATAACAACAACAACAACAAATTTTATTAGGCATTTAAGCATTACAATGCTTCTTGCCACAAAACTATAATTATAGTGTAGAAGTATGGTCTGTCAATGAGGGTAGCTTGAGGAAGTTATTCAAAAAAATATAAAGGCTATAATGATTTTTTATAATCATGACTAAAGTCCTAAAGGAGTATAATTGTATATAGAAAGTTAAGTTTTTGAAATACACGCAAAAACTGTCTAAATGCATACTTTAAGATGTTACTTAGGGTAATATATATGCACAGAAAAACTATATACGTAGCATAAGTGATAAACTTAAAATAATCCTATCTTATTTCTTCATAGTGATGTACTGATTACATAATTATGTGCTAACTGACAGTGTTTGATTACTCTGTACATAATTGTAAAACACCTTTGGCAATCATATCAATCAATTCAACAATAGTACATTTCACATATACTTAATCACTGTAGTATAACTATAGGTGCTACCTATCTGGGAAAAACCGAATATATTATTAAATTTGTAACTGTTACCTAAATAAGTAATACATAACATTTACTACAGTCTAACAAAAAAAAACACGAATCATAAAACAACTTTCCGTATAATGGTACGATGACATCCATTAGACAATGCTACAGATCGTGGTCAGTAGACGCTTTTTGAATAACGCACCCCAACAATTACCTCCCCATACAGTGGGGGAGCTGTGCATTCAGCATTCCTTACAAAATTGGGGAAATACTTTTACATATAATGAATTACTTTTAAAAAGTTTTATAAAATCATAAAGTTTAACAACCAGTGATTAGCTGGTTGTTGAAGAATGAAAAATGGGGAGAAAAAGAGTTGTTTTCAGAAATGTTTTAGTCATTACCACCGGAAGTCGAAATCCAAAATGGCTCCGGTACCGAAGAACCTAAATTCAACTTGGACATATATTGAAATTATTGTAAATTCATTTGACACTTAATTCATCAATAATTTTTAATGAACGTGTAACCTAAGGACGGGAAAATCCCGGTTTTTCCCATATTACAATAGGGGGTGAAATGACCAGGGGTGAAACAACTGTTTGCTGTTGTTTACATGGATGTCATTGATATTGACTCTCTTATTTTGGAGATTTATTTGGGAAGCGTCGCGCGTTTTCCTTGAATTTATTAGGGGATGTATCAAAACTTTCATGCTTTACACACTAGACAATACAGGTGTTCTGAAGATTACTCTGTAAGGAAACCTTACCAGTATTTGTGTCAGAAATCAGCCATTCTCACATTTCAGTGATTGAATTACTATGCATCCAAATTCCTGACTATATTTTATTCAACGATAAAATACAGGGAGACATTTATTATTTCTTAATTATTGCATATATTATTAAAGCAACATAGGTACATGCCTTAAAAATTTCCATAACCATAGCCAATCCGCATAAGGTTTTCTAGAGATATGGAATTTCCGTAACTCTATAGAGTTACGTTACCTTAATGACTAAACTGGCCACTGTCATATAACAATCTATAGGTCAGTAAAAAATCTAGCAGTGGGTCTTGCATCCCTGACGCACAAAAAATACACATATAGATTCAGTAGCAATAAAACTGCTGTACAGACCCCTGTGTTGTAGTTATGACTTTGGTTTTTCATTTATTAAGAGTATGAGTGATCGATAAATTTTCATGTTATTACATAAAATGATTATGTTTACTGTTAAAGGGTTTTGTTACATAACAGAACTGACATATTGAGAATCATGCTTATGTAAAACATACATATACCTTGAAATGTGGTAATATGAAAATAACTTTCAAAAGTTTTGTCTGTGTGAAAATGCCTGTTGAGATGTGACAAAAGAATACATCATGTATTATTTTTAAAGATATGAATGCTTGGAATATATACATCAATACATGTGACAACAAGGAAGTAATCATGTATGTGCATAACTTACCTATGTGTGACAGACCTAAGAAAATCCTCAATTTTTGCATGCAAGTTTATTAAAGTAATTCATAAAAAAGTGATAAATTTATTATTATTATGAATTATATCCATTTTATATTTACCTCATTTTCTATCAGGTAAATCTAATACAGTAATGAACTTTATGAACTAATGCTGAAATGGGAAACCAGGAAAACCCGTTGTTAGATGGACCTTTGTTGGAGGTGTGGGCAGTCTGATATATTTTCATCATACTTAACATTGTTGTATCAAGTTTCACCCATCACTTGTCAGATAATATATGCATTAAATACACATTAACCGCATAAGCCATTTATCCAATTTGCCGCATTTGGCTCTTTAATTTTGCAAAAGGTGTTGCATTGACAATATCAAATACAAATGGATTTTAAATCCGGATAAACATGGCACAATATACTTAATTACTTAGGCAGTCTTAATAAGCCAAGTCTTGTTAGTCATGACTGTTGTCTTGAAACAGGAAACGATAATTTAATTTACGGGGATTACCCCTTTATGCCGTTGTTTGATTGCCGATTGTGAATAAAATTACAACAGCTAACTTTATGCAGGGGTTAAAGTGTGTCTTTTCAGTTTGATTGTAATAAATCAAACAGTTTATAAACATGAATGCATTAATTAGCGAAATAACCGTTTATTATGTGGTTGCACAAACAATGAAAACTGCGTACCTGTTTATTGCAGGGTTGATGTTTGCATCAAATAAACAGATCAAGCATTTTTGGCAATTACCTGACATTTAAACGGTTATATTTTATGCAGAAGGTGAATTAAATGTTAGCACTTTTCATCACCAAAAGCATATTTGTTTATTGTGCCAGGGTTTGAGGTGCAAACAATTTTACAGAGAAACCAATTGCTGCTGGAATTCAGCCAGCTGTAAATTTACAGTGGTCCGTTGCTTATGTGGACGGTTCATGTTTTATTTACGAGGTACCGTGACCGTTATGCAGGGGTTGATGTGTACATTTCCAGGGTCCCTTTTTAGAGCAGAATTTGGACGGGGATATTTACAGACGGTACCGTTTATGCCAGGGTTAATGTGTAATTTACAGAGGTGCCTGTTAGCACAAGTTTGACTGTACATGTAATGACACTTTATACATCTAGTGCTGAAGTGGTGCACTAGCAGACCACTAGATGGCCTTGGGATATTGTCAACAATCTAACAATGCATACCTGCTTGACAATTACTTTGTTGGGGTACAGTCTGACACTACCTAACACAGGCAAATAATATATCCACTTGAATACATGATACTGCAGCCTTTCAAGGGTTACCTACCTTTGACACATGAGGCTCTGTCTTTCAAAAGAATGTGTTTCATTGCAATATTTGATCATTTGGACATTAAATCCTGTAAACCTTTCAACCAGCATACTTTTACTTTGCAGTCTTAATAACAAGTCTTGTTATCATGAATGTTAGTCTTGTACCGGTAATAGTAATATATTTACAGAGGTACCTGTTTATGCAGGGGTTGATGTGTACATTTACAGAGGTACCTGTTTATGCAGGGGTTGATGTGTACATTTACAGAGGTACTTGTTTATGCAGGGGTTGATGTGTACATTTACAGAGGTACCTGTTTATGCAGGGGTTGATGTGTACATTTTAAGAGGTACCTGTTTATGCGGGGGTTGATGTTTATATTTACAGAGGTACCTGTTTATGCAGGGATTGATTTGTATATTTACAGAGGCAGGGCCTTGATTTACATTGCCAGGGGTTAATGGGTACATTTCAGAGGTACCTGTTTATGCATGGGAATTGATTTGTACATTTGTAAGAGGTACTTGTACAAATTTTCCTGGGCTTCATGTGAACAGTTTACAGAGGTACCTTGCTTTATGCAGGGGTTCATGTGTTCATTTGTAGTGTTACTTGTTTATGCAGGGTTTGATTAGATATACATGTTACAGAGGTACCTGTTTTTATGCAGGGTTGATGTGTACATTGAAAGTTTAGACGGTACCTGTTGATGCAGAGGATTCGATTGTCCTACATTTATACAGGTACTTGTTTATGCAGGGTTTAAGATGTGTACAATTCTATGCAGAAATATGCCTGTTTCTGCAAGGGTTGCTGATTTGATGTGTACATTTGTAGAGGTACCTGTTTATGTGGGGGTTGATGTTTATATTTACAGAGGTACCTGTTTATGCAGGGATTGATGTGTATATTTACAGAGGTACCTGTTTATGCGGAGGTTGGTGTTTATATTTACAGAGGTACCTGTTTATGCAGGGGTTGATGTGTATATTTACAGAGGTACTTGTTTATGCAGGGATTGATGTGTATATTTACAGAGGTACCTGTTTATGCGGGGATTGATGTTTATATTTACAGAGGTACCTGTTTATCCGGAGGTTGATGTGTATATTTACAGAGGTACTTGTTTATGCGGGGATTTATGTTTATATTTACAGAGGTACCTGTTTATGCTGTGATTGATGTGTATATTTACAGAGGTATTTGTTTATGCAGGGATTGATGTGTATATTTACAGAGGTACCTGTTTATGCGAGGCTTGATTAACCATGAGAGAGATCAGAGATGCCACCATTACTTAAAGTCTGCTGCAGAGTGTACATCAAGAGCCATAGTGTCACTAGAACTTACCGATGAACCAGTGCGGTCTGTCAAACAAGCAAGAAGGCTAGAAGGGGTAGGTTACTCTTACAGCTGCATGTATTGCCTGACAGAATGATGCATTAAATTCTTACTTTTTAATTGCACTTGATGTTGTCTTTATAGGCTATTGCATTGTTTAAGGAATGTGGAAAATGGAAAAACTGTGATCAAATTTTATTGTTAACAGTAATAGAAGTCAACATCTAGATAATGTTAGTTAAATGTTAAGTTTTGTCACCGTATCGTCTCTACTTATGCAATTAAGCATAACAAATCTCTAAACTTTTGTAATATTGTAACAGATTGGTGGCGAAACATGTTCCCGACTGACTAAGATTGAGAAGGAGAAGGAATACAGTTGTTTGAAGCCACTGGGGGGACATTTTGTAAGCAGTGCCGGAGGAATACTATTAGCACTGTTAGAAGCTACAGAAGAAATGATTTATAACGGGAAAAGGTTTGTTAAACAGTATGCTAACGTCCCATGATCACTTTGAATGTTACAGTTACTTGTAATAATCATGGTACAATGTTATATTCAGTTTATAGCTGCACAAAGTGCTCAGGTGAGATATTGTGATGCCTGGTGTATGGCGTCTGTCTGTCCACACTTAACCTTGTGTATGCAATTTAGGCTGCATTTTTCACTGAATCTTCATGAAACTTGGTCAGAATGACTACCTTAATGAAAATGTGTCATCTGGGGTCAAAAACTAAGTCACAGGGTCAAATCATCTTGAAAACTAGGTCACAGGGTCAAATCATAAAAACAACCTTGTGTATGCAATAGAGGTTGCATTTTTCACTAGACCTTCATGAAACATGGTCTGAATGACTACCTTGATGAAAACTAGGTCAAGTTCAAATATGGGTCATTTGAGGTCAAAAACTAAGTCACAGGGTCAAATTATAGAAAACCCTTGTGTATGCAGAACCCCCCCCAAAAAAAAGGGCCCCCCCCCCCCCCCCCCCCCCCCCCCCCCCCCCCCCCCCCCCCCCCCCCCCCCCCCCCCCCCCCCCCCCCCCCCCCCGGGGCCCCCCCCCCCCCCCCCCCCCCCCCCCCCCCCCCCCCCCCCCCCCCCCCCCCCCCCCCCCCCCCCCCCCCCCCCCCCCCCCCCCCCCCCCCCCCCCCCCCCCCCCCCCCCCCCCCCCCCCCCCCCCCCCCCCCCCCCCCCCCCCCCCCCCCCCCCCCCCCCCCCCCCCCCCCCCCCCCCCCCCCCCCCCCCCCCCCCCCCCCCCCCCCCCCCCCCCCCCCCCCCCCCCCCCCCCCCCCCCCCCCCCCCCCCCCCCCCCCCCCCCCCCCCCCCCCCCCCCCCCCCCCCCCCCCCCCCCCCCCCCCCCCCCCCCCCCCCCCCCCCCCCCCCCCCCCCCCCCCCCCCCCCCCCCCCCCCCCCCCCCCCCCCCCCCCCCCCCCCCTTAAACTGTTAGAAAAGTTTGCATTTTTCACTGGATCTTCATGAAACTTGGTCAGAATGACTACCTTTTTGATGAAACTCTAGGTAAGATTTTCATATTGTGTCTTCCTTTGGTTACTTTGAAAGTTGAAGACTCATGTGTATGAGACCTCGCTAGATACTTTGAAAATGTTTCTTGATATGTTAGAATCCTAATCAATCATGTAAATTGGTCAAAAGGTTTTGTTTTATTGCCAACCCCAAAAACCCCCCCCCCCCCCCCCGCCTTGTCATGGCCAAACAGAATGTTTATGTTTATGATATATAGTTTAGGGTTGAAGTTTGGTCACATATTGTCATAAGTCGCAGGTGAGCGATATAGGGCCATCTTGGCCCTCTTGTTTAAATGATGTTTCATCTGATTTTATCAGGAAATTTAACAGGTATAAACTATACATTATACATGACAATGTTGTCTTATTGCTGTTATTAGAAAGCAATCTTGCCTTGACTTTTCCAGTTGAAAAATAACTCATACATTGTAACAGTTATAAGACAAATTACAAATAAAACGAAGCAATGAAGTATTGTTGCTGTCTTCACCTATGACTTTACATAAGCATTGTGAATAAGGGGCCTACTCCAAACTTTTAATGCATGGGTTTGAGTTGTATCAGCACAGTTTGGCTGCAACCGCAGTTCTTCCATCTTGTGGCACACATAGTCAGACTTTACTGTAAATAGTAACATTAAAAAAGTTGCAATAAATTAAGTCTACAATTATTGTTAAATAAATCTCTTTAAAAGTGAAATAAATATTGAACCTACAATGTAATAAAAGTTTACTTGTTACAGTGCAGATAAAAGTATTCTTGTTCCTGAAGAGTGTGTGAAGAGAAGAGCAATCAGACTTACAGAAGAACAGTTTGCTGACGGTCCCAATGGTTCGTATCTCTCTGACTTAAAGCTGCTCCCTCTCAGATTTTGGTAAAAAAAATAAGTTCTTCAAACTATGTGTAAATAACGTAGTTTAGTGTATATGTTCATATAAAAAGGCTCCAGTGTAAATTCATGTCATGTATATCTCTAAATTGAAAAAAATACACTACCAAATTCAAAAGCGTTGCAAACGCTTTTGAAATTTCAATATGAACATATAGTGTAGCGGTGCCGTGTAACCGACCTTTTTAATCGATTTCTGCAAATTCCTACCTAGATTTTTGCTTATATTTTCATTCTCGCCTTTAGTTTTATATTTATGAATAAGAATGTTTACTTTTTTGAAAAATATTTTTTTCAACGGTAACTGAGAGCGAGCAGCTTTAACTACATTCTGGTACAAGCTAATCCTGAACCCACTGAAGTCCTAAAATGGACTTGTCTAGTTTTTGGTTTGTATGACACCTTAGATTGTTCATTAGGATTGACATCCAAACAACACTTTAAGGACATATTTTTGTAACCTCATAATTTATGCTATTGATTTAGATTTCAGACAAGCAAAAATACAAGGGGAAAAACTAACAAAATATGGGACATTACTCTGAACAAAATAAGCCATTTGATAGCAATAATTATAAGGCCTTTAAAATTGTGATGCACACTGTCAAACAGACAGTTCTTGTAAGATGCAATGCAAGACTTTTTATTAATTAATTAGGTTTCAAAAGCTGGTGTCCTGAAAATGTTTTAAGTTCACATATCATAGGAGTGCACAACAATGTGTCCCCATAACTAACGTGTGAAAATTAAAAAGTATTATAATGTAGTTGTTAATTCTACAGAGTTGTGTAAGGCATGGTGGCGAGTTGAAGTGCTCATTAAAAGAGGTTATATCAGGCGCCGAAGTCAGAAGAAAGCTCCAGTTCTACAGCTGTTACCCATCGGAAAAGAAACTGCGGCTACATTAAGAGGTATATGCTGTTTGTTTTTTTTTCCCAAAGAATGGTGGGAAGCCTTTAATATTTGTTTAATAGTTTAATAAGATTTAGTCAATTCTTGTGACAAGGCATGTTTGTTGGGGGTATTTTAATCATGTTCATTGAAAGCTCGTTTATTTCTGTTAGTTTTCTGGAATGAACTACCTTGTGAACTTACAAATCTTGGAAAGATTTCTTTCTTAAGAACAGAATACTCTGCCATAGAAGTCACTTGCAAATTGAAAAAGTTAGTGATTAAATGAAAAATTCTAAATTCTAAATATATGTACATGTACCGGTAAGTCTAAACCATATACAATGTACCAGTAAATACATTTATGATATACAAAATGCAATGTACTTTCAGATCAGTCTGGCCTGGCATCGACAGTACCTGGTCCTTCATATAAAATACCAACAATGCCTTCCATACCCTCTGTGATGAAAAGGGAGACAACTGTGTCTAGCACACTTGGCTTATCAGACGTTATACCATTAAGAGGGGAGACAACTCCACGGCTACCAGAACTTGAAGATGCCTTGTACACTAACGATCGAGGACGTGATGGGTATGTTAACTTTGACAGCGAAGAAAACACATAAGATGTTCTTAACATCAGGATTTGTGTATTTGACTTTCATTCATTCCATTTTCAAATTAAAATCTGCCTAGAACAAAAAATGGTCAAAGCTCTGAGTGAGGTATAAAAAGACATTACTACTTGATAAATTTCAGACAGTGTTACAGTAAATGTTAGTTTCCTTTACAGTTCAATCATATAGAATTTTCTACTTTCATTCAGTTATTTTACAGCATTTTCTTAGAGATATTATAGAAGACCGCTATATGTTTGCAGAATTGTTATGTTGGTGGATAGACGTGAAATGGGAGGTGAAAGAGCTGGACTAGGGGAGGTAATCATAACATAATACTAATATGAATCTTTATTTAAAGGTGACAAGGTACAATCTACAACAAATATAAGCTCAAGTGAGCTTTTGAAATGACCACACAGATGTTGACATGGTTATCTTACCATGGAAGGAAACCAGTGGCACCAACCTGTCTGACCTGGTTACCATGTCACAGATTACCTAGGAAGGGGATTGAACCCTAGTCATATTGGTGAGAAGCCAGTGTGCTGACCATACAGTTGAAATCATCTTTACTTAACCTTAATCTTGCCATATTTCTACACTTTGTCCATTGTCAGTTTAGACCATGCCATTATTTTTTCGTTAGAGGTGCTAACTGTAAATTGACAGACTGGATAGCCAAGAGGGCAAGATCAGGCTTCATGGGTTTACCTTCAACAGATTGTGTCATATATATCAATTAATACATTTCTAGTTCAGATTTAGGAGAGGGATTTCTAGATAATTGATACTACTGCTTTTCATTTCAGCTGTGTGGTTTGTTGGGTGATAATGGGATATGTTACAAGACAAAACATCTGAAGGCAGGTGATTACAGCTGGGTGTGGCGGGTCAATGGTGAAGAAATAGTTCTACCTTGTCTGGTCGAAAGAAAGAGAGCTGGTAAATTACATTGCCTTAATATACAGCATTAAAGGTTAATGATGGAATGCTGTTTTGGGGTTAAGTATCAGACTCTCTACCCCTACACCACTGTACATCCCTTCAGATATTAAATAGATTTGGCAGTTGCAGTTTCCTTGTGTTAAAAGTCTGTGAAATCTGCAAGTCAGTTGCTTCACACCAAATATCTAAGCTCTTGGCTTTTTTTTACCGTAAAATTATATTACCCTTTAAAATTTCCATGTTGGGTTATGGTCAAGAAAATGCTGAAAACATAAAAACTGCTTAGAAAACATACCAACTCATTTCTCTTGCTGAAAAATATAGATTCAAATAAAAGGAAAGGGTGGATTATTTAAGAAAAGAATATTGTCAAAGTTTTCCTATATAAGTCCAATGAAGAACAAGTAACCCTATTGTCAAAGCGACAATAAGGGGCTATTATGACCCTCTTCCATTTTTTGTAGGGAAAAAGTGGCTATGGTAACACTAGGTAACAGTAAATTCTCTTTGATATCATTCATTCCGATTTGCTTATGTGGCTATTTCATGGCTTATGTGGCTATTTCATGGCTTATGTGGCTATTTCATGGCTTATGTGGCTAAAAAGAACAACAGAGAGAACAATAGAATAGTCACACAACTGCTAATTTTTAGTATGTCCATCTGTCCACTTTACCTTGTCTGCTCTTCATAGCCAAAAACCTGTCGTTGGAATTTCATCAGACTTGATGAGAAGCATTTTTATGTAGGCTAGATGTGCATATTACTCTTTGGGGTTATATTTTAAAAGGTCAAGGTCATA
>JAFMSR010000014.1:4199324-4218382 GCA_022818135.1 Saxidomus purpurata | reverse complement strand
AAATAATTCAAAATAGACAGTACTGTTGACATGAATTATTGCGTCATATCTTCACCTAACGTTATTATTCTCACAAACAGTACTCTATTTATTGCATGGATATATACTAGTAAAATTATATACACAAAGAAAAAAGTTAAGCACTCTGAAATTTTAGAGTGACTTATCTAACGAAGCTTTATCATGAAATTACCGTCAAATTGTGCAAGGGAAGAAGGTTTTCCGTAACAGCAATCCTCTGGCAAACAGAAAACGGCAAAACTGTAATAATATGTTAGGTTTTCGGGTGATATTGTTGAACAATCAACGGGTGCCGTTTTATCCGAAATCAAAAACACATTTAAATATAGAACTGTAGAGGTTATAGGAAGATTTTAGGTGGCGAATTAGAGGGAAAAAATGCACTTTTGATTCTTCAGATGGCATCCGTACTTCATACGTTCAATAGCAGAGCAAACCTTCACCATGCCTGGGTGATAACCCTGACTCTGACTAATCTGTCTCCAGATGAACCTCGGATCTGCTTATTTTTAAGCAATCTGCTTACACTCGCAGTACAAAACTGTTTGCAGTTCGTGCAGAGGGTGGCTGCCATGATTTACAGCAATTTTTCCGTCGTTTACTTGAAGTCACTAGATCTATATAACTTCCAGCGTGTGCTTAACTTTTTTCTAGGTGATGGAAGTAATTGAAGCAGCATGATGTAATAACCTCGTTGCTGTCGTATCAAAACTAACATAATACGTATTTCTATTTTCCTCTCGGATATTTAAGAGCACAAAGTCATGTTTATATCATACACATACATTCAATATAGTTTCATCATAATCAATTTAATTTAAAACAAGGATGACAGTGTAATAACTGCGGTGCTAACAGTTCTTGCCTATTGTACCAATTTCGCATCACATAAATAGCTCCTGATCAGAGTTTATTTTATGAACAATAATAACACATTGCAGTGTTTTTTTGTAAATACATGCGTCACTTTTTATTTTAGTCGTATCTCTTTTCAGAGCTCAGCACATCTTTTATTAATTTACCATGGTGTCTGTTTTACCACAGCACCGGCAGATCTGCAAGTTAGCGTTGTTTTGCTTGTCCCTGCTCGACTTTCTGAAATAGAAAACGACAATGTATTTAAAAACTGTAAATTTGTAAGTACAAAGGTATTTTTCTTTTCTCAGTTAAATTTGTATACATGAAGAAAGAACCGAGTAGTAATTTAAGTTCTTAACAGGCCCTGCAGAGAATATTGAAATAAAAGAGCTTCTATGAACATAGGTGTCTATTTTTATCCCAATTAAGATGCTTTATGAATATGGTAACTTGTCTATCCTTTTGTACAGAATAGACTGCTGATGAAGTGTATTATTTGCAGGTAGTCATACTAAACTACATTTAGGGGAGCGGTGGTGTAATGGTTAAGGTGTCTGCCGCTCATCCCGGAGGTTGCGGGATCGAGCCCCACTGGGGTTACGGCCGAACCTCCTCATATGACACCAGTACTGGATTTTCAAGGAAGCGGACTCGAGAGTGACTCGATAAGCTGAAAGCTTTCTTCACAATCCAGGTAAAGTATCAACTTAACTACATTTACATATGAACCATGCACGCCGGGACATATATAGCTGGTGAACTGTGCACGCCGGGACAGATACAGCTGGTGAACTGTGCACGCCGGGACAGATAAAGCTGGTAAACTGTCCACGCCGGGACAGATATAGCTGGTGAACTGTGCACGCAGGGGCAGATATAGCTGGTGAACCATGCACGCCGGGACAGATATAGCTGGTGAACTGTGCACGCCAGGACACAAAAGCTGATGATTGCACGCCGGTACGATTGCGGTGAAGTAGCCGGGACAGATATAGCTGGTGAACCGTGGACGCGGGGCAGATATAGCTGGTGAACCGTGCGCGCCGGGACATATATAGCTGGTGAACCGTGCACGCCGGTACAGATATAGCTGGTGAACCGTGCACTCCGGGACAGATATAGCTGGTGAAATGTGCACGCCGGGACAGATATAGTTGGTGAACTGTGCACGCCGGGACAGATATAGTTGGTGAACCATGCACGCCGGGACAGTTACAGCTGGTGAACCATGCAGGCCGGGACAGATATAGCTGGTGAACCATGCACGCCGGGACAGATATAACTGGTGAACTGTGCACGCCAGGACAGATATAGCTGGTGAACTGTGCACGCCGGGACAGATAAAGCTGGTAAACTGTCCACGCCGGGACAGATATAGCTGGTGAACTGTGCACGCAGGGGCAGAATAGCTGGTGAACCATGCACGCCGGGACGATTAGCTGGTGAACGTGCACGCCGAAGAATGCACGCCGGTACAGATATAGCTGGTGAACTGTACACGCCGGGACAGATATTGCTGGTGAACTGTGCACGCCGGGGCAGATATAGCTGGTGAACCATGCACGCCGGGACAGATATAGCTGGTGAACCGTGCACGCCGGGACAGAAATAGCTGGTGAACTGTGCAAGCCGGGACAGTTATAGCTGGTGAACTGTGCACGCCATGACAGATATAGCTGGTGAACTGTGCATGCCGGGACAGATATAGCTGGTGAACTGTGCACGCCGGGACAGATATAGCTGGTAAACTATGCAGGCCGGGACAGATAAAGCTGGTGGACTGTGCACGCCGGGACAGATATAGCTGGTGAACTGTGCACGCCGGGACAGATATAGCTGGTGAACTGTGCACACTGGGACAGATATAGCTGGTGAACAGTGCACGCTTGAACAGATATAGCTGGTGGCTGTTGAGTTACTCTACTAAAAATTGTATTGAAATAAATTTGGAAAAAGATGCAAACTTGTGTATTTTAACGCCTAGTCTTAACTTACCGGGGAGCCAAGTCCATTGACTTTAGGGGTTCCTTCTGGTAGGGCGTAGCTGTTCCAGAATCCATTTAACCCGAACCCATTAATGGAAGGTGTGTGTAATTGATTCATAATCCATGGAAACTTTATTTTCAGTTCTTCTGGCATTACAAAGTTTCTCTGCATGTCATCAACCACGGCATTTTGCCATGATTTGTGTTTCTTATAACTTCCATATTGTCCAAACGTCCTTCCATATTGCGTCTCAGAGCCTTGGTTATCGTTTGCTTTTATTATAAGACCCTCGGTTCCCTCTGGTCGATTAAATGATTGCAGATGTTGTCTGTTCAGAAAAGACTTTGATCTGAAGTTACGGATTCCGGACGACAATGTGCCTGCTCCACCTCGAATCGGTAACATTATGTTACGACGTCCCGTTACACCAGCAGGGACAAATCTTTGTTTTGTTGCTATGTTGTCAGTTTTAGCAACAGTTTGTTGCCCAGTAACCAGACAACAAGACAAAGCCGAAACTAGACACAACAGAAGATATTTTCCAGAAATCTCCATCATTTTGTGTTTGAGCTGAAAAAAAAGAATATATTCAAACTAGAAAATAATAGACAAACCTTTCATAGCTTATAACAAAAAACCTTGAATTAACATTTGCTCAATCTATTGCATACTTTAGGTTTTTCTAGCATTTGATCTGGTGATCTAGATTTTGACGCGATATATCCCATATTTCATTGAGACACTCATTTTGACAAAATTTTACGAAGATCCAATGAAAAATGCAGCATCTATTGTATACACAAGGTTTTCATAACTAATATAATTGTTGTTATTGTGTACATGTTTTGACCTTGAGACCTAGTTTTTAGACCGAGATGACCAATATTCGCACTCCACCTAGATTTCATCACGACAGTTATTCTGACCAAGTTTCGTGAATGTCCAGTGAAAATGTAGCCTCTATTGCACACACAAAGTAAAGTTGAACAGACGACAGACATCAAACGATCACAATAGCTCACTTTGAGCACTTCAGTAATAGTAATAATAATAATCATCATCATCATTATCATTATTTCATAACACACAACTGAGAAAAAATTCCAGAACATTTCTCAAAGCGATGTACATTGTATGTGAAATAAACGTAGATTTACATATAAGCTAGAATTTTGTCGTACGCAAGTTATGTGAAACTAACCTTGAGTAAACGAATGCAGGCTACTTCATCTTTTGAGGTTTAAAAATCTTACCATGATAAAGTAGCAGACACATATCAATAAATGTCTCTGTGAGACACGATGAACACTTCAAAATGATTAAACAAACCCCAGGAGGCATATGTGATAAATGCAATAGTGATTTTATATTTTTGGTTAAAACCAAATTTTTAAGCTCAATATAGCTTTTTCACTTCAAGAAATGTTCGCCACCACAAATCACTGTTGACAGCAATATAGCGGAAGTTTCTGGTTTCTAGGCATTATGTGGTGACTTCTGTTTTGCTTTCGTTTGTGGTTTTAGCCCGACAAGTAAAAAAATGAATCGAGTAATTCTATAGATCAGAGCGTCCGCGCCACACATTTGTTACAGTTGTCCATGCAAATAAGCTTAACAATCACGCTCACACCTCTGTACTGGCTGTAAAGTTGTGAACTGAAGTTAAATCTAAGGGACATAAAACAGCCATTGTTTCAATGGATGGCCCTTGTTTGACATATAGTTTAAAGGTTAACGTACAAACTACTACCATCATGTGACATTAGCTCAGTAACCAGTCATGGGATAGATTCGACACAATTAAACACATCTGATAGATTGTATAATTAGAAATAAAAAAAGGTAATTGAATTGACAATTCTTTTGACTTACTGACTGAAATCGAAAACACTTTCCCTACAAAATTATAGCTTTTATTTAAGCCATTACTTTCCAAGACTGAATGAAATGCCAAGGAAATGACAGTTCCTGCAAGCAGTAGAGAACTGAATATTGCCCACTGGCATGAAGTTGACCAGACGACAGATGAAGTAGCAACTTCCGGTGTATGTTTGTAACCAGTCATCACGGGTGCTGCACCATCCAATTCGGTCAATTTCAATCAGAGACAGAAATCAGTCGTTTGCTCTGTACCGTTATTTGGAATGGAAAGCAATCATGATCATTTAGATCGGACCACTGCCTGAAATTATTCGCGTTAGATTTGAGAATTAAAACACTGAAAAACTTACATTAATTTATATTACATCCATGTTATTTTATGTGCTTTTTAAATCCGAGCACTAAAACTATGTGAAACATGTAGCGTTTTTACCATTCGGCGTGAAAAGTGGTGACTTGTTTACAACTGTTTTCAAGGAAAGAAATATCAAGACGGTGCATGTATAGCGTTTGTCAAACTCCCGTTGATTTAGGCGGAAGTATTTAACGTGAAATACGTTAAGTTAGACGGCCAAAGGCAGTCATTGGGCGAATGTTTATTTAAACTGTGTAACGTGTGTCAAAATTAAATTATCATATTACAAAACAAATATTATATAATACAGAAATAAAATTAAACCGCATTGCCAATGGTTGTAAATTAAAGTTATACGAATATGTTTAAATTCGAATGCGAAACAAGTTCCCTCAACTTACAACTATCGTTCACGTGACATCGTCCAATTTCGAATCAGTCACTTAGTTGAGAAAAATATTATATTATTGGTAGGTACTGCCAAAGCAAAACATGCCGCCTGGGTGGGGATTGAACCCTGGAATATCATTGCAAAACAAACACAGTACTACTAACGACTAGATCATCGAGGCCCAAAGTATTTAATCGGTATATACTTCAGAATATGTTTAGGAATAGGCAAAAAAAACAACAACAAAACAACGTTGGCAAGAGATACAAGCTTCAATACGTATAGTAGATGACTAGATTTAACAGAGAAACTCGAGACAGTGTCAACAAAATGCCTAAGAAAAATCATACAAGGGTGTCGTCAGTGCAGTTATAGAACATACCGGACGTATGCAGTGTCTGGGCTCTAAATGGATTAGGGCTGCAGGGATAGAAAAGGCCAAATGTAGCAGCTGATACGGCTCCTTGTTTCACAAGCAGGTGTAGCTGAAAAACGTAAATGGTATTAAATCGAGCGGCTTATCAGATATGTGCCTTAGTAGCTCGGTTGGTGTAATGTTCCCTGTCAGCAGAATGTCCTGAAGTGACTCCCGGTCGAGCCACGATTTTTCACTTAATAATTTTGATGTACTGCAAAAATAACTTGCAGCATGGCTACTGCTTCAACACCTCTAAAACGTTTCATGAAGTCTCTGTTATTTTGGGAATAGCAGTTTCTATTTCTTAAAAGACCCTTGGCACAAGTTTTTGTGGAGTCGTGATTCATTTACCATAATTACGTTCTAAAACATGTTAACTCCTCATTTACATTTTGTATCGATTGAATTTATTCAATCGTATCCAAAGTTAAAAGAGTATTTCAGACCCTTACGGCCGAACTCTTAACACAAATTTTTGTCGAATACGACCGAAAAGTAGTTCTATATTACTGTCCTCTGTTTTAAAAATTATATAGTAACAGATCTAAATAATATCAAAACATTACAGAATAGCATAATATTATATTGTTGTTTTTCTTATAATTTGTAACTTAAATCAACGAGGTATCTGTTCTGTATTGAACTATTTTCCTACGCGGTTCCTACGTCAGACCGGTGTGACATGAGAAATGTAAGACCCGTGAAATACGTATCGCTACACCGGATACACTAAATTCAGTGTTTCCGCGAGAGTGCATTTTCTGCGGTTTGACGCACTCATTTTGTCAATAACGCAACAGAAATAGCAAAGAGCGTCTCCTATGACGCAATTAAAATGTGTATAATCAAATTACTACAAAAACAACATTTCAAAACGCTTCGAAATGCAAGATAAATTGATAAAATACGCTTCCGGTATGGGATATGTTAAATTTTGACCCTATTGCGTCGTCGTTGTCGTCTGATTTCGGATCGACCCGCATTTTGTACCATTGCTTTTTTGTGTGTTGATTCCTATGATACCGTCATCATAGATCGTAGATGCACAATAAGAGATGGTCGACGAACCTTAATAGGGGAAACAAAAACGTCTTTATGAGTGATTTTAATGATCATTTTGTAGTCATTTCGATCAGACTGTCACTATTGAAAGGGGTTTAAGCGTGCCAAATAATATCCAAGTTTAATGTCTATGGTTGAATGCACTTATGAAAAATTCGCTTTGTGGACAAATTTGACTTTTGAGATGCAGTGACAAAATAGAAAGCATCCAAAGAGAAACACCTGTTGTCTTGCCAACCCTTTGATTACCCACCATTTTGTGATGTATCACATGCAGTTTTACAGAAGTAAACTGAATAAAACTTCTTTAACACAGTCATGCCTTTTATTTTTTTTACAATAAAGGGTATGAATCTCGGAGTTTCTAAATGAAAGCCGGAAGTTGCAATATGACCTTAGCTGTTGGGTGCAATGTTAAATCCGAATTAATTCGTACAATACAATCAACCTTATGGGCATATCCCATAACTTTTGAATGACATTTAAAGTTGTTCAAACCATAAATTTTCAGTTCAGTTTTGTCAAAATCCATTTCTCAGTTACGATTCACAGCTTAATACTTCATAGGAAGGTTGAACATAGTCACTGAATGACATAATGTAAGCACATGGGTTCCTATCTCAAAAGTAAAGTTTACACAAATGGTGAAAGGTCAAAATTTGTGGACAGTTGTGTCTCCAGTTTATAACTTTACTCGTGCAAGGGTTGTCCTGATATTCACACATGTATGTGTACAGTCTATGTTGTCCTGATATTTACACATGTATGTGTGCAGACTGTGTTGTTCAGAGACAATCGATCCTCCAGCACTTTCAGTCCTTTGATTGCGAGTGTTATGATCTGAGTGCAAATTATTTGTGAAGGTGAAAGCAATTAGTATTTGAATGTTTTTCGATCATAGATGGGTACCGCGTGTCCGAAAAGTTTGTCAAACAGAATCGTATGCTATCAATTAAATTTCTTAACAGGTCTTGCAGTGTTGTTTGGTCACAAATGTTTGATCCAGTAACCAAGGTTTGAATGTCTTCTGGTCACCAATGGTCACGTTCAGTGTCAAAGTTCTGTGATATTGACCCAATACTCAATACATGTGCTCAATGTAGTCACTTTCTGACAATTGTAATGTGTTAAGCTTGCCTCAAGCTTTCCGATGTCACATGATGAATTCTAAGGACCACAATGAAAGTTAGTGGATTTAAATGCCTTCTTTTTGTGTTATCTAAGGTGTTAGTTTTAGGACATCTAATGATCACAAGTTTTATTGAATTTGTATGTGTTTTTATTAAATAGTATCTAATAAATCTATCTGGTCAACAACTTTTAAGAATGCGGTATTGCCATGAAATTTTGCGTGTAAGTAGCTTATATGGAGATGTACCTTTGGATTGTATTAGGGTTACCTGGGGTCAAGGTGGCTGTTACTAAAAATAGAACAAGAGCTGTCCCATGACAGCACGCTCGACTATTCGAAAGCTTGTCAGTAAAATGGTTTTTTTGTCTAAGAACAGGATTGGTGTTTTGTGTAATTGTCTATATGAATTGAGGTCAAAGAAATGCAACTTGTTCAAAGACCTGACTGTAAATGTACATTACGTTTAAAGCCTTACCCTGGATTCTGTAAGCCAACTGGAGGGAGGAGGGGAGGGGGGTGGGGGATAATTTCAAAGAAATACATAACCTTGTATATTTGATCATGAATAACTTTGTAACATTTCAAAATTGATATGCATAAAATTAAAAAAGCATAACTGCTGCATGCTGCATAATTGTTTTATGACATTTCAAAAATAAGCCATTTCGAGTACTTCGGTCTGGTAAAAACTGTGAAAAAATTCCAAGTTAAAAAGGGGCATAAATCTGTCAAAAATCATCAACAGTAGTGAAGATGTTGATAGTAAAAATACATTTTAAGTTTCAAGTCAATATGTTCGATAGTATTCAAGATATTAGACTTTATAAAAATCTTTAACTAAAATTCTAAGTTGAAAAGGGACATAAATCTGTCAAAAATCAAAACAGAGTTATGGGGATTGTTTCCTTAGGTGTAGATGATGATGGTAAAGATATATTTTGAGTTTCAAGTCAAGACCTTTGATAAAATTCAAGATATTTGACTTTATAAAAATCTTTAACCAAAATTCTAAGTTAAAAAGGGGCATAAATCTGTCAAAAATCAAAGCAAAGTTATGGGGATTGTTTCCCCAGGTGAAGATGTTGATGGTAAAGATATATATTGAGTTTCAAGTCAATACCTTTGATAGTATTCAAGATATTTGACTTAATAAAAAACTTTCACCAAAAATTCTAAGTTAAAAAGGGGCATAAATCTGTCAAAAATCAAAACAGAGTTATGGAGATTGTTTCCTTAGGTGTAGATGTTGATGGTAAAGATATATATTGAGTTTCATGTCAATACCTTTGATAGTATTCAAGATATTTGACTTTATAAAAAACTTTAACCAACACAGACGCCGATGCCGACACCGACGCCGGGGCGAGTGCAATAGCCTCCTTATTCTTCGAATATTCGAGCTATAAATGGCTTCCGACCGATAACCTGTTGAGAATGAGGTAACGCCATGAAAATTGGTATGTAGGTAGCTTATATGGAGATGTAGCTCTGGATTGCATTTGGGCTACCTGAGGTCAAGGTCAGAGTAGCTGCAACTAAAACTAGAACAAGGTTGTCCTACATCGCTCATCTGATGAATGACATATTTATGACCGGAATTCGACTTAACCAGGATTTTCTTTGATTTGACCTGGAGATCAAGTTTTTTTTATCCGAGGTAACCAACATTCAATTTTGACTTACAAATCATTGGGACAAACACTCTGATCAAATTTCACGACAATATGGTATTACATGTGGGAAATAGTGTTAAGAAGATTTAAATTTGATTCGTTCCAGTGACCTAGTTTTTTAACCTAGTTTCAAACATGATCTAGAAAACCATCGAGTCAAACATTCTGACCAAAATTTCAGGAAATTTGGATATTAAACATGGCCTCTAGAAAGTTAACAAGGTTTTTCTCTAATTTTAACCTGTGACTTATTTTTTGACCCCATGTGATCTACATTCGAAGTTCACCTAGAAATCATTAAGACAAACATTCTGACCAATATTTTGATTCCCAGATGACCAAATTTCTATCTCAACCCAGACCATGCAAAGACAATATTCTGACAAAGTTCTAACAGATCCAAGTAAAATACGGCCTGTGTAAACATGGCGGCAACTGTTGAGACACAGATAATAGACAACTGGTGATCACAACACTTCAACTGGTGATCACAATGCTCCAATGTAATCACAACGCTCCAACTGGTGATCACAACACTTCACCACAACACTTCAACTGGTGATCACAACACTCCAACTGGTGATCATAACTATTCAAAACATTTCGACTGGTGATCACACTGCTCCAACTGGTGATCACAACACACCAAAACACTTCAGCTGGTGATCACAACACTTCAATGATCCGACTGGTAATCACAACACTTCAACTGGTGATCACAGCACTTTAAAACATTTCAACTGATGATCAAAATGCTCAAACTGGTGATCACAACACTTCAACTTGTGATTACAACGCTCCAACTGGAGCTTAAATTAATCATCGAGACTAAAATGTATTTTCCCTATATAGTTTTTTTTTTCTTCATCACACTCTTTCTGAATGAGTATAACTGTCAATCTAGATAAAGCACAATTTCTGTTAAATGGGCTTTTTTTCCACACAGCAGGTGGAGAAAAAGTAATATACTAAAAGACAATAAATAAACTATTTATTGCTATCCCTTTACAGAAACTGCAACATTCATGATTAAATCTCATTTTTCTCCACTACTTCAAAATAGACATACCTGGAATGAAGTAAAACTGTTACTCACATTTTACTGCAAATCAATTTATTGATACAGTGAGACCTGTTTTATCCAGGATTCTACATATAAACTATCCCTTAAGGACAAGCTAACTTGTGCTTATACATGTACATGTACCTGACAAGAATAATCTTGCTGAATTTCTCTCCTTATATTGACTATACAAAAGGATTGAGCGTAGGTTATACATTTAAATGATTTATACACAGGAATACAATCAACAGTACTATAAGCAAACTGATATTGGACTTGGTCATTTAAATTTTCCACATTAACATTTTGATCTTTGTAAGTGCAATTTTCAATCCCAAACAGCTTCCTAGCTGTGGGGTCAGCTGACGTGACCTTTACAAGGTCATTCTTGGGTTTTCAGTGTTTCCGCTTATGTTGTGATAACTGGTTCAGTGTAAAGCTGCTGTAGCTACACTGTGGACACTGGTGGGGCCGGGTACCAGTGTGTATATTCATGTGATCTTTGAGTTTCCATTCGAAGTAAAATCCCTTGTTGCATACCTTACAGAAGAACCTTTTCAATTTGGAATGGAACATTTTTATGTGGGATGACAGCTGGTGACTGTACCTGTAAAATACAATGTTAAAGATACTGTTAAATACATTGTTTAAAGATACTGTAAAATACACTGTTTAAAGATACTGCAAAATACACTGGCTATAGATACTGCAAAAAACACACTGATTATAGATACTGTAAAATACACTGTTTAAAGATACTGCAAAATACACTGGCTATTGATACTGCAAAAAGACACACTTTTTATAGATACTGTAAAATACACTGTTTAAAGATACTGTAAAATACATTGTTTAAAGATACTGCATTAGACACATTTTTATAGATACTAGTAAATAACATTGTTTAAAGATACTATTAAATACATTGTTTAAAGATACTGTTAAATACATTGTTTAAAGATACTGTTAAATACATTGTTTAAAGATACTGTTAAATACATTGTCTGAAAAACTGTTGAATACATTGTTTAAAGATACTGTAAAATACACTGTTTAAAGATACTGTAAAATACTTGTTTAAAGATACTGTAAAATACACTAGACATTGTAAAAATGTTATTCTCGAAGCTTTTCATTTGGCTACTTTACACAAATGTTTGCAAATTTGTTAAATACTATGCTATACATCTTTGAAGAGGCATACCCTTAATTAAGTGAAACAATGGGTAGGATTTGCACCAAACCTGAAAGCTTCAATGAAAAATTCCTGCAAACATTGATAAAATTGGCATAATGTGTAAACAGCAGAGTCTTATCATCATCTGTACTGTTGGGTTATTCAGTCAGTGACTTTTCTTTTAGCACATTAAAGACAGGTCCCTATTAGAAACATTTATAGTTATACCTACTTGTAGTATTTACCGCACACATCACACTGGAACGGTCGTTCATCAGAATGAGTCCTCATGTGATATTTGACACAACGGTTCGTTTTGAATTTTTTCCCACATATCTCGCACATACAGTTTCTAACATTTAAATGAGTCACTTTCTTGTGGTAATGTAGATAACTGGCGTCATGAAAATTCTTATTGCATATACTGCAATGGGCTTTTACACCAGCGAGTTGCTGTGTGTGTTTTCTTCGGTGAGTATAAAGATTGTTGTACATTAAGAAAGCTTTACCACAGAAATCGCAAACAAATTTTTTGTTAAAATCATGTAAATTCATATGTTTACTTAATTCCTTCTTTTCAAAGAAGCGTTTTTTACAAATACTGCATCGGAAACGTTCGTCTTCAACTTCATGTTTGTAAAATACATGTTTGTTCATGATGTTGCTGGATAAAACTTTGTCACAGTACTTGCACTGTCTGTTACATCTACCGTCAACAAAATGTGCATTGTACTTACGCTTATATGCATAAGTTCTCTTACACACCTCACAAAAATATGACCCAAGACCTGCCATCTCGTCCTTTTTCCTTTTCTTTTTAACTTTACTCTTACAAACACCATCCTTCACATGATTCAAGTAACTACCTTTCAATTTGTATGTTTTGTTACATTTTTCACAGGAAAATGTTGCTTTATTTTTAACATTTGACTGTTTCTTTTTTTGGAGTGTTCCAAATCTGTCACCATAGTGATAATCGGGATCTGTTTCACCTGTTTCAGTATCATTAGACTCACTTCTTTCTTCATCACTTAATTCATAATCTCTGTCACTGTCAGAATCATCATCCACATCCTGTTCAGTATCTTCAGGTTCATCATCAGAGTTTAGTTCATCCTTTCCTGCTGAATCAATTTCATTACTAAACACAATGTTTACAGAAGTATCAGATTTACCTGCTGGATTATTAACATTCACTTTCTTCAGTTCAGTTTCTGTGCTCTTATTCTGGGCATCAGTTTTAGAGATTGATGAACTACTGACCTTTAAACATGGTGAAGGGAATTTTGGTCCTTCATTCTTGATGGTTTTTGGTCTGCCTCTCTTCCTTATGTTAGGTTTGGCAGAAATGTTCATCTCTTCCTTTTCCATCATCCGTTTCAGTTTTACTGAACATTCTTTCAAGGCAGTGTGAATTTTTGTACCACCTGTATATGAAAGTATGCTTCCTGTCTCAACTGGTTGTATTGTCTTGGGGTGTGTAGTGTTTACTATTGTAGTCTCTGAAAACAACATTGTGAATGTAAGAGTTTTTATTTCATACTGAGATAAACAACAAAAACCTTACACAGACGGTCTGTATATACATACACTTAAGTGGTCACTTAATGCAGTTGAATGCTTGAAAAAGTTGGCAGCATTTGTATTGAAAAATTGCAGTAAAGTATTTTAAAGTTTGCAAAACAAGAATTCGCTAAAAGTAAATCCATTTAAAATGAACCTTTAGCATGATTTATAAATAAACTAGAGCTATCACTAAATGTGATTAATACCCCCAAAAGACTGCTTTATAAACTGAGGAAGTTCGTAGTAACAGAATACCTTGCAATAAAAAAATAAAATAGAGATATTGTTCTTGGAAATAACTCAAAAGCAACAAAGGGCAATAACTCTGTAATTACTCAAGATAGAGTTATGGTTCCTGTGCACTGCACTTCCTCTCAATGTACTTGACCATTGTATAAATTTGTAATGAATTCCAACCAGTAGTTTTCAAGTTATGCTCCGGTCAAGGAGAAGTAACAAAGGGCAATAACTCTGTAATTACTCAAGATAGAGTTATGGTTCTTGTACACTGCACTTCCTCTCATTGTCTTAGACCATTGTATGAAGTTGTATTGAATTCAAACTTGTAGTTTTCAAGTTATGCTTCAGACAAGGAAAAGCAACAAAGGGCAATAACTCTGTAATTACTCAAGAATGGGTTATGGTTCCTGTGCACTGCACTTCCTCTCAATGTACTTGACCATTGTATGAAGTTATATTGAATTCCAACTTGTAGTTTTCAAGTTATGCTCCGGACAAGGAAAAGTAACAAAGGGCAATAACTCTGTAATTACTCAAGATAGAGTTATGGTTCCTGTGCACTGCACTTCCTCTCAATGTACTTGACCATTGTATGAAGTTGTATTGAATTCCAACTTGTAGTTTTCAAGTTATGCTCCGGACAAGGAAAAGTAACAAAGGGCAATAACTCTGTAGTTACTCAAGATATAGTTATGGTTCTTGTACACTGCACTTCCTCTTTTTGTGCTAGACCATTGTATGAAGTTGTATTGAATTCCCACCTGTAGTTTTCAAGTTATGCTACGGACAAGGAAAAGTAACAAAGGGCATTAACTCTGTAATGAGTCAAGATGGGAGTTATGGTTCTTGTGCACTGCACTTCCTCTCAATGTGCTTGACCATTGTATGAAGTTGTACTGAATTCCAACTAGTACTTTTCAAGTTATGCTCCGGACAAGGAAAATGCAACAGACCGCCTGACCGACCGCCCGACCAACCACCGGGTGACTCCTATATACCCCCCCAAACTTCAATTTGGGGGTATAACAAAGAGGAAAATTTGCGAAAGTAGCGAAAAATTAAATGAATCATCACAAAAACATCGCAATTTACAGGTACAATGTACTGGTATCTTTTATTCTTACCCAGTTGATGGCATTTCTGTCTTTGCAACTTGGACAGGTCAAGTCATGCTGTAAATCTTTGCAGTGCAATCATGATAGGCAATGCTGGCTATTTAAGCAGTTTATTTGTTATGGGTACCCTTTTAAGCAATTAATGGAACAGTCCAAATTGAAAAATGGACAAAATACCATTTCAGAAATTGAATAACACATTCTAACATCTACCTATGAGACTTCCATTGTGTGTTGGATACACAGGACTGTCCTTCGAATCCGAGACCGTGTATATCTTTGGTCGACTGTCATCTAAATTATCAAACAGAACAACTGTCTTCTTTGGAGAATTTAGATGAGCTGAATCTGTGGGTATGAAAATTATATTTTTTGTAACATACTGAAATGAATGAAATTAATGTACTACTGATTATAAATAACCCCACAACAGTTTGTTGTTGTGTACGAGTTAAAAGACCATTTCAACCATATTTTTGGTATTTTTAACAGGCGGGCAGTTAACCAAACCATTCTTCCTGGGAAGAACAAGTACTAGACTACTATCCTCCTTAAGAATGGCCACCTTTCTCACATAAAGAGACATGGTAGGTATCAGGGCTTGAACCAATGACACTCAATCTACGAAAGGTTACAGTGAGAGGTTTGAATTACTTAATCTTGGGCAGACTGTCTATTAGAGAATACAAAATCTAATCTTTTATCTCAGTAAAGAAAATAATAAGCAGTAAAAAATCAGCCGAGAATGGTAAGAGAGTTGTTCAGGTAGGAAGTACAGCTCTACCTACCACATGTACAAAACAGCCACTGTTTCTCAGCAAACAGCACTCTAATGGAATCTTCTTGTTGCTTTGTCACATACAGAAGCAAGGTGTATACATCCATTATCTAACAGTCTGAAAAGAGGTTCAAAAGTAAGAGTTTAGTTTAAACTAATTTTCTTAATATATTGATTGCACACTTATGTCTTGGAACTTATATTAACAACTTTTTATGAAAGTCTGACATGTGTGATTAGTAAAGTTTGAGTTGAAAGAAGGTACTGAAGGACAATGAATTAGTGAATGCAGGCTAATTCTGTTCTGCTGTTGACATGACTCTGGTTCTGCTGTTGACATGACTCTGGTTCTACTGGTTTGTCTACTTAACTCTTCCACAAACATTGAAAAAAGCAGAAAACTCTGTGAATTATAAACATTCTCAATTCTAACTTTTCTCCTGAACTGTCAAATCTGTCGACTGATGCATGCCAAAAACATACAACGTGCATTTTTTTTCATGCCTTTGTCATTATTATTTAGTCTAACAAAGGCAAAATTACCGAAAATTGCACTCAAAAAAAAGAATTTGAAAATTATTCATAATTTAAATTAATAATGATCACTACATTCATTTTGAAAGTGGCTATAGGTAGCCAGACCTAGTTTTATCATTATTATTCTGATTTAATCATAGGCTGATTTATCTTGCTTTCTTCAACACAATTGTCATGTGATACTTATTTTATTCAAAATCAGAAATGGAGAAAATCCAGCAGAAAGTAGATATTGTTAAATAAATTTCTAAAAAAATTAAAATTTAATCGAGAAATGCCACAAGTGGATGAAGCTATATGATGTCCCAAACTGGAATGACACATGATTCAAATGGTCAACTCAACATTTTCAGAAAGCTTAGCAAAGTATATATTTGATAGATATATACCTTTTTCTCACAAACTTCCAAACATATGACTCAAAATTAATGATATCATTGACACTCTCATGTATTAAAGAATCAGCCTGTGCAACTCCGTATAAAATATATAAACAATCTCGCTCGTTTCAATGTAGAATTAGACCACATGTTTTTCCACCTCAACCATTCTTTGCAACTAAATAGATACCACAAAAGAAATGTCTTGCCACTTGTCTTTATAACATTAAGTCTTTCCATCTACTAATTATTTGCATTGTCTTGATTAAAAATGAATTCTGAAAATAAATCAATGAAATAAAATATTATTTGCATATTTGGATGTCAATTTGTAGGAATTCCTTTTGATGTTTGTAAGTTTTATACTGAATAATGGGAGTTCACCTCTTTAATAGCATAGTGCTAAGTTTTCATTAGTTAGTATTTAATGATTAATGAAGGTGCACAGTTTTATACTCAAAATACATACAACATAATCTGCTTTTAAAATAAAGTTTCACCATTTGTCTTTAGGAAAAAATTAAAATCATAAACCTTAACTATGTATCAAGCGTTAAAAGCAAGTTTTATTTAATCCATGTTGACAGTCATCTTCATTTTTCCGAATAGACTTATTACAGTGAATTGGAAAGAAAACTGTTTGAAACTTCTTCAAGTTTGTTTCTACCACAACAAATTTTCTCATGTCTGATAGCCTGTCTTTTTCTGAACATTTTGATATAAAATTTATACTGGCTAGAGTCCTACAACCGGACACTTTTCAAACATATTTTGCGATAACTCTGACAATTATTGTATCTAGCGATCAAAATTTTACCAGTAGAAAGTTAGGTTCTTCTCCGAAACGAAAAGCTAACTTGTTAACTCATAAGTCTAAATCAATCACATTTTTGGGGCCCGACTGTGGGGTTACCAAATTGCTGTATTTTATTAACCAACTGTACCATGTTTCCGGACAGGTAGTTTAAATAGATTTGTTTAATTGTGATGTTAGCTTTTAAATCATGTTAACTGTATCAATTATTCGACACATTAATGAAGTATCATAATAAAAGGTTTAACTTGTGATTTTGTTTTGCTGGGCCTCACAGAAAAATTGCGCATGCACAGTCTGTCACTTTCCACTTTTCCCCCAACAATGTAAGCATGCTTTCAGTGACTGACAAAATAAATGGTGAGATTTCTGGTCAAATAATTACATTAAACTGTTGTTTCTGCACTTTGTTGATGGAAATCAAGTGTCTGTTTGATCTACACCACATGATTGTGAATATTAACAAAATATTCACGCATTTTAACAAGTGTCCGGTTTGATGGTCGTCCGGGTTTGGTGGTCCCCAACCAGTACTGATGTTTTTTGTTAAAAATTTGATATTGAGGTCATTTCCAGACCAACTGTCATCAGATTATCATGCAATCTAAAAAAAAAATGCAAACTTTAAGATACTATTCTTGCTTGCCAAAACTGAACACAAACATTTGAAATAAAATATTTTTAGATGTTTTGACATATGAAAGTATTTGAAGCACAGCAAATTAGAATATATTTGATTACTCTGTGATTGCAGAACCTTCAGCAATGCCAATCATATCAATCAATACAACAATAGAACATTTCGCACATACTTAATCAGTATATTAGGAATAGGGGGTGAAATTATAAAGGGAAACATAAATATTCGATACGTGTCATAACCGCATGACCTAATGTCATGAACAGATGAAGGGAACTTTTCAACTGAATTATACCTACCTGCTATGCAAATGGTGGAAATGAAAGTAAGGGACGTCACTCGAGCTGATTTGTCCGAGCTCACGATAAGAAGACAGTAAACGAAAATTATTCTCAGCACTATAAAATCTCGCGAAAACTCCATGTGATTGTGAAATATTGTCTCGAAAATTACAAAACTAAATGAAAACATTAAGAATTACCGAGAAAAAAGTGAAAAGTCTACAGCACCCGGTATTCCCAGGCGGTCACCCATCCAAGTACTAACCGGGCTCGACGTTGCTTAACTTCGGTGATCGGACGAGAACCGGTGTTTTCAACGTGATATGGCCGTAGACATTTATGGTCGTCAACTTTTGCATTATATATGTAATACGTGGGAAATCAACCTTGAACTCAAACTCGCGCATTCATACCCCTAAAACTCCTTCACATTATGGTTATTTCACTTGTTTACACGAGAACACTGAGAACACGCACGCAGACCTGTACTAAAGAACTGTCGAAATGTGCACCCATTACTCATGCAGCTCGGGTTCGAGCACGCCACCTTTCACTTCAGCAGCCGGCACATCACACCAACGCGAAAGTGAGATACATTATTAAAGTTTGTAGATCTATAGCCTAACGTGCTGGGCAAACTTGAAATGGCACAGCACTATAAAATCTCGCGAAAACTCCATGTGATTGTGA
>JAFMSR010000014.1:4048936-4198824 GCA_022818135.1 Saxidomus purpurata | reverse complement strand
GAATATACATTTGGCTGCAAAATAAATATACCCATTAGAGGAATATACACTTGGCTACAAAATAAATATACCCATTAGAGAAATATACACTTGGCTGCAAAATAAATATACCCATTAGAGGAATATACAATTGGCTGCAAAATTAATATACCCAGTAAGAGGAATATACACTTGGCTGCAAAAAAATATACCCAGTTAGAGGAATATACACTTGGCTGCAAAAGTAATATTTCCGTCTAGATGAATGTCACTATAATAAGACTTTCTGAAAGTCAGCTATATCCCCCTCTGGAAAGGATGACCTTTGATGCCTCAGTGTGACCTTGACCATAAAACAGCACAGATAGAGGAATCTCACAATGATTACATCATCAAACTTCCCACACTGTTTGTATTATGGTTCAAGGAAAAATACAAAATCCGACCTGACTTTTACTATCTGAGTCTGACATGTAAAAACATAGTTGGAATGTAACTTCTATACACTGTCTCTATCTAACTAATATCTGAGTAGGACATGAACTAATGTTGGAGTAGGACATGCACAAACACTGAAGTGTGACAAAAACTAAACTTGATGTAGAACGTAACTAAATGTTGGACAGTAACATGAACTTTCATTAAAGAATGACATGAATCAACATTGAGGTGTAACATGATATAATCCTGAAATGTGACATGGATTAACAGTGGAAAGTAAGATGAACCAACAATTAAGTGCAGCATTAACTAGTTCTGGAGTGTGTCATGAACTAACTTTGAAGTGTGACATGAACTAAAGCTGAAAAGTGACATGAATTAACACTGAAGTGTGATGTGAACTAATTCTGATGTATGCCTTTAAAGTGTGACATGAACTTACACTGGAGCTTCACATCTTTGAGCTAATCTTCGAGTATAACATGAACTAATGACTGAGTATGAAATGAACCAATATCAACATGTAAGATGAAGAAACATTAAAGTGTGAACTTATCTGAGAGTGTGAGATCTATTAACACTGAAGAATGACATCAACTACTGTTGAAATGTTACACCAAGTAATGTTGGAATGTGACATGAACATGAACATGCACAGCTGTGACCTCTGCACATCAACTCAATAATGTGAACATTTGACTTATGTTTTATACAAACAATTCCACATGTTTAAAAGATATAGAAAAACATAAATAACAGAACACCAGTAATATAAAGACATAATGATTAACGTGTAATTTTTCTCTATTCCTCTCTGCCTATTCCTTATAAATAACAAAACATGTCTAATTAACTTGGAACATAAAACCTAAAATAGCTGAGTCGTGATGTAAACTAACATTTTAGTTATGACAGTCAACAAGAACTGATGGTCGAACATAGTATATATGTATCAGATTTCATACAGTGTGATATTATGTTGCAAATCACCATGTTTTTTTCACCACTCCTTAAAGACAATCAGACAAGGAGGTCAAGATCTGGTCACATTACTGTAGACTTTGTTCTTTTCTGCAAGTTTGTTTTTTTTCATTAGTCTTTGGAAATGAAGTACATGTGTATATATACCTCACAAATTTCACAATCTCACTAAAATTTCTGCCAAAAATTGGTGAAGATTGGCAGACATTGAAAAGACATTCTGTAAGCTCCCTCACAAGTTCAAGAAACTAATGAATAATTCTAACATGACTCATGATTTTGTCTCTATATACAAAAGGTAGAAAAATTATGTTATATTAAACCAACCAACGTGGGAACCGATATGCTGTAAACATAACGTCATATTGCGCCGCATAATGTAAAATGAGCTTTCGTGTAAAAAGTAACGCTTTGCATTTATTCACCTTTTGTAATATATGGTCATGTTAGAATTGAAATAACATCCTTTTTAGCTTTGTTATCATCTATTATGGTGGTGTGGTGGCCGAGTGGTTAACGCTCTGGACTACCAATCCGGAGGTCCCCGGTTCGATTCTCGGCCGGGGCACTGGATATTTCAGAAACGCTTTTCAGTGTTTCCCACCTATCTGAGATGAACTGGTAAGAAACCCACAGGTAGTCTCACGTGTATCGGTGCTATACGCCGGGCACGTAGAAAAGAACCAAGGGGTCTATTCATGAAAGAACTAGGGTCTGGTACCCAAATTCCCTTGTATCTGCTTCTGTCTCTAAAATAAAGGACCACAATGGAAATAAGAGCTTGCTCTTTATTGTGTTATCCTTGGTACTTGGTACTGAAATAAATACATACATAATAAACAATAATTTATTGTACTGATGGGCAGTTATTAACCACTCCGGCATATCAGTACTCCAAATCATTGTTTATTAAACGATGAACACCACTGGAACGGATGTTATTTCATAAATAATACACTGAAAAGTCAACACAGACAGATTACAAATATATCAACTTTTACAGAGATGGGTACAGCATTGTTCATACCGTATTTCCCCGCTTATAAGACGAGGAAATAAAGTCCCGATTTTTGCCTCAAAGTGGGGTCCTCGTCTTATAAGAGAGGCCACGAGATTCAACCAAAAATAAAAATCAATCCTAGATACATTTGTGATGAAATTGGCAATATCGAATGTCGTACCGCGAGTGTTTATGAACAGACGTCAGTCAAACAATTACCAGTGCCGTACGTTGGCGAATTACGTTATTGTATTAACTCACCTCCGCAGACGATCGCAAATGTCGCCATTTGCAATCATTTAAAGAATCTGAAGGTAAAAGTGACCAAAATAAATGGTGCCGACTTTTTCCGTCATATTTGTTTTTTCCGGTATGTTATAAGCCGCCGAGAATTGGTTCCTGAATCAAGCATTTAACCAAGGTTAATGTAAAGAAAACCGATAATCAGTCTAGTCTGTGTATTGTTTATTCGGATATTGATTTTTGGTGACACTTTGAGATGATAATTGCGTACGGTAAATACGTGTCATCGGCTGATTAATCAATTTATGAAAACATCTGGCAGCTTGTGTATAATTATTAAGAGTGCCCAGGACCCCCCAAATTAGCGACAATTACGTTGTAGTTAAAAAGAAAAAAAGGGGTGAGAGGCTTAGACAAAAGGCGTAAAAGTTTTTTTGTAAAATTCGTCGCTGCAGTTGTTTTGTCAACATTTAATTATAAATATGAAAGTTTGCATTTTTTGGCATTCATTTTGTGATTACTCCAAGAAATTGTAACAATGGGAATGAAAAACTATTTTTAACTGACTTTATTTCTATGTCGCTCATTTTTTTCTTTAAACTACGACGTAATTGTTGCACCTTTTGGGGATCGTCGGCACACTTAATTATTATATACAAGCTGTCATATGTTTTCATAGCTGATTAATCAGCCAATGACACATATTTACGCAATTATCATCTCAAAGTGTCACCAAAAATCAATATCCGAATTGACAATACACAATTTGGTTTATAATACTAAAAAAAAATCGGCGATTAAAAAATTAACTTATTAGCTTAGAAATCATCTGAACTTGATCAAAATAAAAGAAACTGGGACTCACTTAAAAAATTGCCTCGTCTTATAAATGAGTCTATCCAAAAACCACACAATTTCCATGGCAAAGTAGGGGGGTCGTCTTATAAGCGGATCGCCTTATAGGCGGGGAAATACGGTAAATGCATTGATATCAAAACTTCATAAATCTCAAAGTGAGCTAATCCGATAATGTCATAAATATATAAAACAAATTAGTTCATTGAATTATACACCATGAAGCAATTGGCTATTGCTTTTGCTTTTTTAGCAGTTTATAATATTGCTTTTAAGCTTATCAAATGATCAGTTAAATTGGAATAATGAAACTGAAAAAAAATATTCTGTTAGTTGTCCATCCAATGTGCATGAAAATTACGTAAGTTGTAGGGCCCTATCTATTTGCAATTAACTTTTTCTATGTAACATGAATTTTTACTTTATATCCACAGATGGACCTTTTTTTTTTTTTTTTACAAATTTATTCATCTGCCAAAATCTTTTTACAGAAATCAAACTTTTTTGTTACAACATAAAACAAATTTCTGTTGATACATGTATGTTAAATCATGAAAAACAAAATTCTAACTAAGAGCACATGCATACAACCCCTCCTTTCCATTAGGTTAGTTTTAGCTTCAGGTTTTAGCTTCAGAGAAAAAAGTTTTACCTATTTGTTAAATTTAATATTTTTTTGTTATAAAGCGAAATTAAATTTCTGCACACATGCTTCACATTGGCCAAAGAGCAAATACAATGTATTAGCATTAACTCTTACGCTGTTCGCGGCAGCTGATAAAGTGTGAAAAATGCAGTTCATGATCAGTCTGCACATTGATGCAGTCTGGAGACGATCTGCACTGTTAACTATTCACCCCAGTGAACAATAATGGAACATTCCATATTGAAAAATGGACAAATCCATTTTAGAAATGTAGCAGGGTATTGGTTAAAATAAACTACACTGTAGATTACAGTAATTGCAAGTTGACTTACAGCTTCTTGTTTAATCTGTTGTTTGACAGGACTCTCGTGTGTTGTTACTTCTATAGTCTCTTCAACAACCATGTCCTGACACACGACTATTTCTTCCTTGATATCGGTCGTCTCTACTTCTATCACTGAAAAATAAATGCACAAATCTGAAGACTTGTTAGCCCCAGTGACAAAATTTAAAAACAACTTGGTAGAAGAACACTAGATAATGCTAAATTTCAATTCTCCAAGACCTGGGCATTGTGCATAAGGCCAAAACTTTCAAGTTTTTCTTGTTATAAGTGTGTAGCAAAAAGACCCCTAGGGGGCAGATTTTCACACCAGTGGCATAATTTGAACAAAGTAGGAAGATGACCAGTAGGAAAAGCTACCCACCATACATTAAAGCCCTGGCCTTGCAGTTTAGGACAAGAATATTTCAAATATTTCTCCTATTGAAGTTGATGGTTATGTTACATTTTAACCAAGGGCATGAAGTAAGTGTTTGAACAGTTAAGTGTAGCTTTCCAGGTTTCCTCCCTTGTATCATTTATCACCTACATAATTAAATCAGAACTTGAGAAATTCTTTTAAACACTCATCCAAGGAATTTTATGCTATGAAAATTGTGACCTGTAGAGTTTTATCATGGAAACTCTATCATACATTACTATGACCTTTGACCCACTGACCCCAAAACCAACAGGGGCCATCTACATGTTGTAGGCAAGCTCCTGATTAAGTTTCTTGAAAGACAAATATAAATTGTAACCTGTAGTGTTATCAAGGAAAAGTTTATGTCCCAAGGGAAAACCCTGATTTTAATGAGATTTAGTATGGCTTAATTTGGACTAAGTTAATGGCCATAACTCTGATGTTACTTGTCCAATATAGAAACTAAAATCCAGGTGCACATTTGTAGAAGAGCAGTGCACACCACAAGATTTTCGATACAAACTTACAGAGAGACAAAAGTAAATCTATATCCCCTTCCCAAACTTTGTGGGGCATATGAAGATTCTTTGATTAGTAAAAAGGTGAAAAGTACAAATAAACAAGAGCTGTCAGTAGGACAGCGCGCTCGACTTTTTTAGTGCTTGCCAATAAAACAAAACTTTGACAGTTAAGGGCACACAAGACTTTAACTAGGAATTTCTAAGTACAAATCAAGAAAATTTTTCACAGAGTTATCTTCTTTTGCTTACAGATAGGTCTCATGATGGTTCATAAGTACTCCAACTTTCAAAGTAATATCTCAAATGGTTAAGTTAACAAGTGGACAAGAATGAAAATTTTAACTGAGTTTCTAAGTCAAAAAGGGCCATAATTTATATAAAATCCTTGACAGAATTACCTCTCCTGCCCATGTTTGGGAATCATGATGGTAAACAAGTATTCCAACTTTCAAATTAATATCTCAAACAGTTCAGTCAAAAAGTGGACTGGTACGAAAAACTTAACCAAGATTCTAAGTCAATAAAGGGCCTTAATTTTTAAAACAAATCCCTGACAGAGTTACCTTCTCTTGCCTACAGATGGAGGTAATGATGTGAACAAGCATGCAAAGTTTCAAAGCAATATCTCAAAGGGTTAAGGCAATAGTGGATTTTACCCATATTCAATGTATTTTCTAAGTCAAAAAGGGGCATAATTCTGTCAAAAATCTTGACAGAGTTATGTACTCTTGTCTGGTGATGTAGGTCATGATGGTAAACAAGTATGGTTAGTTGGTGGTACGAAAAACTTAACCAAGCTCAATACACTTTCTAAGTCCAAAAAGGGTCATAATTCTGTCAAAAACCTTGACAGAGTTATGTACTCTTGTCTGTACATGGAGGTTATGATGGTAAACAAGAATGGTAAGTCTCAAAGCTATACCTCTAATACTTTTGAAATAAAGTGGAGTGGTACGAAAAAATTAACCAAGGTTTGACACCGACGCCGACGCCGGGGCAAGTAGGATAGCTCCCCTTTTCTCCGAAAAGTCGAGCTAAAAAGAAGTTGGATTTTAAGTACTGGAATACCTTGATCAGTTGATTCAATGTCCACTTCTGTTTTTATATCTGCTGTTATTTCAACTTCATTCTCAACCTTGATATGTGCTTCCATTGCAACTTCAGACTTACTCAAGTCCTCTGGTATAACAAAAAGGTAAACATTGGTAATATACAAAGTCTATAAACTGCTTGCTGGTTATAAGCACTGTGACTTAGGCCGCACTGTGACTAAGACCACACTATGCCTAAGGCCAAACTATGACTAAGGCTGGACTATGACTAAGGGAGGACTGTGACTAAGGCCGCACTGTGACTAAGGCCGAACTGTGACTAAGGGAGGACTGTGACTAAGGCCACACTGTGACTAAGGCCGCACTGTGACTAAGGCCGCACTGTTCTCAATGCCAGAATGCTTGTGCGGTCTTTCAGACCCAAACAGCGCAGCACTTACTTATAAGTGAAAAGTTTAGGCAAGAATTTTACCGCCTTGGGAAAAAAGTTTGACAGCAGTGACAGTGTGACCTTGCTGCTTGCATCATGGCTGTGACATGGATGTCAGTGTGAGTATGTATGCAGAGAAGAAGTTCTTTGAATGACTTATTGATCGACACTTAAAACTACTTGTCCTCTACTTTTCAGTCTCAGACAATGCTTTCCTAAATCCTTCCCTGACACATTGCAGATATTTTCAATTGTTAACCAATAAGCTATTCATTAAAGTATATAACAATGGGTTGCTATCTCAGTAACCATGTCTAAGACATGATGCAATGTTTTAAGTTAACAAGTTTTCCAGGGATAGTGGTTCTAACAATTTACTACATGTTCAATAAGTGTAATGGAAACCTTTGATTTTAAGATACAGGTATCAGTACTGCTATATCATACCAAGGTGTTAATTTACATTTCACTATGTCCTTTGCCAGACTGACAGTAAAAAAATATGACTTTGTCTCACTTCAGCTTTAAGTTCCTGATACAAATATTACAACAAATATTGTCCCCTAACATTCAATGATAAGAAAATGGCTATGTCTTACCTTTTCAACCTTTGAAGTTTAAGTATCAAGTGAAAAAAGAAGTTTTATTTCAAAAAAAAAAAAAAAAAAAAAAAGTAAGAAACTGAAATTCATCTTCTGTCTAATTGTTCAGTTAAAAAAGTAAATGGATTATATGTAATTTACACAAAAGTCACAACTAGAATACATGTATGTAAGTTTAGGCACAGAAAGTCATAATCTGGATTACACGTATGTAAGTTTAGGCACAGAAAGTCACAATCTGGAATCCAGTCAGTATAATGTGACCGTGACCTTCACCATATCTTCTTTCAGCCCAAGTCAAAAGCGCAAGAGGCTGTCACCAAATTGTGAATAAAAGTAAGAAGAACCTGATAAAACAATCAATTTAAAGTAGGTAAGTCTAACACTAGATATGATATCTTAAAATACCTGTTGTGGATTGAAATACGTCAGGCATCACATTTTCCGTCTGCTGAAAGGCCAACTGTTGCTGTGCTTCTTGACTAGCCTTCAAAGCATGGTTGGCTTCTGCTTCCTGTCAAACAGTAACAAAACAAGCTCTGTCCAAAGAAACAGTGTGGGAACCAGTCAAAGAATTTGATAATGGTGTAAGTTTGTTGAGTATCTAAGGCTAAGTAAAACAGGACACAAGAAAATGGATCTCCTTATTTCAACAAGTGTATGGATTGTGATGAGCTGATTCTTTGCTGAGCTTACCTGAGCTCAATCCTGTGAAGTAACAATGAAATGACTCAAGGTAAGAGAGCTTTATTCCCAAATTCCAAAAGGTTTAAATGCAGCTATACACTGATAAAACTTCAGCTTAAAATTGAGGACTCCTCTATAAAAACTTTTAGAAAATTGCAAACTTAAACTCTGCACGAGAGGTATGGTGCACATTGACTTACGGCTTTTATCTGCTGTAGACTATCTACAGAGAACTGTTTGCTCTGAAGTAATGATGACAGTAATGGTGATGTGGGCGGGGCTGGTTTTGAATCCTGAGGTACAGACTGAGGGATCTCTATTGTGATTGGCTGAATCATTGTGGGCGTTGTTGGTAACTCGTCATCTGTCGTCTGCAAATAATTTGAATTGTTCAAAAAATCAAACAAGAGTTCATGATGATCCTGTTTCACTAACCAATGTTTCACAGGTAGGTATGTTCAGGTGAGCTAATGATTATATAATACTACAAACCATTTATTTCTATGTCAGTCACATCAAATTTGCCACCTTCTAAAGTTAATATACAAATTCCAAGAAACATAATTAAATAGCATACTATTTTTATCAACATTTTATTTTCTAAGACATGAAAGGATTTTTCAGTCTTATGGAACAAATGCATAATCATAGCCTGGAAAATACCTAATCCCAAAACCACTTATCAGTGTAATATTACAAAACAAAATATCTGTGACTCCTTTCTTGCTTTCAAAATCTAAAGTTATCACTGAAGTCCATGAATATCTCCACTTTGCTGCTTTAGTCAGTCAAAGAAAAAGTTATACTGCACTTCCCTTCAGATTCAATGATCTTTGTACATTAATTCCTTTAAAAAGCTTTTCATATAATGTTGATTTTCTTAATCACATCATAATATTACATCCTGGTATCTAGAATGTAGTTTTAGAACTGTTTTTTCCAGTAGTGTATTTTCAGCTTGATCAGTGTTTTTTGGTCTGTAGTAGACTTAATATATGTTTAAACATTGTCTGCACTTGGAATATTATTGAAATTTGAGCTTTCAACTTTCAGTCTTCCATAAAATATATAGCATGGAGAAGGACAACAGAAAAGAGAATATAACAAAACGTTCACTCTATCTAATAAAACATTAGGATTACTCAAGTTAATTTTTGACATACATCTTATCCAAGACATATGATACCTACCTCAACATTCAGTGTGTCTGGTATGGAATCCTGTGTACTTTCATCCATCTCTGATACAGAACTCACTGTACTTGATACCCTTTGTAGACCACCAGATTGTTTACGCATAGCTGTAAGTATGATGCTGATATTTTAGAATGCGGTAATTTCAAAATCCAAATTACTTTTCCTCAAGACCATCAAGTCAGACTAGTTTCCTGACATGTGAAGAATATTCAAAAGTTTCAAAAATAAGTGTCAAATCTTTTTTAACTAAAAGTCATTTCTCTCTTATTTATCATAGTTTTCAAAAAGATTCTAATATAAATATCAGTTGGTCAATGTTTCCTGACTAATCAGATGGTACATTTTTTGTCTTCTGGTGTGTGTCTGGTTCCGTTATACCTTTACAGATAAACTATTAGCTATAAAGCGTGGTCAGTCTAGACCGTCAGTAAGTTTCTAATCTGTAATCTCTAGACAAGGAGTTGACAATAACCAATATACCACCACTTCCTCTTCACCCTGTGAGCAACTTTCTATTCCTATAAATTTATATTTGTGAGATCTTTTCAACATTATACATTTCATAATCCCTTTCCTTTTGACTTTGTTATCATATATCATGCTACCTAATGGCTTTGCAAGTTTATCATCTGCTTCATTCCTTGATTTATTGTTTTATGATATTACCATTAGCTCTCTCTCTGCAGCCATCTTGTTTAATGATCTTACCTTGAGCTTTAGCTTTCTCAGCAGCCAACTTGTTTTATGCTCTTACCTTGAGCTTTGGCTCTATTGACAGCTCTTTCTTTATGACCTTACCTTGAGCTTAAGCTCTCCCAGCAGCTCTTGTTTGATAATTTTACCTTGAGCTCTTTTACATGAGCTCTCTTGGCAGCCTTCTTGTCTATTGATCTTACCTTGAGCTTTAGCTCTCTTGGCAGCCATTTTGTTTGATGATCATACCTTGAGCTTTACCTCTCTCAGCAGCCATTTTGTTTAATAATCCAACCTTGAGCTTTAGCTGTCTCTGTAGCCATCATGTTTTATGATCATACCTTGAGCTTTAGCTCTCTTGGCAGCCATCTTGTTTTATGAACTTACCTTGAGCTTTAGCTCTCTCGGCAGCCTCCTCAGCAAGTCTCTTTTCTTCTTCCTTTCTTTTCTCTTCTTCTGCTTTCTTCTCCCTGCATCAACAAAATCGGATAAAACATGAGCTATCGCTTTAAGTGATTTATACCCCCATTCATACATATTGTGAATAGGTCTTAAAGAAGGAGACATAATTTGTAGTTAATTAAATTATATTTTCAGACACTAAATGGTAAAATAATTACGTACATGTGTACAAAGTGTGAAAGAAAAGCGGCAAGTTCTTACAAACTTATATTGATTTACAATTCAGAATGAGGTATATCAAGACAAAGTTATTTCTGTACATCTAGTTTTATATCATAGCATTCAGTGAAATACACAATGTAATTTGTAACTTACGCTTGCATATTTTCCCACATTTCATTAATCTGTCCATCACACTGGCCTGCCCTGATGGCATCAATTTCTTTCTTAAGTATCCTATAATAAATGCAAACAGGATTTTTTTTATTTCTAAAGGTATACGACAGACATGACTTAATACAATTTTTTATAAAATAATGCAATTAATAAAATGGTAAACGAATATCACATTGAATCAATTTGATACATACTAGGAATTCACTTAAAATTACAAACACAAATTCTGAATTTAAATTTAATTAATGGAACATGTTGTCTATCACAAACACAGAAAAGGGAATGTGAATTCCTTTATTTCCATTGTGGTCCAGCAATAAAATTTGTTTAAATCATCATTTAAAGTAGAGTAAACAATTAACTTGAAATGCATAACAACAATGACTATATTAACCACTGCCTAAACTAAAAGAAGCAAGTCCATATCTAGTCAAGTCTAGTCATCCCAATATACGTCCCTGACAATACAGTTCATTTAAGATAATGTGTCAGTGACACACAAGATATATTATACTGACACAAATGTTAACAATCATTGCATAAAAACATTGATCATGTGCGCAAGGAAAGATTTAATCCTTATACATTTGTTTAAAGGGACACACCCTATAACTATTGTCAAACTAAATAACCTCCAAAGTATAAATAATAGATACTTTGGAAGTAATATAACTTAACACAAAAGTTTCAGCTATATATTCCCAGTCATTTTCAATAAAATCAGTGGTTTAAAGTATACTGCAGTACCGTAAACCATTCAATAATCTATGTAGAGTTGTTGTTGTACAATAAAAGGGTGGATGCTATTTATTACAGAAAGCTTCTATATTGATTAATTGTGGTAAAATGAAGCATTTTTCACCATAGGATCTTCTTTGAAATTGTATTTATTTATCATTTTACATTCATTGAACACATAATCTTTGTTTCGAGAATATAATCTGCTAGATGTAGGGAGTGCCTCTTTAAATAATTATATTGATTTTCACCGTAATATTGGACTCCTGTGTTACTGTCATATTATCCTTAATGACCTGTACCTAGTACTGTGTAACCTGATAGATAATTTGTTCATTATACATTATGTAGGTGAATCATAGTTAAAAGCCTCACTGAGATGTGAAATCATTGTTTACTTGTATCTCTTTTCTAAAAATAAACTGAACTGTTCCAGAACAACAAGTGGTACTAATGGACAAGTCCATTTTAGAATTTAAAGACAATCAGGGTTAGTAAACAACTATTTGCATACTTGTATCGCTGTTGCTCCTCCTGTATCACTTCTTTGAGTTCTTCTATCCTTTCTATTGTAAGTTTCCGTACAATCTGATTAGCCGGTGTCTCCACAACCTCTCGCTCACCTTTCTCACCACGTTTACGTCTGAAATCAAAATCACACAATGCAATTATGTTCTGAATCAGGCAATGTTTTTGGACATTCTATGTTGTCCTGATGAAGGTCTGGTAGAACAGAAACCTGTAGATATTAAAACATAGTCAACTCCACCCTGTAGATTGATGTGTTGTTCCTTTTATTTTTACTTTTTTATTTAGATATATCCTCTGTAAGTAACTGCCAACTTTCTTGCTTTAACTCTTACTCTTATTACTGAATCAACGGGACTTTTAAGTGACTACATGCCGGCACCCTTACCCACTTAGTGGTCTAGATTGACCCAAGGTGCTAGTCATTAACAATACAATGTATAATTTAATTTGCGCAACTGTTTAGTTGTTAATTGTTCTGGATACAGTCGGACCTGCCCTTGCGACGACTAGAGTTAAGCGACATTCTGATCTATGTGACCACTTTAAATTTTTCCCTGGCAATTTCAAGCAACAATGTACATGTACCAGAGTTAAGCAACCTCCTGTAAAACGCGACCAGCAACCCTTAATTTTACTTCCCATTAAATACATGTACCTGTTACTAAGCGACCAACTTGTTAATCCATACAAATCGTCAGTGATTATTGATCAATAGTGCGAGAGAAAAACATAACAAATTAATTTGTTATGGGCCTTGGCTAATTAAATAGAAAGAAACTTCATTTTGAGTTATATGGAAACTATATACCCTTTTCACATGTCAAAATACATAGTTTAATACAAGTACTTAATAAACTGCATAGAAGTAGCAACTAATTCTTCATGGAAGTGTCTTTGCATAATTATGCACTTAGAATCTGTCCAGAGTTAAGATACCACCTGTCTAAAGAGACCACCATTTCAACTTCCCCTGTGTGCTTGCTTAAGACAGGTTTGACTGTACTTAAATTTGTCTCCCTTTATATCACAGAGCTTGTGATGTAAAGATTTTTTTTTAAATGGTAATGATATATTTTATTTTACATTGCAATACATATCCAGTACAAATATCACATGTAGAATGTTTTTGTGAGAACCGTAAATTAAAATCACATAAAATCAAGTAAACATCACACCCAGCAACTAGCTGGATTATCTTTACACCTGCATAGCTTGAGACTATGGTAATTAAATTCTTATCCTGTGGAAAAACCTCAGTAACAGTGAAAGATTTAAACCTTGGACCTGCAATCATAGGAAAGTGATTGTAACCACTTAGCCACTGAGTCAACCCACACACATTTTCAAACACAACCTCAAAAACTGTTACAAGTGTTAGTCTCTTGAAATAGAACTAAGTCCTTGAATAATCAATATAATTATGCGTAAATTAAGAAATAATAAAGGTGTCCTCTATTTTATTGCAGATTAAAATACACTCAGGTAATTGGATGTTTAGTAATTAGATCACACGTGCATTACAACTGACTGTATTCTAATTGACAATTAAAATACTGGGAGGCATTTATTATCTCAATTTCAACACAAAATTGTCTTTAAAAAATACCATGAACTATGTTCAACGTGTAGCAACAGTTCATTGTAACTTATAAACATGTGATTCAGACGTTCGATTGAGTAGCCGGTTATCCGGGTACTCGTTGTCATCCCTAATATTTATACATGAAATGTTGCGAATCATGTGAGGATCTACATTAATACATGTAACTTGTATAATGAAATGACTTCTTACTTTGGAGTCTCAGCCTTCTCCAAGAGGTCTGCATACTGTAAGGCACAATTCTGAAAAATAAAATCACTTTCCATTTCAAATTTCAGAGATTTTCATGCAAAACTGAATATCCTGTTTTAAATCTGCTTATAATATTGTTGACATACCACACACTTTCAGCTCTGTGAGTCTGGATCAGTGTCTGCAGTGTCTGCCTGAGATATCATGTTTAATGCTTTCTGCTAAGACATACTTCACTTACATTTTCATCGGACAGATTTCTGTGAGATGTTTGAAACATGTAACAATGGTTAAATGTAGTACTGTCACAACTTATTGCAAATATTGCAGGATTTACAACAGTTTTGAATTGCATAGCACTGTTTGAACATTCAGCTGTCTCTGATATACTTTCAATACCATACAATTTACTGACTAGACATGACTATTTCACACCAACAGACTTACAGCCAGAGCACTATCAGACACTTTTCTTTGAAAGAAAAAGCTACTTTCGTTGATATGTCACAAGTCAAAACTTTTTCAAAGGAGCATTTTCAGATTAACTACTAGGGTAAAATATTGACCCATTTGTAGTGCTTTAACTTGACATCTATATGTCAAACATATTGGTTAGGTATTAAGTAGTCCTTTTGTTAATTGATATCACTTTCAACACAAACCACTTCAGTTTGACAAAGTAATTGAAACTCAACAACCTTTTTTAATTTCTTTATGATTTTCCATGTCACAGCGATAAAACTTTGTCAAGGGGATGTAAACAATATCTTGAATCCTGGTCTACCCGTGACCAACTGGGGGTTTCAAGAGTCAAGTAAATATTGATTATGCACATAAGCAATTATCTTACTGGATATGCTTGATTTACAACTCTGCTTGTTTGGGTTACCCGAGTAACTTGTCCGAAAATGGTCAGTGTGATAGTTGCTCTCTAAGCCCTCACCATAAACACTTTGCAAAATCACTTGCCATAAGCAACGTGAAAGTCAAAGCATGTAACAGAAATTTGAAAATACAACATAGCTGAACATACCTTTTGTGAAAACCAGTCTTGAGGACGAGTAGGCTCTACGAATGGTTTTATGGCACGACTTACAGATACCCTGAAAACATACACTTCTTCTCACAGTGAATGTTTTAAAAACACATTGACTGTAAGTTATAAAAAGTCAAAGCTCAATAAGTTTGCAATAAGCAAAGAACAGTTTTTAAACTTTTTGTTTTCACTTGCCATAGCAATCACAGTTCTATATGGACCAACTACATGAATAAACACTGATTTGAAGGAATCTGGAAGAAGATTATGCAAGCATTACTGCTACAAAGTTTCAACAAAATTTGCAAGTTCATTTCTAAGAAGATGAATGGACAGACAACAACACTCAAACAACAAGAGCTGTCCCTCACAAGTGACGAATGCCCCCGAAAGAGGTGTCTCACAGTCTTTGTCTTCACCATATGCTCAATAATTGTGGTATGTAATTTTAAGATCCATGCCACACATCGGCTTGATATGCTAGACATTTGTGCCAAGTTAGTTTTAAATCAATTGCCACAAAGTTATTTTTGGAACGGATGTGTGCATATATACAGGATTCCATTACCTTCAAACTCTAAGTGTGACCTTGACCTTTGAGTTAGGGATGTGGGTCTTGCATGCGATACGTTGTCTTGATGTGCAAGACATTTGTGCCAAATTATTTTAAAGTCCTTCAATGCATGACAAAGTTATAGTCCAGACACGAATGTGTGCATATATAGAGGATTCCATTAACTTCAAACTCTAAGTGTGACCTTGACCTTTGAGGTAGGGACGTGGGTCTTGCACGTGACACATCGTCTTGATGTGCTAGACATTTGTGCCAAGTTATTTTAAAATCCTTCAATGCATGACAAAGTTACAGTCCGGACACGAATGTGTGCATATATAGGGAGGACTGGGGCGGCAGTACGATTGCAAACTCTAAGTATGCACCCTTGACCTTTGAAAGGATAGAAGGAAAATACCAGTTTTGGTCTCACTTTTTGCACTGATGACACATCGCTTGATGTGCTATGACCATTTGTGCCAAAGTATTTTAAAAATCCTTCAAGCATGTACAAAGTTAAGATTATTTGCCGGATAATAATAGTGTGTATAAATGCATCTTCAAGTGAATCCATTACCTTCAAACACAATAATTGAGGTATGTAATTTTGAATATCTTTCTGACACATCTGCTTGAAAGTGCTTGACATTGGTTTAGTTAGTTTAAGATCATTCAATGCAATGACAAAGTTATAGTCCTGACAGCCTAATGTTTGCATTGTTGTTGCTGCTGTTTTACACATCAAAATCCAAGTTTGACCTGACCTTTGAGGTAAAGGACCAAAATCTTGTGTGAAATAACTCACAATCTATCGTTTTAAGGAGATTTTTTGCCAAGTTATTTTCAAGTCCGTTTACAATGACATGATCAGAGTTACTGCATGGATTCAACTAAATCTGGTGACATTCTTAAACTAATGTGACCTTGACCTTTAAGGATAACTGGTCTGGAAGTTGCTTGCAACCAGATACAATTGTGACAAGGTTATTTAAAATGCTTCAATGCATGACAGAGTTACATCACCACAAGTTTTGGTAAGTTAGTTCACTACCTTTACGGTACTGACAGTATGGATTAGTGCAATTGTTCATACACATTTATTTTAGCTATTAGTAAGAAATACCGAGCTTATTGGATCACCCACTTTTATTCCAGATGTCATCACGCCAAAGCTAGGCAGCAAGTTTTCATCACGTGCTAACCATTTGTCAAAGCGGGCTTTGGAAATCTGTACCCTGTAAAATAGTAAAATTTATTTGCCCAAGGTAATACATCAGCTTGTATAAAGGATCTTGAATCTAGGACCTGTCCAGTAGCGAACAAATAAGAGAGCTCACAAATGGACATATTTCAGTTCTAAAAATCATTAAGTTCAAAATTCATGACAATGGTTTATTGAGAAGACCTACAGTGAAATGGTACCAATATCCATCCTACAGCCTTTCTTTCATTGTTGTTGCTGACTGTTTTACACAACAAAATCATTTCAAGAAATTTGGTAAAAGGTCACCTAGAAACCATTTGTGTGAAATAATCTCACAATCTATCAGTTTTAAGGAGATTTTTTAGGTATTTTCTGTCCGTTTACAATGACAAGACGCATGGAGTGTTAACAAGGTGTTTCTTTGATTTCCCCATGTGACCTAGGTTTTGTCCCCAGGTGACTCAGATTCTAACTTGACCTGGAAATCATTAAGACAAGCATTCTCAGCAGTTCATATAGCTTGAGCTATAGAATATCTCACCAGCCGGAAACAACACTGATCTCATCTCATGATCATTGATCTCATCTAATCTTTATCTGACATAAAATAAAGTTTTTTTGTACCATATGTTGACTGTTTGCCATAAAACACTCAATTCAGCAAGACGTTCATATGAAGCTGTCCACATTACGACTGTAAACAGCAAACCTTGGTAAATAACAAGACATGGTCCTATGATGAAATAAGTTTCACACCATGACTAAAACTTACTAGGATGTTTTTACACTGATTGACTTCAGAATACTTTTCTAAAACTTTGACAAATGTTTAACATTTTAACAAGGGCCTTCAGACATTTATTACATTATTAGTTACAGTTAAAGCAATCAGAAAATTGACTATTTTGGCACTTTATTTTAATACGAAATAAATGTTTCAACTCGTTACAAATTTTGACTGACTGCACTGTTCTGAACTTTTTTTTAAATCTTTTGGAAAATGTGACCTGTTATTATGGTTTAATAATAATTGGCTGCAGCAAACATGGCTCAATTTATAGAGATCATCTACAGTGTTATCAAGGTTTTACAATAATCAGCCGTAGCATGGTTGGTTTTTGCATGAAATGGCTCAATTTGTTTACAGATCATCTACAGTTGCAGGCAATCTTCAAAGCAAGTATTGAGAAAATATAATGGAAAATGTCACATGTAGAGTGTTATCAGGGTTTTACAAAATTCAGCTGTAGCATGGACAGTTTTCATACAGCATGGCTCAATTTCTAAACAGAAAAGCTACTTGTTGCAGGCAACCATCTAAGCGAGCTTTGCGAAAAGCCATTGGAAAAAACTGTAGAGTGTTTAACAATAATCAGCTGTAGTATTGTTGGTTTTTCGCACATCATGGCTCAATTTCTATACATATCATCTACAGATTGCAGGCACCTTCTGAACAATTTTGTAAAACTCATTTGGCTGTGTTTCATGCCAAATATCTAAGCACTAGGGCAGGCCATGTGGTTTCATAGAAAAATGTTTTAAAAGTTTTTCCTATGTAAGCCACTGTAAAATTAAGTGGCCCTCCGGCCTTTCCTGACGCCATTTTGATATTCTATATCTATGCATTTATTATGTGTATTCCAGTAATATTCCGGTTGTTCGTGTGATCCATACCAAAAAATTAAATTAAATATAAAAGAAAGCATAATTCACAACAAAGAAAGGTCTCGGTAGTTTTGTTTGAAAAAAAACACATCTGGAACGTTTTGAAAATAATAGTTATTATAATAGTTAAAATATTAACGCACTTTCAATGCATTGCCTTTCGAGTCGACTTTCATGACACAAGAGACATTCAAAATCCCCTCAGTCAAAACACAACTATGCATATTCGCTCAAATTTATCAGTTATCTTTAAGAAGAAATTGTGTCAAACAGCTTGGGTTTGCAATTTTACAATTGTTTGAGTTAAATTTGTCATCCTTTGTTACAGGCAATATTTTTCACACCCACCGCGAGAGGCAAAAGGCAAGTTTGGAAAAAAAAGTTGACCAATTACGGCACATTGTTTACGTGTATAATTATTTAAAATCTACATAAACGTGATAAATATTTTAAGTTCAGGTAGGAAAGAATACGTTTTGAGACAATTATATTTAGAAATGATGATTTTTTACGCAGTGATTCTCTAGTGGCAATTCACAATGGAAATACTGCAACAGCGATGTGTGCTAATAAAGAGATGCACAACTACCTACTTTGGATAAAAAAAAAAAAAATTTTAGAAAATGTTGTATTCTACATTTTGTACTTCAATAAATATAATAAAATAGTTGTCTTCTACTTCAGATTTCGGTCAGGTTGGTCACCATGACCGCATATTTCAGCCCATCGTAAGTAGTCACGGTGACCATTTAGGTGACCAAAACTTTTTTAGATGTTCTTTTTTTCCAATTTTGGGGGAAGTGGGTCAGTGCCCATAGCTGGGTGAAACTTTTGTGGACAAGTTAAAAGGGGAAATTTTGTGGAATGTTTTATTCCGCATAGAATCTTGGATAGTGTGGTTATTTTAGCCTCTAGTGGAGAATATACAACCATTTGGCTAAATTTTGTCCAGCCAATTTGTCTGGTCACCTAGAATTTTGTCACAGTGACTGGGTGACATTTGGAACAAGAGCTGTCCCTCAAAAGTGACAAATGCCCCCAAAAAAGGTGTCACACAGTCTGTGGCCTCTCCATGTGCTCAATAATTGTGCCATGTAATTTTAAAATCCTTCCATGCATGACAGAGTTACCATGCATACAGTATTTCATCACTTTTAAACACTAAGTGTGACTTTGACCTTAAGGTAGGGACGTGACCTTTGAGGTAGGGATGTGGGTCTTGCACCCGACACGTTTGCTTGATGTGCTGAACATTTGTGCCAAATTATTTTTAAATCAATCAATGCATGACAAAGTTACAGTCCGGACACAAATGTATGCATATATACAGGATTCCATTACTTTCAAACTCTAAGTGTGACCTTGAAGGTAGGGACATGGGTCTTGCACGCGACACATTGTCTTGATGTGCTGAACATTAATTTTGTGCCAAGTTATTTTTAAATTCTTCAATGCATGACAAAGTTACAGTCCCGAATGTGTGCATATATAGAGGATTCCATTACCTTCAAACTGTAAGTGTGACCTTGACCTTTGAGGTAGGGAAATGGGTCTTGCACGTGACACACCATCCTGATGTGCTGAACATTTGTGCCAAGTTACTCCAAAAGCTTTCAATGCATCACAGCCTGGACACAAAAAAATGTAAGGGCGGACGCACAGACAGTGAGATTTTAATATGCCACCCTTCAGGGCATAAAAAACCACCATGCGTGTCAGGGTTTCCACTGGCCCTAAAAAATTTTTGGCCACAATTATTAAATTCAGCAGTATGCAAGGGGGACGGTCCGGGAGGGGTGCCTTCCCCCCACCTTGGCTTTTGTGTTTAATTTACAGATCAAAAAGACACCATTTGAAGTGTGTTGAATACCTGTATAAGCTGTGTTAAGACCAGATACATACATAATTCTTGTGGCCTGGGAAGCTGATAAAGCCCTGTCATATGCATTGAACATGTATTTTTTTTTCTTTAAAAAATCAGTCTTATGCCCTTGCAAGCGTCTGGAAACAAGCCTTTTAAACTCATTTCAAAGCCTTTCCTGACATGTAGTTTGACAAATAAATATTACTACCAACTTTATTTCAAAATCTTTTTTTATATAAACACAATAACTTTATATTAAATGTAATGATTTTATTTCAATATGTAGAAATACAGTTGTTAACTGAAAACATCGTACATGTATTTCTATCTGTTCTTTGAGTCTTTATAACAGTGTTTTCTTTGAAGAGATAAAAAAAACGGGAGCGCGAAAACAGGTGAAAAACGACATGTATCTTACGATATAATTGCAAGAAATCATTCGGAAATGATTTTATTGATAGAAGGTAACGTTTTCCAAACAGGCTACCAGTACATTCATCAAATCTTCAATTTTTTGTCAACTTTTAAAGGGGACATTTTCATGAAGGGAAATATATTTTTGATTACAAAAAAGTGCCCTGTAACCTCTTTATAAATCTAATGATTTTTGATGTTCTAAACTTCTCAATATTAAAGCCAGGTTTTGTGTACCGAACCCGCCGCCCTATTTTTGATTTTCAAAAAAAAAAAAGAATTTCTAAATTTTTTTTTTTTTCAAAATTTTAAAATCATGAAATTAGAGGTCCGTTTAAACAAGTGATAACGTCAAGAAGCTGCATTCGTCTAGTGAATTTTTTCAGACCGATTTTGGACCAACATTCAGCCCCATTCCCCTCCTAACATGATGTATATTTCCCCAGTTTTTGACAAAAAATCCCCTCAAAATGAATGCTGTCAAAAGATTTTGATTTTAAAAATTAATCAAATGCTTGCCGTAATTGTTATAAAATGTAAGTTTCCATAAATAAAAACATTTCATACTAACTTTTTGCAATTATTTGATACCTTTACCAATTGAAATAGTCAGCCGAAAATCGCTGATTTTTCGTTTGTCATCTATTTTCGCGACTCCGTTTTTTGTTAATTTTACCAAAGAAAACAGTGTTCAGAAGACTAAAAAAAAAAGATAAAAAATAGATTTTTTCATTTGTTTCAACACAAATGCCTGTTGTTTACAGTTTTGTTACTGACACCAGTATTTTTATCTGAAAATTAAGTTATTTTAGAGTGCGATTTTGGGCCAAAATTCGGCCCCATCCCCCTCCTAAAATAATATATTTTATCCCCAAATGTTTTACAAAATATTCCCCTCAGAATAGCGACAACATTTTTTGACTTACCTAAAATGCTGATAAATTTTTTGATTAATTTAATCAAATGTTGGCCAAATGTTTTATAAAAATGCAACTTCCCATCAATCAAAAAGTTTCAGAATCATTTATTGCAATCACTTGATACCTTACATGTGAAAAACTCAGCTGAAAATCGCAGATTTTTGTTTGTCACCTATTTTCGCGACCCCGATTTTTCTTATTTTTTCATAGAAAATGGTGAACACAAGACTCAAAAAAGACAATGTATACAAGTTTTTAATTGAAAATAGCAGTATTCATGTGTGTTTTAACACCAGTGTCTGATGCTTTGTCACTGACACCAGTATTTTTTTATCTGAAAACATTATGTTAAATTTCTGTTTCTTCTATATATAATTGGGAAAAGAATAATGTAATAAAAGTCAACAAATTTTCAAGGGGCATTTTGGGGGGGGGGGGGGGGGGGGGTTCGGGGGGGGGGGGTTTTTATGTCGGATTTTAGTGGGGTTTTAGAAGTGAAAGCAGGTCCAGGATGAAACAAAGTTTGTCATGTATAAAAAAAGTCTTTTTTTTCTTCTTTTTTTCCCTCCTCCGTACGGTGCTTTTTAATTTCAAACTTCGAGTAACAAGAAATAAAAAAACAATGGCCTTAACAACAAAATGTTTTAACTTAATTAATTGACCAAAGTAAATTAGTTTGTTTTTTACGAAGAACTTTCCCATCCTCGAAGTCAGCACTTTGATTCGGGCTTAATTAATTATCAAGTATTGAGCTACAGTATTGTTTTTCGATTCGATTGCGAAAAATGGCTGAGAATTTTGCAAAGAATTGTTTTTAACTTAAAAACATTATACCAAGCGATTTCCGTTGCGAACATTCTTTGCTTTTAGTCATAATTAACTTTTGATTTTGGGACGTCGAGAGTAAATCAGTGTTTAGACGATCAAACTGTGAATGCTGCCGATAATTACATAAATGTCGGCAATAATTTTCGTTAATCTTTGCTCCGCCCAGACGAGGGTGGTACGTTGCCAATGATTGGCGATCTTGTAATACGAGGGCGGTACCGCACCGATGATTGGCGATTATGCAAGCATCAATTATTTTGACAGCTTGAGACGTCTTCAGACAAAAATAAACTAGGTATCAACTTTAATCTGTGTCATTTACGTAACATACCATAGTCACCAATTAGGTTGTATATTGCTATTTCCGGGCGCCCAATTATACGATTAGCGGATGGATAATATGCCTTGATGATATAGGTATTTGATGTTTATGAAAAAAATGTTCGCCAGGGTAGACTTTTTTTCACCACTCACATTTTTTTTTTGCAATTAGCGAATTTGGCGAATTACAGCAGAAACCCTACGTGTACTGTACCTACCCTACCTAGTAATTTTGAGGATGGTTTATTTTAGGCCTTATGGCAGTTTTTAGGCCACCATTCACAATCAGCAGCTTCCCCATAGCCTTTACCATCTAATCAAAGTGCTAAAAAAAAATTTGTTTTGCACATATCTAGATGTTTGTGCTGTAATTTTGAAATCTGAGCTGTAAATGTCTGACTAGTCCTAGTTTCCCATAAAAATGAGGGTGCTTTTTTTAGTTTGTATTTGTGTTTTATGTCGTATGTTTTCAAAGTATGTGGTTTTTATCTTTATGTAACTGCTTTTCTTAGACCAACTATTCTTATGCATATTGCCTATATCATGTGATCAATTGTCTTATGTTTTATGCTGCTAAACATATTTAACAATTGCTCAAGCTTCATATTTCTTTTACAACAGCTTGTTTTATTCGATTTGTTAATTTGTCTTTGTTTTAGTTGGTAAATAGCTTCAAGCTTGTGTTGTATATTTAAGTATATGACCGACTTTAAATAAAGAGTCTTGTATCTTGTGAAGCGGAATTTTCAATTTTAGTGACAAGTTTACAAACAACAGTAACTGATTCAGAGTTAACAGTGCAATACCATTCAGTTTCTGAGTGTGAACAGTTTCTGAGTGCGAACAGTTTCTGAGTGGAAACACTTGGAAGACCCAGTTGTGTATCCAAAATAGTTGATGGCTATTTAGATTACACTACAGCCCTCCTCCAAACTGGACCAAAAACAATACCGTCTCCCTCCCCATTTGAAATCTGGCCCTGCATCGTATCGGTCTAGAGTTGGGGATCCATTGATATAAAATCGTCGTCACCTAAACTAGATTGAACAAAAAAGAATGCATAAGCCACGTTCTTTCAAATACCTCCAAATTGATAAAAAAAATCGTTACCCATGGGCGCAGCCATTTTGGTTGTTGTTGTAGATGGTTTGGATAGAATAAAACCCGATACTCGGACACCGAGGTTTGTAGACGAAGCTTTAGGGAAATAACTTTTTTTAGTTTATATGAAAAATAAAAAGCAGCCGACAAGTTATAATAAGGCTTTGCTTCTGAGATAAATTTTACTGTCAGGGCGATTCAGTCCCTGGCAGCCGTTAAGTTCATTATCATCATGGACATAATAGTTCATTATTGACTGTTTGCCATCAACAGAGAAGAAGAAGTTTTACATTCACTATTTGTGGTTAGTCCGCTATTTTATATAGGATATGAGAATGATATCTGACTTTTTCTGTTTGCCTATTTTGACATTTACATCAAAAAGTCTGGTTTCTATGACTCCCATCCAAAACCTAAAGGGCCAGATCAAATCCATCCCAGGTGCAGAGTAAGTAACCCCAATGCTGCAGAAAATATACAATAAGGCTATCACAAAAGGTAAATTACCTACATAATGGAAACGTAAGCGCAAAGTTCAAGTCGGGAAATAGCAGGTGGGTTGAGAACTATAGCCCAATAAATGTAATATTTTTTTACTGTAGAATACTAGAACTGATAATTAGAGACGAAATTGTTGAGCATGTAGAAGGGCAGCAACTTATATCTATACAACACTATGGCTTCCGGCAGTGTTATTCCTGTCTTGCACACTTGCTTGAGGTTATGAGAGAATGGACTGAGGCAACATATAAAGATTGAGATATAGATATAGTTTATTTAGATTTTAGGGCAGATTTAAAGTCCTTCGTCAGAGATTATTGAACAAAATTTGGGATTATGGAATAAGAGGTCAAGTATTCAGACGGCTCAGAGACTTCTTAACAAATCGAAAACAAAAAGTATCTTTAAACGGCCACTTAAGTAAAAGGAAAACCGTGAAAAGTTGGTTCCCCGGGGGAGCGTTCTGGATCCTATCCTTTTTCTTTCTTTTTTTCTTATATTTATCAATGACCTACCTGGGACACTGCAAAAGTCAATTTACCTGTTTGCGGATGAGACCAAACTATACAGCAATATTTCAGATAAAAACAGAAAGATTAATCTGCAGGATACAATAATGGATGCTTGAGAGTGGACAAGTAAATGGCAAATGACCTTTAATGCCAAAAAAAGATAAAAGCACGTGAGTAATAGGAAAGAACGGATGCTGATAAGTATTATATGAAAGATCAAGGCAACAATCTAACTGAGATCCTACAAGTGAAATCCGAAGAGGCTAGTGTTAGTTACACACTATTTTACGTTTAAGAGGCTTTTTGCCGGGTTGCGCATTACAACAATACATGGACTATGGTTTGTACTATCTCTACGTCTCGTCGGATTAAACTCTACGTTGTGTGGATCCCAAACACCATTGGCACCACACCCAAATTCAGGGCGGATGAGACACATGTGTGTTGTTCTTAATAACCTCTTAGTGACTACCACTCCGGTTTTTATTTAGAAAACCAAACGTTTAGTAAGCTTTATTACATTAGTAAATACTAGTGTGGGTATTCCGTTTCAGTTCGCTAGAACTGGTCACACCCAAATACATAACTGATTTTTAAAAAGTAAGATAAGCAACACCGAGGAGCAAGAAGACTTGCTAGATTCTTGGTGGCCTGACTTCAGAAAAGTTGTTGAGTATATTAATAAGCAGTTGTCCTAATTTGCTTTACGTTTTTGGATTTTATTTTCAGGCACTTCGTTGTTAATATAGAACTTAACTCCACGGGGCTGTATTTTATTAATACAATTTCCTCTTAGGTAGAATCCTGGGCAGACAAACCTGTTTAAAACCTTTAGTTATCAATGTTTCCTGTAACTCACCGCTCCAAGATGGTAATTTCGGATTCTGCTTATTACTTACATGAGTGTTTTCTCCTTACCTTGTGTTGTGTCTACAGTGTTAATGTGTTTTAGCTCACTTGAGCATAGCTCTGCGTTCCCCAGCTATTAATATAGCTAAACACTATGTCGTCCGTCCGTTGTACTTCTTCTTCGTCGTCTTCTTCTTCTTCTTCTTCTGATAAACTGCACTCCTTCAAGGCGTTAACGACTATGTGCAGGCGCTGCTGAAAATTGTAAGGAGGTGTTTGTACAAACTGATTATACATGTGCGAAGCAAAAAAGAGTATTTAAAGAATTAAGTTACAAAATTGTACAATGATTGCATGATTTTTCATGTTTAAGGATTCATTTTCAAGTTCCCGCGAAAAGAGTGACTGATTAGCTTTTATGGTCATTGTATTAATGTGTTTATCCCATTTTAGATTATGTTGGAGTGTGACACCTAAGTATTTTGATGATTCTGCTTTTCCTAAGATTTTTTTATGTAATTTATAGTACTTCTGAGCAGGATTCTTTTCCTGTGTTATTAGTACTAAGGATAATACATTTATCAGGATGGAAGTTCATTAACCAATCTTGTTCCCATTTACCAGCCGCTTCGAGATAAGCTATTAATTTCTCTATATATATTACGCTATCTGTTATATGTGGCCTGCAAAATCATTTAAATAGACCAGAAAGATGATCGTACCTAGAAAAGTGCACTTGGGGCGTCTGAGGTCAGAGAGACATTCTCTGACATTACAAGAGCATTACATATTGTTATACCATAGTATTACAATTTACAAACTTTGGCTCGTTAACAAAGTAGAAGTCAAATTTTCTGCGCATTCTTTACCAAACTTGTATCACAGACATATGGCCACAATATCTCGGACGAGTTGAATGCTTTGTCACGTGGGGTCAAGAACAACGTCATCAAGTCAGATGATAGAAAAAAACTTTGTTTACACACAAGGCACCGCATATAAACCAAAATCTTCATGCAAATAAATCAGAATGTTTGTCTCTATAATCTTTATGCTACGTTCAATACTGATTCACGTGGGATTAAAAATTAGGTCACCGGGTCAAGTCATAGATGTTTTCTTAATCAAACCGTCATGAAAGTCAGTTTGGATGTATATCTTAATAAGAGTTAGGTCGAGTCTGAAAATGATTCGCTTGCGTTAAAAATACGCTAAGTGATAAAATCATAGAAAAACATTGTTAACACTTTAGAGGCCACATTTTCTATTCTATCACCGTGCAAGTTGATAGCAATGCTTATCTTCGCGATCTCTATTTTAAGTTTGAAACTGGGTCACATGAGGTCAAAACCAGGTCATCGGGTAAGATCATAGAAAACTTTGTTGGTTAGAATGCTTGTCGTGATTAGCTCTAAGTTGACAGATTGCGGCTGTGGCTTCACAAAGTAGGTCACCAAAAACATTGATAACACTTGTAGAAGCCACATTTTCTACCCGATCATTATGAAAGTTGTTCAGAATGTTTATCTTGATTGACTCAATGTTGTATTTGAAACTGCGTCACGTAGAGTCAAACACCAGGTGACCTGGTTAAATCATAGAAAAGGCATGTGAACACCTTTGACACCACATTTTCTACCAGATCATCATGGAAGTTAGCCAGAATGTGTTTGTCTTTGTCAGCTCTAGACTGAGTCTGAAACTGTGTCACAATGAGCCAAAAGCTAGATCACCGGGTCAAATAATATATAAGTATTGTCCACACGTGGAATTGTTAACAGTCTAGAGATAACAATTGCTATGGTTTGGTTTGGTTTGATCTCAGCCTTCTGAATGGCCGTTTTATAACACTCTGGCTTAGGCTAAATTTCTTGTCAGGTAGAACCAGGTATAATCTGGCTGGTGTTATTAAATTACATTGTAGTTGAATATTTTAGATGAATTTACTAGGGATGGGAACGAATATTCGAATATTCGAATATTCGAAAATCGGCCGAATATTCGAATGCGAAAATCAAATTCGAATATTCGTAAATTATTTTTTTAATAGGTAGCAATCTAAAGAAGCTAATTATGCCGAATAAAACCGTTTGTTCTGTTTGTTTGTTTAGAGCGTGTCAAAAATTTCCCAATTAACACGAAAATTGCAATGCATATTGACAGGGGGCATCGTTACGGATTAGCAGTTTGCATCAGGTGTTATTGTGGTGACTTTTTATCTTTTGTTCATTTTAATTGTCGCCGTTTTATGTAACAAATTTTAAAAAGTTGTTTATCTCACAATGTTCCAGGATCAACGTCATGTTTACGGAAACGAATAACCAATCACGCTTTTACTGATATAACTCTTTCGTAATCCAATCATTCAGAATAACTCAACTATTTTCCTTTAATAAATATGTTTGAAATATTTTTAACATCCTTACTTTAAGTTCGATCTTCGCTAAACAATATTAATTTACGTACGCTCTATCAATTAACATGCCTCCCTCGCGTGTTTGGACTTATTTCATGCGATCTGTTGAGTTGATGCTTTGATAAATTGACGTGTGCTATATTTTATGTACTATGTACATGTTGATCTTTACGCATGTGAATAAAAATTATCAATGTTTATTTATTTATTTGTTTTCCCGTATCTTCCCTTGGAAAAATTAATCCAGTTAAAGTAAACGCCAGTTTCAACAGTATTTCAGTTATGCCAGGCGTATTTAGTAGTTTTCTGTCACAAACTCCACGAACCCACAGCCCTCCATCAGCGAGAGAAAAAAATTTATTAATAATATACACAAGAAAAATATAAAAACCGGTTGAAATATTATCCAAACTTTTATTTGCGAAAATTATTTTTCTTTCCATATAAAATTATATACAGTTAGACATTCATAGTTTATAGAAAAGGGAGGTAATCTCTTTTACTTTAATTCCATTTTAACGGCTATTCTGAAAGAATACAAATTTGTTTGTTTTTTTTTAAATCTGTATAGATCTACATACAAATATTTTACGTAATACAAAGATAAAATCGTGAAATGTTAGCCAAACTTCTTGTGGAAAATTAATAATTTGTTTCTTTATATACCGTTTTAAAGTAAACACTTTCATACTAAACATACTGTAGTGGCGTATCCGTCGTGTTAAGAAAATATACATGGACACCACAAAACGAATATTCGAATATGCCAAACCGAATATTCGAATATTGGTTTTAGTATTCGTTCCCATCCCTAGAATTTACACACGTCTCTTGAATTTTTGTGTGGGTTATCTTCTTGTTCGATCAGCAACAGGTATTCACTTACGTCGTTCACTCAAGTACTAAGGGAAATTTCTTGTTTGAACGTCTCTCGGAGACTTCCATACATTGGACATTCTGAGATATAGTGTATAACAGTCTATGGTCCTTCACAGCCGCGGTTTGCTGAATCTTCTATGCTAAGCTTTCCGACAGTAACCACTCTGGAAATGAAGCAATCATTTCTGGCGGTTAAATCCACTGAAACTAAAATGATTTGGCTTTGCTTTTTGCTCGAACTGGTAAAGGTGTCGACAATTGTCACTAAGTTCCGATCTCGTTTGCCACTTAATGTGTGTTGATTCTCAGGCTTACATCATCATATCTCTTTAGCATGTTACTATTCCCTTATAACTCATAGCCTCTGCTTTCACCTTAGCTTTCTTTACAAAACGGTCTGCTGTTGTCTGCATGCTACGGTGTCCAATTGATGTTGACGTCTATATATGAGTTATTACGTTCATTTCACAACTCTTTAATTTCCATCAATAGATGTTTGTATGCGTTCTAATCCCATGCAGTCCAGTTTTATGATGTCAACTGCAGATTTACAAGCCTTTGAATGTCTTTTTTTTCTTTTATGATACCTTCAAGTGTGATTTTATAGAAACAATTTCGCCAGCCTGAATTGGCCTTGCTGTAGAAACAGGCCGTTTCAGCTTCGGAAAATCATGACTGGGTAGGAAGACACACGCCACAACGCCACAGTTTCCATTGTATGAAACATAGGTAAATGTCTTCTGATTCAATGGTATGTATGGGAGTGTCAGTGAGAGATGTCCTCAAACTGCAGTTACATACGTCCAAAAGGAAATTGGAATTTTTAATTTACTTACTATGGATGTTAATTTTTGTAACTTGACATGCAGGTGGCTACCCGATGATTTCTAGTTTTTTCCTCGTATCTCCCCGCACATACTCATTCTACCACGCCTACGGTCAAGTGGCAATATTTTGACAAGGATCTCAACTGCGTCTCCACTGGCTGTACTTGGTAAACCAAGGCAAAGAGCTAGGCCTACTGGCCTATTTTGTTTTTTAAGCTACGTTAATGAAATTTGTACCAGTTTTATCTGTATATTTCAGCTTCGACATTGACTGACCTTGACCTTCTGTCTTGTTTTTTAATATTTAGCAATGGAAGCTGGAGACTTCATCTTGAGAGCAATATCACTCAGGTGATCGGTATATGGCCACCATCGCCATCTCGTTCACTTCTGCTCTTTGCACAAGCGTTGCTTTTATTTATTAAATATCTGTAGCGTGGATTTTGTCTACTTCGCTTTCTCGTGGTTGACTGAATCATTCTCCTACTAAAGAAGGGAATGATCGAAACAGGGTCACAATCTATAACCCCCACAGTCCCACTATCGTTGTTTGGAAATGCGAAACCAACCAAATTCTGACTAATTCAGAAAATTCGACAACGTTTGGACTGTCTGTCTCATTGTGACGGGTCGTACGCTGGGTGTACAAGTCGGGTGAGTCCTGTACTGCCTGATCTCCAGAAGAGCATGAGTCAGTGCTGATAGCAATCAAAGTCGTAAGTTCGTGCAACGACAATGTGTCCCTCTTGCAGATGTATTGTCACCCACCACATTCCTGTTTTTATAAGAGTCTTTATGTCCGAACTTCACAGAGGGGTCAATGCTGTCCTCTATGATGATGGCCTCCTTAAAGCGTGCATCAACTGTCTCTTACGAGATGCAGACACGCTTACAGCATGGATAAAAGATTTGGTGTTTATAGGTAAAAACAAAACAAAAAGTGCTGCACACCTATGTTAAAACTCACCTCAGCAGAAGGCTGCTACAATCAATATAAGATGTGGTTGAATGGGAAGAGGCTACATCATTAGGTGTAACTTTTGAGAAGTTAAGATGCGACTAACATAGGGCAAATCAGCAAGCAGGTATTAAGGAGAATTCTTGAAGCAATGTGTACGACTACCATTATGACCGCGGAGGATTTCACTGGGTAAAAAGGGGATATAAAGGAGCTCATGCAAGCCAACAGCCGCTAGCTAATGTCAGACCACCCTATGAAAACAAAGCTTGGGCCATGACAAATAGTCGGTTGAAAAGCATGGGTTTCGTACCTGAATCTACGAAGATGGCAAAAGCAAATACTGATAGTATTGAACAATTAACAGCTAGTCTGGGTCTGATAAATTTTGAAAGTACATGTATTATCTTGACATATGAGAAAATGACATGTCGAGATTGAGAGACTGGACTCCAACCATTCAGAAGATGAAAATATTGAAGAGGGCCATGATGGCTTTAATCGCTCACCTGAGTACCAGTGTATTTGCCTAAGGAAGTTACATGTTGCTAAAGGGAGCCAGTAGTTGAAAAGGAAGTCACTGATTGCTAGGGAACGTCACTTGTTGCTAAAGAAGTCACGGGTAGATAACGGTCACCATCTGCCAAGGAAGTCATTGGTGGCAAGAAGATGCTAAGGGTTGCTAAGAAAGTCACTGATTGGTAGAAGAACTCAGTAGTTGCTATGGCACTACAATGTTGCTAATGAAGTCATCGGTTGCTAAGGAAGTCACTGGTTGATTGGATAACTTACTAGATGCTTAAGGATTAAGTTGTAGCTAAGGTAGTCACTGGTTGCTAAGCAAGTCGCTTCTTAAGGGAAGTCACTGGTTGTTAAGGAAGTTATTGGTTGCTCTGGAAGACACTGGTTGCAAGGGAAGTAAGAGGTTGGCAATAAAGTCGCTGATCATTAATCCAAGTTGGTGGTTGCTAAGGAAATTGGTTGCTAAAGAAGTCAGTGGTTTCTATGTAAGTCGCTGATTGCTATAGAAACTCGATATCCAGACAAGCGACCCCAAAGCGTGCGGGGTCAATTTTGACCCCAGTTGCACGATTTGAATAAACTTGTAAGAGGTCCACTATATAATGTTACATATCAAATAGCTAAGCTCAAGACATTGCGGTTTTCGAGATGAATATTTTAAAGGTTTCCTATGTAAATCTATACAAAAACATGTGACACAGGCAGGGTTAATATTGACCCCGGGGCAATATTTGAACAAGCTTGGTAAAGGTACACTAGCCATGCTGCATACTAACTGTCTAAGCTCGAGACCATGTGGTTTTGTAGAAGAAGATAATTAAAGGGTTTCTTATACCAAGTGGTCCCTAGGCAGGGTAAATTTTGACCACGGAGCATAATTTGAAAATATACTTGGTAGAGGTCCACTAGAATGGTACACATTAAATATCTAAGCTCTATGCCATGCGGTTTCTGAGAAGAAGAAAAAGTTGTTCCTGCATATGTCTATATGAAAACCCATGGGGGGGGGGAGTGGAACAAACTTCGAAGAGGCCCACTAGACAATGATACATACCAATTATTTAAGCTCTACACCTTGTTGTTGCAGAGAAATTTTTAAATATAACAAGTGACCCTAGGACGGGGGCCATTTCGACCTCATGTCATGATTTGAACGATCTTGATAGAGGTCCACTGGGAAATGCTACATGCCAGATATCTAAGCGCTGAGCTTTGTGGTTGAAGAAAAGAAGATTGTTAAGGTTTCTCCTATTAAAACCTATGTAAAATAAAGTGACACCCCGGGTTAGGTCATTTTTAATCCGGGGTCATATCTTTGACCCTGGGATCATGGGTTGAACAATTTGGTAGTGGTCCGCTAGGAAATGCTACAGGCTAAATATCTAAGCTTTTGTCCTTGTGGTTTCAGAGAGAAGAAGAGCTTTAAAGTTTTTATCAATAGAAACCTTTGTAAAATAAAGTGGCCCTCAGGGCGTGGTCAATTTTGACCCAGGTAGATGATTTGAATAAGTTTGGTAGAGGTCTACTTGCAAATGTTACATGCAAAATATCTTAGCTCTATGCCTTGTGGTTTCAGAGAAGATTATTTTAAAGTTTTCTCTTTACATTGCCATGGAAACCAGAGTTCTGCATGGAATGGAATTCTTTGAACAATTTTGGTAGAGCTTCGTGCAAGGAACAGTCATTCGAAGCAAATTATGTGAACGACGGACGACGAACAACGGACTATGCATACCAAGCATCCTAATTGTTGACGGTGTGTACCTCGTGCTCAGGTGAGCTTTATATCTATGACACACGTCATTAACTCGGAGGACTAACCATTAAAGACATGGACACATGGTCGGCAACAGGTGCCATATAACATGGTGGTCATGTACACAACTAGTGGGTCCGAGTAAGTTAAGATACCGACAGAAGTAGAAACAAGAACTCAGGCAACTATTGAAGAGTCACGATATGACTGTATCGTATTGTTACAAGTCCCCTACCGTTCATATGATCGGTTCGGGACCTGTTGGTTTCGCGCTGTTCCGTCCGTCTGAAATTTCGTTTCCGGTCTGTATCTTTCACATGCATAGAGCGATCTTGATTTAACTCCACACAACGGTGACCCATACCGCGGGGGTATGCAAAGCACAAAACCAGCCACCTACTCCAAAGGTCAAGCTCACCTTTAGCGCTCAAACACTACTACACGCAATATCGTTTCCGTTCTGTATCTTCCACATGCAATGGACCGAGTTTGATATAACTGTACACAATGGTTACACATACCGCATGGGTGTGTTATGCACAAAACCAGCTACCTACTCCCAAGGCCAATGTCATATTGGCGCTGAAACACTATTACATACAATTTCGTTTCCATTACGTATCTTCCATATGCAGTGGACCGAGTTTGATATACCGGTAACTTCACACAATGGTTACATGTACGGCACGAGTGGGGCATGCACAAAACAAGACACCTATTCCCAATGTCAAGGTGACGCCTCGGGCTCAAACTCTACTACATGCAATTTCTCGTATCTTCCTCATGCATGTACCACATACATAGAGCGATCTTGATTTAACTTCACACAACGCTTACCCATACCGCAAGGGTATGCAAAGCACAAAACCAGCCACCTACTCCAGAGATCAAGCTCACCTTTAGCGCTCCAACACTACTACATGCAATTCCATTTCTGTTCTGTATCTTTCACATGCATGGACCGGTTTTGATACAACTTCACACAGCGGTTACATATACCAAATAGGTGTGTCATGCAGAAAAAACCAGCCATTTCTCCCAATTACACTTCTAGGGCTAAAATACTACATGCTATTTCTTCTTTGATGACGTTTTCCCGATTTTGCATTATTTTATCTGCAAAGTTTTCATAAATAACTGCACTTATGTTTCATATTATATACACTTTTTACACTGTTCCCTGAATTTCGGTATATTGTTCACAGTTAAGCTGTTAATAACCACTTCGGTTCTGAACGTCATTTATTAAAAACTTATTAAAAACCGAGATAAAAACACTTGTAAGTCCTTATGTGTAACAGTTTGGCAGAAACTTGTTTGTACCCCCCCCCCCCCCCCCCAGCCATTTTTATTAAGTCTTGCTTTAGATGCATTTAGGGTGGGTGCCTTAACTGTACATTCTGGGAGCTTGTTCCAGGGATCCACCACCCTATGACTAAAGGTACCCTGTATCTAAGTCATTCTTGCTCTATTGTGAATTACCTCTAGTGATGGAGTTTGAGAATTTGAATAACTTATTTTTGTCAATTTTATCTAAATTATTAATTATTTTATATGCTTGCACCATGTCTGCTCTTTCTCTATAATACTTGAGGGAAGGTAGTCCTAGAGTTTTAGCCTATCTTGGTATGAGTAACATCCGAGGGTGGCTCTGCGCTGTACATTTTCAACAGCTTTCATATCTTTCTTTCAGTCATGTAAAAGCTGCCGGGCTCTGTGTGTTTACCTATGTGCATGTGTTTACATTTTTTAATGCTGAATGTTAGTTGCCAGTGTTTTGCTCACGCACACGCATTTGTAATGCTTTCTTGCAACATATTCTCACTATTGCAGTCTGCTATATTACATTAGATTTTTGTATCGTCTACAAATAGTTTTGTTTTGCAGGACATTATTTCTGGTAGGTCATTTATGAAAATTAAGAAAAGTACCGTCCCTAATACACTACCTTGAGGCACCCTATTTTTAACCCCCTTCCATTCGCTTTGGTGGTCATTTATGACTACTCGCTGCAGACGGTTCTCTAGGAAGTGCTAATTGTATACATTCCTTCTGATACCATAACTCCAAATGTTTTTTAACAATCTTTTATGTGGGACTTTGTCGAAAGCAGCACGAAAGTCTAGGTATATGACATCAATATCTTGACCATTTTCGGCCGTCTCCGACCAGTCCTCTAGGAGTTATGTGATGCAGGAGCAACCTTGCCGAAAACCATGTTGATGTACCGATAGTATATTTTGTTCCTCTAAATGTTAAACTATCTCTTTTCTGGCAATCTGTTCTAGCAGCCTATATCAAATAGATATAATACTGACAGACTTTGTGACAGTTGTCAGCCGTGTGTATTGCACTCAAATTTGCCACTTTCCGTTCCTCTGGAAGCTTCCCTTCATTTAAAGAGTTGGTATATACTATGTCTAACAGTGGTATTAATTGCTCAGCACACTTTTTTATTATTTTTTGGTGTATATTGTCGGGCCCCTGAGCTTTGTTTGGATCCACTGTCTTTATTGCTTTCCTGATTATATCCTTTCTTATTGTTATTGTGCTAAGAATCTTGTTTGTGCTCTGTATCTTTTTAGTGCAAGGGCCAATTTAGTATAAATTCGCAGGATTGTTACACATTTTATTAAAGTGTGTCAAGCAGCACTCAGGCACTTACTACCAAGGTCAATGTCACACATAGTGTTATATTGTAATATTTATTGTCCTCAACGTGTACATACATGGACTGTAGTCCATTATTACCCTTAGCACCATGAAGTGTCGTAAACAACACCCAGCCGCCTGGCCACTTGTAGGTCTTATACCTTGGTTCAATGTAGTGTTCTCATCGGTATTTCTATTGTAGGCATATTACCTTTATAGCCAAACTAATTGTGCGTCAGGGCTTTTTGCTATATACGACGGCCGCCCTTCTCAAAGACAGACACTATGTTAATGTCAGTTTGTAAAATGGGTCTTTCCTTATAGATTGCTCCAAACATGTATAGGGGACTTCATATTGCAAGGTAATACCTCGTCAACGCTTTACCAATCCTTGTTACCTTGTCAATGTTCAACTACCCTCACTGGCCAAAGAAGCGTGCACAGCACAGCACAACACCTCTTACCCTAAACTCTACCCGAACGCTAACCCTCCCAAACCCTAAATAATCTACATGGCTAATTCGGTCGCCGATATCTTTTAACTATTAAGATGAATTTGCGCTGCGACTGCTCTCCACTTACCGGGTGTTTACATTGCTCTTATATTCAACTTTTTGAATGAATGTTATAGTGTTTCAACCAAAATGCGGGTAAGCAGTGACATATACATGTGACTGTCGTCGCGCGAAAATGTGCCTTCGGACATTTATTACATTGTTTGACAATAATTGGTTGCAAACAACATAAAATTCACATTTTTGTCACCCACTTTAAGTGCAAAAACAATGTTAAAAACTGAAAGCCATTATATTTTTCCATCCCAGAACCATACTATTTCCTTCAAAATCCTTCAAGACCATAACTATGGCAACAGCGATTCGAAATGATTCTTTTTTTATTTTGCCTATACCCTATGCAAAAAACATATCGTGGAAAGAAGGCATGAACGTTATCACCACATATAATATATTTTAATGTAACGAAAGAGGATATAATGTTGCAACCAAAAATAAATGATGTTGTTGGGAAATGATTATTGCAATAATTTACTGCCAATGTAAATAGAAGTGAGTGTTGACGTCAAAATGTGGTATGTGACATCATTTTTAGAATGAACAATGACGCCTTAGGTTTACTTTTTTAAAAATGTTGTTATTTGGTCTATTGGACGTAGGTAACTGAAATTTTCCCATATTAATATTGAAATATTGTTTGTTCAAAATATGCAAGAAAGCTAGTTTCCAAGTACATTTCCCGTGTCGCTGGTCATGTTTATAATATTCGGCACCTACAGTAAAGTATATATTTAAGATAATAATAATAATAATAATAATAATTATTTCTTTATTTTACGAAGGTATTACACATTAAGTTATGTAACAAATTACATATTCTTATTTACAATGTGGCCATCGATAAAACTAAAAAGAAAATAAAGCAACTGCAAAACTTTCAAGTGGAAACACATAATTAAAACACACACATATCACAAACAAACTTATGATTCATGTACACCCGACAAATACTCCTTAAATTTATATTTTAAATAATTATTATATTCAATGGCAAGTACACAATAGTATCACAAATGTAACAGTAAGAAAACATACAAGTAACTGACATCCGAATTCACGATAAAACAGTCGATGGTATAATTAAACAGTGTATGCTTTGGTCTGTTCGTCTAATAGCATGTTTTTGTAGTTGTGTTTAAATGAATCAAGTGAAGGAAGATTTCTGATACTTGGTGGTATGATTCTTCATATATTTGCGCTGCCGTATGTGAATGAATCTTTTAAATAAACTGATCTTGGTTTCGGCGGGCTCAGTTGAACGTAGATTATATCTACGTTATAAGATTTGAAATATAATTTGGAACTTGCCTATTTTTACACTTGTAAACAAGTAGCCCCATGTGATAATTTCATATATTTTCAATTTGCGCATCTTAGTTTTTACTTTTAATTTTCCCTTCAGTCATATATGTAGTTATATTGGTCAAAAAGTGGATGCGACTGCTTAGCAAGGGTCATTTTAATAAATAAGTTCTATAGCATCATTGTATAGAATCATATGTACTGGAGCTATTTTACTATGCCTGTGTAATTTTTGGAAAGGATCTTTTTTAACCGATGTTAACCATTTGGATGATCCAACTGATCTGAACCCATAGCGGTAAATGGGACCGATGGAAAAAAATAAATTTTTGAGATGGTCCCCACAGATGACAGGTGTCACTGCAATGGGCTAAATCTCAAATTTTGGAAAAGTTCCAAAATCTGCTGTGAGACAAAAATAACACAAATAATTATGAAGAACTATTAATTAAGACATGCACACCATCATATATATAGCATACTTTTACTCTATAGTCTGAAACTGCAATTCGACATACGTTTAAATGCAGCAGAAAGTAAATGATGATAGACGAACAAAATTAAACGTTTGCGCAACCTCATTCTACAATTTTAATTTGATTAATGTTTCAAACTTTTCGCATGCAACAGAATCTTCTGTCACAACAAGAATCGTATTGCATTTCAATAACAGCCTTATATAGAATGCAAAATAACGATATGTATTGGGAACTAATTTCGCAGCGGTAGAACGTGACCTAATGACCTTCTAGATGTCAAAGTTATAACTGTGTATCATTACGCAGCGTAATCTTGTGAGTAGACATTCCAACGGATAATTTTGGCAAAATTCTCTGGATTTTGGAATATTGTTACTCATTATGGATACGTAAAGTGTAATATGGCTTGTCGGTATAGGGAGGAATTGGTTGGAAAGCGTTTTATCTCCGTTCGGAGTCCGCAAAAGCTTAAAATCCAAAAAATATCGGAATGGGAATGGCGGTCCGGAGTTGTACGGGCCGTTTCCAGCAAAGACACGAGCTGCCTCGATTTATCAGTAAGTGTAGAGTTGATCAGTATTGTAACTTTGTATAAACTTTGGGAACGATTTTCTTACAGTCAAGTCTTACCCTGCTTGTTCATTCTGGTCTTTTTGGTCCAGGTACAGAGAGATTGCTTTATGTTTCACACCCTACAGTTGTTATCCCCTAGTCATTTCTTCCCCAAGAGATTTCTCCCCCAAATAAACTTATCTATATGTGCAATGGTTATATTTCTGGATATTCATTAGTTATTTTCTTGAATTATACTGGTCAGTAAGTCGGATCTTATTATAAGAACGTCTAGTCCTTATCCAAACTCTTCTTTAAAACTGAAATTCTGCTTTAATTTTATTAAATTTTATTCTAGGTAGATCTAGTAGTGTAGTTGACAGAACAGAACATATATTTTATTTTGACCTGAGCACATTACTCATCACCATAACATACATGTAAAGAACAAATGCATGCATTAACTAATAATAAAAACATAGCAGAAAATGTAGACTGTCAAACAGAATGATACTGTGTACAATGATCTAGGAATGTTTATTTATAACAGTTTCTAAATTAAAAGAGTTTTGTAAGCCTTCTTTTGTTACAGAAAATAGAACAGTGTTGTCAGCCTACATCAACAGACAACATATAATGGTCTAGTGGTTATTAAAGTGCTGAGCTTGTAATCAAGGTATCACAGGTTAAATCCCACTCTCCTTCACAAACATAACTAATGGTTTTTAGGATGAGACCTAAAACTCTGGACCCAAAGACTATGCATTGTTGTGTAATGTGTCCACAGGCACGCTCTGTATCTTGCACTATCCCCCTAAAACTAAAATAACTGAAACTCTTCTGGTGGCTTTGGTCACATGGATTATCCGGTACCACCAACAACAAAATTTTAAAATCATAAAAATGCATTTTGTCATTAATTTATTTTTATAAGTAAAAGAAGTCATGGGGATGTTTATAATTAGAGTGTTGTGTGGTCACTATGCAAAAAGTCTTAATTAACAAAATGAGGAAGGAAACAGAATGGCAATGACAGAGGCTAGGTTGTCGGTATGGCACTAAAATTATACGGAGTAACTATGGGCTTATTCTTGAGTTACAGACTACATTCAGAGAGAGTCAGATAAATTCCTGGTCATGTGCTTGGAATTTTGTTTTAAGTTTTCTGAAAATGCTTATAAATTTGGCTGTTTGAATCATGTGACATTACAGTTTGTGAACATCATCATCATAACATGAAGTTGAAAAAGCCAGATAGATCAGTCAATGATTAAATCATATAATAATAATAGAGCCGGCTACCTAGACCAAAAGGTAGCCGTCTCTCTAGCCACATGTCCGATGGCAAAAGGTAATAAAAGAACAGCCTCTTATGTTTTGAAGTCTTGTTCGTTTGATGACTTGGATGTGAGACTTCAGTCTGTCATTAAAATATTTGAGCAGCTATGATTTACTTGAATTTGCAGTTTTGTTGTTAAGATAAACTGCATTAAGTTTATAACTTCTTATCAAACATGAACATGTACCGTGGATCAGACTAATAAATGGTTTTCATTTATAAAGAAGAAAAGCTCAGCTTAAATTTGGTCAGTCTTCAGCGATATTTCCTTATAAATATAACTGGATCGGTAAACAGACCCATTCACAATTGGAAAACAAATCTATTTTAAAACAAAAAATATTTATCACAATGTACGAGAAAGCGATGCTATTTATAAATTACAATGTCACTGGTAATGGAACCATTTACAATTTGGTAAAAAAATATCTGGTCTTGGACTTCAGTCGTCCTATTCTTGAAATAGAACAGTCAACAGCTTGATTTAATATGTTAGACAACGCATTTTCTAAAGCTCTGATACAGGTGGTGAACATGCATGACAATTCTTGTTTTCAATTAAAAAATTGTCAAAATAAAGTAACATAGCAAAAATGAAATTTCATCATCTAATGAATCGATAATAGGGATATGGTACAAATCTAACCGTGCCAGGCTGACTAGTTCTTTCATTATTTATGTATTGTCCCAAAAGTAAGAGCCCATGGGTACAGAACATTTTCCAAAATGCCTGGGGCAGTGAATGTGGAAAGTTTTTTTCTGTATAATGATTTGAATTACAGGGCACTGCTTAAAGTGTCGCTTAGTCCTACTGTATACTTTATGTAAGTTACAAGTGAATTGCATTTAGCTTAAAAAAATCAAATATTTCTAGTCATAAACTTCCTACAAGTTGGTATGTTTAGTTGGCAGGGCCCTCAATCGGCTGTTTTTACCGCCGGATATCGGCTGCTTCCCCCGTCGAAATAGTATCTTTTTCCCCCTCCAGAGATAAAAATTCCCTCCTGAGAAATCGAAGCAAAAATTCCCCAAAACTGTGTCTGATAACGTTCAGTATATATTTAAATTAATGTAGATACACTCGATATCTCTTTTAAGCTTTTAAAATATCTAAAAATCGCCGAAAAATCGGCAAATATTTCCGAAAATCGGACACAAGCGAAAATACATGACAAAGAAATATAATTACCTAAAAACTTGTAAAAAGGTATAATTTATCATCCTTGACCTGTTTTAAGCGTTTTAAGATATCCAGAATCCATATGTTTCATTTAAATTTTCTAAAATCGCCGAAAAATTGACCAAATATTCCTGAAAATCTTGACTAAGAGGGGTCGTGAAAATACGTGACAAACCACAATAATTGCATGAAAACATTTACAAATGTTTCAGTTTATCATCGTTGTGCTGTTTACCAAATTCAAGAATTGAAGAGGGGTGGTTGTGGTGGGGGGTACTTGTTTAGCTTAATCTATACATTATTGCACAAAAAATATCTGTGGGGATATGACTCAAGAACATTGTCTTTAAAGCCAGAGAAACTCTTCACATTTTGCCAGTAGTATTTAATTCCTGCAGCAGGGGGAGCACTCAACTGTTAAGCAAGTTTATTGATAAATTTCCCAATTTGAATGAGAAATGCGTAAAATTTCCCAATTTGGGCAACACCGGGCATAAAAATTTCCAATTTGAGAAAGCCTGGGCCCTATCCCAATTTTCAGCAAAAAAGCCCTGCATTTCCGTTTTAGTTTTCCAATGTCAAAAATTGCAGTTCTATGATGAAACTCAGACATAGCTTTAATAAAAGTTGTGTATGTTCATAGTTCTTATTATAATAGATTATTCATTAAAATTGGAAAATTTCCCATTTTGACAAGAACGACGCGAAAATTCCCCCAACTGAGGGCTGAGGACCCCTTCCCCCAAAGTAGAGTGAGGGCCCTGGTTGGGACTGTTTTGGGTCAGTAAATATAAGTAAAAAATGTTAAAAGGAAAAAAAATAGATTACTCTGCACTTTCTAATGTGAAGATTATATCATGATATGCAAATAATTGGTGTTCCTCATATTGGCACAAGACTTTAATGGCCTGAATATATACACTACATAAAGACAAACTATTAATGGTCTGTCATTAAATCTGAAATTTTCCAATTCATTTCATATTTTTAAAAAATTGGCAGTTGTGTCATGTTATATCATCTTTATTTTTCATACATTCGTAATTCCAATTTTTGACTTTGGCAAAGAAGCATGATTCACGAAGAAATTTCTTGTGTGCTTTCAGGTGCTGATTGAGTTTGATGATATAGACTGGACACGCAGAGAATGGGTGCGGGTCCATGATATCTTCCAGTTGTTCCTGGTGGAACACACCTTGGTCTGGGCAGAGAGGCCAGACCCGGATAAACCCAGGCAGTCACTGTCTTGGCCTGGACTGGTAAGTCTTTGTAAAAAATACATAGATCAATCTTTTCAAAGACAATTACGATCAGTCCTCTTTGTAAATTGATAAATGGTCCTGTCACCTCTTCAGACCAACTTTTCTTATCACACATTGAGCTGCTGGAGAAAGACTTGTTGAGTTGTAAATTCAGTTCAATTTGCATTGCTCACAAAATGACTGATCTGTCATGACCTCGCATTTTGCAAAGTGAGACAAAATGATGTGGTGTATATTTCTCAGCTACATGTATAGATGCTGAAGATGTGTTATTTATTTCGTAATCACACTAAGTGGTAAACTGGTAATATTACACCATAATGATCTCTTTAAATTTACTCATATAATTATTATGTGTAACAAATTTGGCCTCAAACTATGTGAACTATACACAGATAATTCTGTTGTAATTGTATTACAATACGGACAAAAATTTAAAAATGTACATTATAATATAAATATATATGCAATTCTTAATACTGTTATTCCCCAAAAATATCCTACCCCAAAATATCAACAGGGACTTTGTCAAAGTGTTAATTCATTCATTCATATTTTGTTCACCTTTTATGTGGAGAGAACATTTTCTTTGTCATTTTCTATCTGATTAAAGTATGCTTAATAATAGCTGAAGATTAAAGTTAGGAAGATTTTCTAAATGTTAGATCTCTTAATCATTACTTTGTGGTAAGACCGTTGTATTGATTCGATCAATGGTCTTTTTTTGTTTGTGGCTGTAGAAAATTCTGTGCTATTGTTTGATTTTAAATTTGTCTGTTGAAAAATTCTAAATATTTTTAAATAAAAATATTGCTACCTTTACGCTGTAGATTTCTTTTGTGGCAAGCAGTGCATGTGCATTGTTTGTAAATATGAGGCTATAGATTACAATATAGTCAGATAGTACACCATGAAAGAAAAGAAAGATGAAATAGTATTTTGAGGATGCACCAGATACATGTTTTAAGGGAGAAAATTTCCTGCTTTGCACTGATGTATAAATATTGAAGATTCCACAACTACTCTGACAACATGAGTCCCTTGTGTCTAGGGTAGAGCTAGTTCCAGGGAAAACGCTGGAAGGTAGATTTGTGAACTTTCATTGATCAGCAAAATATAGAAGATAATTCCTTAACACCATCTAACCTAAATCTTTTAACTATGAGAGAAGGCTGTAGGCAGTTTAAATATTGATTTAATATCAACATAAAATTAAATGTATATTAATTTAATAGTATGAAGAAAAATATGGAAAAAACCCACAACATAATTATGATTATGACTTAACTGACATTCAGTGCTGTGGGAAATTCAGTGCAATTCAGTGCGGGGAATCCATGAAAAGACAATTAGGTCTGCAGGTGAACATACTCATAATGTGTGCTCAAATTCTAGGAAAAGTAGACATGTACATTCACATCTGTTGACAAATTAATTTAATAGCAAACTTACCTGTGCATGATGCACATGATAATGTAGATTGTACATTATAAACTAAGCAAAGTAATTGCAAGAGAAACATTTAAAGGTCAGACTGGTTATGGATCCATCTTGAAGAAGATGAAGACAATTTCCGTGTCCTCAATGCAGGGCATTTTTTCTGAAAATCAGGAAAGGGCCAGACCTTCTCAAATTTGGAAATTGTATGCATATTCTCATTTCAAATTGAATATTTACCAAATATTTGCTTACTCCTACCATGAGGCAGAAAAGGTGTTTTCTTCAAGAGGCCAAGTTCTCAATTTTAAAGAATATTTTCTGTACTCAAGCACTCTAAATTTCAAATTTTGTTTGTCAGGTAATAAAAAGGCCTGCTTGTTGCTGATTTTCAGGAATATTTTGGGATTTTAGACTTGAAACGGAGATTTAATGTTTCTTCATTAACCTAAATAGAGGGTCACACGATTAACCGAAATACCGGAATACTACCGAAATACCGGAATACCCGCAAAAATCAGGATTGTACACAAGTTTTAATTAAGAAACACCTGTATGCTGTATCTATTATATTTTTCGAAAATATGTCATGAAATAAATAATATACAGTCTTTACTTCGTGCTTTTTCCCGTTCATGTCGTAATTAAATCGCGAGTTTGTACTTTTACTTTCTAACTTGGTGACGTCATTCTATAAACTTTTCTCGCTTGATCATAAAAACATGTAGATGTATACCAAAGTTTATATTTTTGAAATGAAATTAAGGGCTGCTTCTACCATTCATATGAAATTAAAAGTGAGTACAAACCAGCATACTGTAATGTTCGTGGATTCTGTTGAAAGTCAGGTGTAATCGGACATGAGAGTTTTAAATACATGTACATTTATTGAATATACTGATCTTCAAACACAAAACTGGTTTGTAAGGCATGTCTGTTTTCCTCATAAGTTGAAAAGAATGAGAACAGTAAATTATTTAATAATTATCAATTTTTAACATGCTTGCTATTAGACCTGCACTGCGGAGACCTGCACTGCGGCGTGTCTTGAAAGCACGTGGCTTTCTCGTATTTGGCGGGAATATTTTGTGCGGGAAATCGAAAGATGCCGACAATCAAATGTTCCGACACAACAATGTCATATGTTTATGCCAAAGTAATTACGTCATTGCAAGCCGAGTGTTCGTTGCTGCATAACTTTTCATTTAGCTCGTTGCAGAATTAAAAAATTTTTTTTTAAAGATAATCTTGCTTCTTTATATTCATGACACAAACAGGCTGGGAATATTTTAAAATTAAAATAAGTCGTAACATCAAATTAACCGCGTGTTTTAATCATTAGCTTGACTTACATTTAGACCTACTATACATGCACCTCAAACAGGTTTTTAAAAACTGATTTGTTTGTAATGTGCTTTTTGGGTCCACCATCCTCGTACGACCCGTTTTGAAAACTGAATTACAAAATAGCCTTTAAAGAGTCAAGTTAATCAAAGGTGATGACAGATAATCAACGTGGCAGCCTAATATGATGATGCCCCAATTAGCAATAAACAAGTGTTGATTGGAATAACCAAACGATAAACAGATTAATTTAGTAAATGTGTTTGCCTTAGGGGTAAATGAAATATCAAGATTTTTAAAAGTCGTTAAGCGATGCTGGCTAGCAATAAACAAGTAATTTTTTTTATCATTTCTTATGTTCAGTACACTTGATATGATACTAAAACGTAATTGCTACTAATAAGAGCTTGAAATAGTTTCATCTATAGTTTTATAACGGACGCATATACACAAAAATGTATGAACGGTATATCTGAATTATGATACAATAATTATTTAAAGGTGGTAAAATATATAGCAAAATAAAATAATACCAATATTTTTATTGCATCAAACATTATTATAATGTTTATAACATACAGTGCACATACAGAGACAAGACATTGAAAAAATAATTATGCCATTGCGTAGTCACTATTCGAAAATTCATTTTGATAAACTTTTGACAGAAGCTATCTGTCATATTCGATCGGTGTTAATAACATTAGGAAACTATTAAAGCTTCGGCATGTATACTCGTATGGGAAACTTAATGAGAAATTGTGATTCTTGATAATAATTTCGTCCGTAGGACCTTTTTAATTTATGTGGCACTTGTCAAGTGAACTTTAGAGATCTGCAACATGTTCGCCTATGTAGACCTATGTGTTCTGTTTCATAGGCGCTTATTTTTCTGACGTACTTAACCACAAGAATACAGCATGGAATGATGTTTTCCAGCTACGGTATTGTTTTAAAACATGATTATTTCATCGTCGTAGGAAAATATATTCGAAAACGGGCAATGTTGCAACACAATGAAAATACGTATATAAATTTCTCAGTTACTTTCAACGGGGAGCCACGTGTGAGGGCGAAGTACAAATGTATTAATAATAAAAACAAAATGTTTATGGGTTGCATGTCAGTAAAGTCTTTCTAATAATTTGACGAATTATCTAATTTCGTATCGAGAATTTGCGTGATTCATCTTACTGGTCGTACAAAGCAGCGTTCACGTCGAATATACCATATCGGCTGTGAAAACACAAAGTATGATGTGCATGTCTCTATTAAAGATAGAACACGTCAATTGTAAGAATTTGTGGCATCAATTGACGATATGTTTCGATTCCCGCAAAATAAGTATCCAGATGTTTGCAATTCTCCGTCGGCGATTCAAGTAAGAAAAAAAACGATTGATAAATATTTCAGAAATGTCGAGTAACACTTTTATGCCAGATGAATTAGTCCAATATCGTTTGATAAAAATATTTGTCTTCATGATTTCTGTGCCGCTCCTTTGATGTTCGGCACGGCGAGTCTTGCTTTGAAAATAGCGGATCGCTTCAATATACAACCTCAATATTTCACGGGGAAATACACAAACTACAACCTGATAATTTAATGATTTACAAAATATCTTCCTAATACATGTCATGATCAAATAATAAACGTAAATACATAGATTGTAAGATATTACTTTTTTCTCGGGTATTCCGGTATTTCGGTAGTATTCCGGTATTTCGGTTAATCGTGTGACCGTAAATAGATACTGATGTTTATAGACACATTTTCCTTTACTTTTCTTTCATTTTTTAGGGAAATATTTTGGCTTTAATTCGGAAATTTTTTCATAATAATTTTGTCAATTGGTAAGGGGCCGAATATTAGAGTAAAAAAGCCCTGTAATGCTTTGCACATACCTACAACCTAATTTTACCTGTACACAGGTTTTTTTTTATGTTACTGCAGTACTCTAGGATGCTGGATGTGGTTTAAATCTACACTTTTTGGCTAGGGAACTTTTATTTTGACTGTCCTCCTGATGAATTAATGGTATTGTGATTGAAATTACAGCATGGTCAGAATTAAAATCACCTTTATACCAGCTGTTGCACTTACCATGCTTAGTGTTGTCAGAATATTGTTACTGAATAAGACTGAGGCCAGAGAGCTAGATAATCAGAAGAGTTCTAAGGATTTTTAACTTAAATCTGCAAATGTTCTTCACAAATGAAAAATGCAAAATGCAGCCGATAAGTGAAAATCCCCATATACCACAAAGGTCTGGATAAAAGCCCCTCCTTTTTATCAATTCTATTTATGTCATACATTTATGCCCACTGGGCATCTATTTAGAGGTTTAAGGTATCACTAAAAATTATCACATCCCTTCTGTAGGTATATGTCATAATATCTATACTAAGGCTATGCACAAATTCTAGTAGCTTGAAGAGTTTTTTTATGTACAAAAAAGAACACTGTTACACTGTGAACATGATATCTGTGTAAACTTGAAATTAAGTGGTGACCTAGTTTTGTGCACATGATAACAGCTGTTGATTAGAGATAAATTGCCAGTATTATTGAGTATATTGACATTGATCTCCAATGATTGAGATCTTTGTAAATGCATGCATTAATGCAAAATGCTGATTCTTTCTGGAGTTTTTGAAACCATATGATTTAAGGAAAAGAATTTATTTATAATTTAATAAATGGTTAGGCTTGTACACATCAAATGTATTGTTTTGGAATAAATGTGTACAACATACAAACATGAATGTACGTTTTTACAGACATAGATATATATATATTATATAGGAACAAACCTTGCTAACATCATCTCGTTATATTACATTACATCATCTGTAATTTAAATGCCTTACACAGTAAAATTAATGTTGCTTATAGGCATGAAAATATTTAATTTTATGTTGATAGTTTGATAATCGTTCTGCACAAGTTTATTGTTATGTATGGTTCAGTACAATTTGTAAGGCTGGAGATACTGACTTTAAATTTCCCAATCTTATACTGCTTTCTCAGTCCCAAAGACATACCAGTTTTATTGGCGGTTGCGGTGAGTGGACAAGCAAGCTGGCGGTTCACAAAATTGTTAACTTTTAAATTTCTAAATTGGACAAATTTAGAGTTGTCTGATTTCTTACTAAACAAATGCCTGACCAGTCTTTAATATTCGCTATTTTCACCCACTCAGTCTAGTTTCCATTTTTCCAGTCTCATGCCCTTTTTCACCCACTCAGTCTAGTTTCCATTTTTCCAGTCTCATGCCATTTTCAATCGCTCAGTCTAGTTTCCATTTTTCCAGTCTCTAGCCATTCTCACCCCGTCTGTCTAGTTTTTATTTTCCAGTCTCGTACCATTCTCACCCTCTCAGTGTAGATTCCATTTTTCCAGTCTCATGCCCGTTTCACCCTCTCAGTCTAGTTTCAATTTTTCCAGTCTCGTTCCCTTTTCACCCTCTCAGTCTAGTTTAGATTTTTCCAGTCTCATGCCATTCTCTCACCCTCTCAGTCTAGTTTCCATTTTTCCAGTCTCATGCCATTCTCTCACCCTTTCAGTCTAATTTCTATTTTTTACTGTCTCATGCAGTTTTCGCCCTCTCAGTTTAGTTTATGTTTCACAGTCTTGTGCCAGTCAAGTTTCCATTTTTCCAGTCTCATGCTGTTCTCACCCTCTCAGTATAGTTTCCATTTCCCAGTCTTATGCCATTCTCACCCTCTCAGTCTAGTTTCCATTTTTCCAGTCTCATGCAGTTTTCACCCTCTCAGTCCAATTTCCATTTTCAGAGTCTTGTGCATTTTGCATTCTGCTCTGAATCACAGTCTCCTGTCATTTTCCGTGTCACAGCTTAGTTTTCTCGGTCCATGGCCCTCAAAAGGGGGAATTTTCAAGTTCTTACATTTTGGAGGAATTTTTATGTCCATCTATAGTGTTACATCTGTAGCATGATGGTGTGGCGCCACGCCCTGCCGCCTTTTCGTGCCGCCACTCTGCCCTTCTCAACATCCATTTTGCACTAAAGTCATGACATTTTATGTCATTTATCATCACCATTCAGCCCTAAACCTTAATCGGACGCGTGCTCGGCATTGGATTGCCGATTACATAAACGCCCGAGGCGATCAAAAGACACCGCATGTACACCTGTTATTTTCCGATAATCACGTGTCGTTACTGCACATACACGTGACGTCAGAAAGTCGGCGTTTTCTTTGATATTTCTACAAAGTTTTCAGTGTCCGTGGTTTTTTATGCCCCCGAAGGGTGGCATATTAAAATCGCACCGTCCGTCTGTCTGTGCATCCGTGTCCGGACTGTAACTCTGTCATGCATTGAAGGATTTTAAAATAACTTGGCACACATGTCTAGCACATCAAGACAATGTGTCGTGTGCAAGACCCACATCCCTACCACAAAGGTCAAGGTCACACTTGGAGTATGAAGGTTATGGAATCCTGTATATATGCATACATTTGTGTCCGGACTGTAACTTTGTCAGGCTTTGAAGGATTTTAAAATAACTTGGCACAAATGTCTAGCACATCAAGACGACGTGTTGGTGCAAGACCCACGTCCCTAGCTCAAAGGTCAAGGTCATACTTAGAGTTTGAAGGTTATGGAATCCTTTATATATGCATATATGCACACATTCGTGTCTGGACTGTAACTTTGTCATGCATTGAAGGATTTTAAAATAACTTGGCACAAATGTCTAGCACATCAAGACGACGTGTCACGTGCAAGACCCACGTCCCTAGCTCAAAGGTCAAGGTCATACTTAGAGTTTGAAGGTAATGGATTCCTCTATATATGCATATATGCACACATTCGTGTCCAGACTGTAACTCTGTCATGCATTGAAGGATTTTAAAATAACTTGGCACAAATGTCTAGCACATCAAGACAACGTGTCGCGTGCAAGACCCACAAAGGTCCATACCAAAGTTTGAAGGTCAAGGATTCCTCTATATATGCATATATGCACACATTGGAGTATTATTGAGGGATTTAAATTTGGAAAATGCTGCAATCCTACGTCCGCCAGAAGCTCAAAGGTCAAGGTCATACTTAGAGTTTGAAGGTAATGGATTCCTCTATATATGCATATATGCACACTTTCGTGTCCAGACTGTAACTCTGTCATGCATTGAAGGATTTTAAAATAACTTAGCACAAATGTCTAGCACATCAAGATGACGTGTCGCGTGCAAGACCCACGTCCCTAGCTCAAAGGTCAAGGTCATACTTAGAGTTTGAAGGTTATGGATTCCTCTGTATATGCATATATGCACACATTCATGTCCGGACTGTAACTCTGTCATGCATTGAAGGATTTTAAAATAACTTGGCACAAATGTCTAGCACATCAAGACAACGTGTCGCGTGCAAGACCCACATCCTTACCACAAAGGTCAAGGTCACACTTGGAGTTTAAAGCGGTAATGGAATACTGTACAGGCGTATGATAAGGCATACATATTTTGTGCCATGGGACCATAACTTTATCATGCTTTGAAGGAAGCTTTTTAAAGATAAAATAACGGTTGGCACAAATGTCTAGCATACAATCAAGCGGATGTGTTTATCGGGGCCAAACCTAAGTCCCTACCTCAAAGGTCAAGGTCACACTTAGTGTTTAAAGTAATGTGGAGCATAACTGTATGCATGTGGATTCCTAACTGTCATGCAATGGAAGGATTTTAAAATTACATAGCACATTTAGATTGAGCTTTTTTTACATGGAGAGGACACAGACTGTTGGGAACCATCATACAATGGGCAAGCACAATGAGAGGAAGGCAGGACAAGAACCATAACTCTTCTTGACAATTCAGAGTTAGGGCCAAGAACAATCTCTTTTAGCGATTCAAGGTCATGGTGTTTAGAATAAACCATCGGGAATTATATTTATAATCGATCAGTGATAGCTCTAGTTAATTCTTTTAATGACCGAGTTGTTCACACATTTATTAGTGATGGATTTCAATAATTAATATTTGCGAGTACAAAAGAAAAGTTACAGATCAATGGAAAATGCCATAAAGGCTAGTGTTGCAGTAGTAAGTTAGCACACATAATGAATCACAACAATTAACGGAAATACCCTTCTCTGAAAGAAAATCGCGCACTGTCTCCCTGCCCTTTTCTGACAGCCCCATGCCCTTTTTTAGCTCGACTTTTCTATGAAAAGGGGAGCTATCCTACTCGCCCCGGTGTCGGCGTTGGTGTCACACCTTGGTTAAGTTTTTCGTACCACCCCACTTTATTTCAAAAGTATTAGAGGTATGGCTTTGAAACTTACCATACTTGTTTACCATCATAACCTCCATCTACAGACAAGAGTACATAACTCTGTCAAGGTTTTTGACAGAATTATGGCCCTTTTTGGACTTAGAAAGTGTATTGAGCTTGGTTAAGTTTTTCGTACCACCTCACTTTATTTCAAAACCATTGGAGGTATTGCTTTGAAACTAACCATATTTGTTTACCATCATGACCTACATCACCAGACAAGAGTACATAACTCTGTCAAGGTTTTGAACAGAATTATGCCCCTTTTTTACTTAGAAAATATATTGAATATGGGTAAAATCCACTGATTGCCTTAACCCTTTGAGATATTGCTTTGAAACTTTGAATGCTTGTTTACATCATTACCCCCATTTGTAGGCAAGAGAAGGTAACTCTGTTAGGGATTTGTTTTAAAAATTAAGGCCCTTTGTCGACTTAGAATCTTGTTTTATTATGCGGTTTATCTGGTCATGCGCAAAATAAATGATCTTACTTGTTTCATCTATGATGAAAATGGGCAGGATATGTAATCATGTTTAGGAAGTTGATTTACATATGTACTTTTGACAGCAAAAGAGGCAAAATTTCAGCCAATTCTATTGAGAAACATAGCTATTAGTTTGCAAGTTGGAGTACTGATGTAATCAGGACACTTATAATAAGCTGGTTAATAAAATATGTGAAGATGTTTCATGATTGGCAATTAGAAATGCCTAGTACAGTCTTGTGAACTCTGCACTTCATTTGTTCTATTGGTAAAAGAATTTTCAGAGGTTTTACTCCTTTCTGTTGCCTATATAACACCAATGTATTGCTACATGGAATGGGAATTATATATGATACAGCTATTATAAACAGTTGATCACAGAAAGCATTTAATCCTAGCCCAGCTTGCATAAAGATGTTGTTTAGAAGAAACGTGAACCTGGTTGGTACTGTCATATGACGGACAATCCAGGACGGTTTCTTCAGTCTAGCACTTTGGACTTGCCAGGGATGGGCTAGAAATAATCATGCTGTTCTATAATTCCAGTCCTTTATAACCTAAATGTATAAATAAATAAAGGACAAACTTGAAAATCTATTAGTAAGGACAAGGAAGTGAGAGTTAGTGTTATATGCAGGATTGCCCATGAACATCTACATTTTTTTACCAGCTTTTTAACCTGCTTTTATCAATGAAACAAAAAGCTTTGTCAATTAATGGCTGACAAGCCTTTTTTGCTTTCAAAATACATGTAATCAAGTTCAAACAGATAGAAATCAATTTCACATAGTTAAAAGATCATTTATTTCTTGCATGACAGATAAAGTCATGATGAGTACATAATCCGATGCAGAAGTGTGTGGGGTAAAATGATTTGCAACAACTCAGCCCGGACTTATTGAGTTGACCAAATTATGGAAGCCCTGCTCTATACCTATATGCTTAAAGGTCCATTACTAAGACCAAATTGAATTTTCTTTTAAATCTGGAATTGTGGGTGTTTTCTCAGAAGTAAATTATGTCAAACTGCATTAAATGTGACCATATTAGTTGTGTTGAAAAATTTGAGTTTGACAAAAGAATTAATAAATGATAATTTGCCTTTTTCCAGTTTTTTTTTCTTTGTAATTTTCAAGAAGTTTCCCAGAAAGAGGCTGTTAATAGGTTGTACATGAATAAACATGCTTATTTTGAATTACAGTTAGTTTATATCAATTTATTTTAGCTTGATTGTGAAGAAAGCTTGCAGCTTAATGAGTCACTCTCGAGCTACTTCCTGGAAAAATCAGTACTAGTGTCATATGAGGAGGTACGGTCGTGACCCCAGTGGGGCTCGAACCCGCGACCTCCAGGATGAGCGGCCGACACCTTAACCTCCACACCACCGCTCCCCTTTGAAAGAACTGTTTACAACATTTAATAAAGCATAAGTAGGACAAAAAGACCACCCAGGTCAATCTAAGGAAATACAAAAACATTCACTGGTTCTTCTGCAGCAGTATTTTCAAACAGGGAAATACTCCACGGCTATTGTAAAGTTTAAGAAGACAGTATCAAACTTTATTTCCCTGTTACAATTCCAGATTTAAAAGAAAATTCAATTTGGTTTTAGTAATGGACTTTTAAAGGTTGATTATTTGGAAACCCGCAATAGAGCTCAAACTCAGGCATTTATATAATTAAGTTTCAGCTGAAAATGACGGAGCAATTGCAGGTTCAAATTTACGTATAAAATACCACGGTATGAGGTAAAGTCATACTGGTATGTATTGCATCTTGGACGAATTGCAATATACTGGTATGCCTTTTATTGTGTATCCCTAAAAAAAATTTTTATTTTAAGATTGACATTGTAACATATCAAATAATTTCAAGAAATAGTTTTGAAATGATTTTATTGATTGAAGCCTCCAAAATAGGGGGGAAATGTATACTATTTCTGGCGAGTCTGAGGGGAATTCCTCCCCCAAAGCTGGCAAAAAAGACACAGTCTCATGCCATCCTTTTCGAGAGGGCCATTTCTATGTCATTTTGCCAGAAAAGGGGAAGTTTTTGCGCAATGTATAAAATCAATACTGTTTAAAAATTACACTAAGAACAAAAACTATCAAGCATGTTAATGACATTATTCTTTTGCCAAATATAAAGAGAAGACATAGGAATTTAACATAACAAAATGTTATATAAAAATACTGAAGTGTCATGGCAAGATAAGTTAGCAGCATTGGTGTTTAAACACATGTGAAAAATATGATAAATACTGCTTTTTTTCAATTGAAGACATTAGATATTAGGATATCTTTTTTAATCATTGGAACACCGTTTTCATTGAAAAAATAACCAAATATACTGATTCATAAAAATAGGTGTACAAACGATAATAAATGCAATTATCGCCGTACTAATTCACATGTGAGAGGTATCAAATTATTCAAGAATATGATTCTGAACCTTTTAAATTTAACAGAATTCTATATACTTGATTAAATACAAATACAAAGAAACCTTTTTTAACATTATTAGGGGAATATGCTTGTCAAATAAGGGGAAAATATATATTAATTTTGAGGAATGGGGCTTTTGGGCGGGCAAAAAGGCGAGAAAAAAACACTGGAAATGTATACTAAATTTCCTGCAATGGGGAATAGTTAGCATAAATCCTGCCCCAATAACTAGTTCAAAAAATAGACAACAGTCTCATGCCATTTTTTCCTTTACAGGCCCAGTCCCATTTCTCTGTGATCTTTTCCTGTTAACACCATTTCACAATATCCTTTGCACTTCTGGCATATTTGAATACACGCTGGGCAGACATGTATGTTGCTACTTTCCAATCCACCGCTTGTGTTGTACATGGTATTTCAACACATTAAATATACATAATTATAATCTATGTTGAATTGACCCTTTTTCCTCCACAACACCGAGACAGTACATAGTTTGAACCAGAGATTTTAGGTCAAATTTGGTGTATTTATGTGAAAGCAAAAGCCAAATCCAAAATATATTATTTCGGTCTTGATTCAGTTTCGGTGTATATTATGGTTGGAATGCAACCGTAGCTTTTGCTACAGTAAGGTACAGTTCAAGAGTTTCTGTATTTTGTTGTTACTAGTCGGATTATGAACACTTCGTATAGACATAATGTAAATATGTAAATTGTGGTGGGGAGGGGAGGGGAAAGCCTAAAACATGAAAAGGATTAAAAACAAGAGTAAGTCTGCTTACTGGACTGGCCCTAAGTATAAGTTAGAGTTTGTTAAGTGAAATTTTAACAATTAAGAAACCCAAAGGGAGCGAGCGGTAGTCATCCAAAAGTTGCTTAAAAATCGGTCCGAGATTAAATAAAAAAAAGCCATATAATCGCTCAAATATGACAAAAGAAGTTGCTTGTGTAATTACACGTAGCATCTGCGTTATAAGCACCTATCCAATACCCCAATAAACGTGTCATGTTAATAACCCACCTAATTGGTCCAACACAACAGTTCTACAATACCTCAGGCGTCGCTAACACGTTATTGATAAAAGGATTTTATTAGCATGTTTGCAGCTCCGATTGACTTTATGCCGGATCAATCGTCTTTAGACCGCTAATCATTACCTACACTTTGAAATGACCAAACTGTTCCAACATTACTTGTCATTATGTATTATTATGGTTTAATTAAAGACAATTCGGTCCACGTGTACTTTCGAGCGGTAAGATGAAAGAAATTATTAAATTTTATTACTCAAATTGTGCCGGATATATAATGTGTCATGTTCCGTTATTCAATGCCTTTCGATTTATTGTTGAAATGGCACAACGCAACATATTTGCGATGTTCAAAAAATCAAATAACCGAAATGGCAAACCGGCTCCTGATAATTGGGAGAATAATAACTGGAACCCGAAAGAAACAAATAACCGGACTGGCAACCGGTAGTAAATGTTTCCGAAAGTGGCAAGGGCAAGCCGACAGATACTGTTAATCGCAACCCAAGAGATATAAAAAAAATATTTAAAACGAAACCATACGACAAAAATTATACCTAACACATGGATTATTCCGTTTCTTATTTTTTTATGGGGAAAACTCTGTAAAGTTTATCCCTTAGAAAATGGAACGCTCCACGTGAACGGCGCATTTATTTTACCGACTCGTGAGATTTACTTATCGATAATGTAAGTAGATAAACATTTTTGGAAAGCTGGTTGAAAAATATATAAATCACGTACAAATTTTTTTTTTTTTTTTTACGTTTTTGTAACTTCTTTTGGGGGGGAGGGGGGGGTTGACAATGTAACCTCGGCTTGTCCGGACCGATTGAGATTTCAAAATTTCCTGATACCTGGCACGGACCTATGGGTATATAGGTCCGTGATTTTGGGCGGAGCTAAAGTGCATTCTAGTAAGAGCGAACTCTTAATAAATTAAGTGATTTCAATAGGTAGTTTTAATAAAAAAGAAAGACATTTATTTGAAAATCTGAGTGATTCGATTGGTGGGCAAATGGGATCAAACACTAAGAAATTGTATAACACTGATGGGAACATGTAATATCTGAAATATTCCTGAGCTTCTGTTAGACTAATCTTCACTATACACTGAAGCAGGTCTAGAAAATGTTGGTATCAAGACAGCTGCAATATCATCTGTTAGATTTTGTGTTGGCACCTTGCAGAGGAATTGCTGTATTTTTGTAGCATAGCTCAGCTGAAGATGACTCAGTCATAACCATGTAACATTACAATAACATAATTCTTCTTGGGATAGTGGTTACCAGGAGCTCCTCTGTGGCTGACAATGTATGGTCATTGACTTGTTTAAGAACTTGAGAATTTGGTCTTTAGGTATGAGAAGCCTAAATCGGTGAAAACCGGAAGCAGGTTATTTTGTCTAGGGAACATGCGGACCTACACTATGTGTTTGATTGCTGATTGGCTGAAAGTAAGTGGTTGCATACAAGAAAAATTATTTTGAATTAATCGCTGGTTGATAGATCATAAATGAAATATGAAGAGAAAAATCTGGATATAAATTATAATCAAAATAGTTGGTATTTGAAAATACTGACATATTTGGTCGGTGACCACTAAAACTGCCACAAAAATAGGGGTGGTGTCATTCAGCTCCAAATTACTGGCATAAAGTATTGGATCACATGTATAAATTTTGTTATTTTTATGTGGGACTAGGATGATTCTACAAAATAAAGTTCATTTCAGCAGTCGGTGAGATTTTGGGTAGTCGCACCGGAAGAAAACCTTATAATGTAAGTCTATGGAAATGTATTTAGGCGTCTCATACCTAAAGATAACGAACTTCAGTTTTGTGTAGAAATAGGACAAATGAATTTTTTGCTCTTTGATTTACTATGAAAAATGTAAGATAGGGTATGAAATATCTTCAGAGGTAGCCAAAGAAAAGTTCAGCTGTGCCAAGTTTGTATTGTACTGTATTGTTTTTCACTTCCTGAATCCTCAATAACCTATTCGTTTACTGGATCATAATTATAAAGAAGGCAGTTTATAAAAATCTTTGTTGTTTAAATCTCTCTGTCTCTCTCTCTCTCTCCTAGTTCAATACTATTAACAGATGAATTTTCTACTACAGGGAAAGTTGACACCCTTACCATACACATAGTTGTGTACTAAGCAAGAAATCAAATTAGGTCAAACTCTGGTTTGGGTTGTTAACAAAACAAAACCATTTTGCGATCATAGAACCAAGTGCAATGGAGAAAGTTTGATTAAATTTCAGAAAAAAGCACATTAACATGATAGTGTTTCCATATTTTGCTAGGATGCCTGTGCATATTGATTGAACGGCAGTATGTTCGCCCTGGTACTGTTGGACCTGGCATTGATTTTCTAGTTCGCCCCACTGACATGGCTGCTGGAACAATAACAAGAATCAATTCTAGTATGCCTTTGAGGCAGCTTCCATGATTTCTCTACAAGATTGTTATACACAGAAGACTTGCACTAAAAGGGTGTACTAAGTACTATGAGTAGCTAGTTGTGATGAACCTGATTCCAAGTTCAGCCAATGGAAAGGGTTTATTTGCCGTATGTCTATATTTCTGTCTGCTGTTTTTCTGACCAACTTCAGACTGCAACTTCAGGGATATTTGATGTTTTGACTTGAATTTTTTCACAAAGTCATAGCGTGTTGATAACTTGTACATTTATTACTGAAATACATGACTGTACAGTCGACTCTCGTTATCTCGATTTTTTTGGGACCAAAGAAAATAAGTCGAGATAACGAAAAATCGAGATAATCGAAGTTGAATAAAATATTAAATAGTGAATGCTCGAAGGGGGAGGGGGTAACTTTCTCTTCTTGCCCTTGTACCCCGGTGCCGAAAGATCGGATTCCCCGTGGATTGGTTACCGGGTCATTCTAAACGGAATGGGTAATTTGCATTGCATTGTGTTATTTACGTTGCAAATAAACAATTAGTTAATTTCGGGTTGTAAACCGAATCACTGAGTGAATAGTCGCGCGTGGTGTTTTTCGCACCTCTGACAGCAGACGATAATTGAGCAAATACAATCGTGTGCAGCTTTTCGCACCTCATTTGGCAGGTGATAAAATTAATGTCAAATCGAGATACCGGAAGTCAAAATAGAGAAAATTTCATAGTTGGGGATCAAAAATTTAGTCTAGATAACGAAAAAATCAAGATAAACAAATCGAGATATCCGTAGTTGATTTATATAGATAAGAAGGGAAAAAATCGGGACCGAGAAAATCCAGTCGAGATACCGAAAAATCGAGTTAACCGAAGTCGAGATAACGGATGTGGACTGTATAATATATACTTGCATAAGGAATTGTCTTGTTGGTATTATTTCTCAGCTTGCATTATCATTTCATGGGAAGTTTCTCATTCAAGAGGTGCGTGTAATAATTTAGACAGCTTGGGCTTAATAAATTTGAAGAGTTGTGACCCTTTGATTAATATATATTGCAGCATGCATATAGTTGACATAATGACACTATTCTTGTCTGTGCTATTTTTCAACAACCGCTGGATGCAGTTCAGTGAAACATACATGGAAGCTTCACTATACACAAGTCATACAAGATGAGCATAATAATAATTATCAGCATGTTTTGTGTTTGTGATCTTTAAAAGGGTTTTGAAATAATGATACTGCTATCTGGTCTAAATAAAGGCGTTTGTCACAACATACATATCAGCTTTAGTAGGATTTGCATTAAAAAATATACCTGCAAATATTTTTGGATCCAAATATTTGATAGTAATAACTATGTACTGCAGGAAATTTAGTTCAACTCTAAATAAGAAGTGCAAAAATAAATGCTCTGTTAAATATACATACATGTAGGGTCAGTGTTGGAGAGTACTCTCAACTTTTAGGGATCTCATGTGTTTGCATTTTTAAAATGGAAAGGGCTTAATCAGCTGAACAGGGCAGAAAATGGCAGAATGTTGTGGATTCACCAAGAAAAGGAAAGAAAAGAGAACAACATTAAATGTTGAACTTTGTGAATTTAAAACAACTTAACAAACTAGGACTATGTGCTACCATCTTACTGATTTCAGTAATTACCTTCCTATACAACCACTCCATTAACTACTCCACCCAAAACTAATACATCCATTTTACCTCATTCATACCCCATTCAATACAGTAAATCAAAATGTAAAACCATCAAAAACATAGTTTATAGTTTGATTCAGATACACAGTTTTGGCGTTATATTATAAAAATACTGAATGACATTAGGTTATCTCTCCTTTGTGCTTGAAAACACACATGCACAAGTTGATCAGCTGGGAAAGTCCAGCCTAAAAATTGAATTATTGTCACAAAAAGTGCACTTGTTATTTACAGTATATAATGACTAAAACCTGAAAGTAAATGTATGAAATAATGATTTTAATGAATCTTACCTGAATATTTAATGAATTATGCACTAACAAAGTTGGCTCTCTATTTGTATGCTACGACTGGATGTAAACATCACGCACACACAGAGCATGCGCGGGCATTTAACCCAACCCATATATTCAAATTTATTTGTTATGTTTTTGAATTAGTATTACGTTTTTAATCCCGTTCTCACTATACATAATAGAAGTGTGAGTATAAATGAATGTGTTCAGAGTAAATATTAATAAATTTTTTCCTACCCCGGCAGAGTTTCGATTTCTGATCTCCCGCGTGTCAAGCGGGAATACATGGCACTGCGCTACCGAGGCTTTGCTTGATAGAGCGTATAACTTCATTTATGGCCAATACAGATGTCTGTTTTGGAATGGCGGTACAAATTTATGTAAACAAACAAATTTAACTTCCCAGACACTTTTAATAAGAAGTGGACACATTATAAACTTGGTAGTTTCGTAAGGTACTGTTACTCAAGTTGAAATAAAAAGCTCCGACGGAGGAGGGAAAAAAAAAAAAAAAGACTTTTTTATACGGACAAACTTTGTTTCATCGTGGACCTGCTTTCTCTCAAAACCGACATAAGAACACCCCCTCCCGAGCAAAAGCCCTTGAAAATTTGTTGACTTTTTTAGGGAAAAAATATATTATTTAAGGAGGGGAATGGGGCCGAATGGGCCCAAATCGCACTCAAAAATAACTAAATTTTCAGATAAAAATACTGGTGTCAGTAACATAACGTAACAACAGGCATATGTTGAAACAAAGAAAAAATCTATTTTTACTGTTTTTGAGTCTCGAACACCGTTTTTTTGGTAAAATTAACAAAAAAACGGGTGCGAAAATAGATGACAAACGAAAATCGGCGATTTTCGCTGACTATTTCAAAGTAAGGTATCAAATAATTGCAAGAAGTGATTATGAAACGTTTTATTAATGGAAACTACATTTTAAACAATTTTGGCAAGCATTTGATTAATTTAATCAAAAACTTTTGTCAGCATTCATTTTAGGGATTTTTGTCAAAAAAGGGGAAATATACATCATGTTAGGCGGGAATGGGGCTGAAGTCCCAAATCGGTCTGAAAAATTAACTAGACGAAGCAGCTTTTGACATTATCATTTGTATAAACGGACCTCTAATTTCGCGATTTTAAAATTTTGAAAAAAATTTGAAAAAAATTTTTGATTTTTTTTTTTGAAAATACGAAAAATAGGGGCGGCGGGTTCGAGTAACGACAAATCAAAAAACACCGGCCTAAAGTATATTCAAATATCTATTGGAAAAAAATTATCTGCATGTTCAAAAAAATTTCAAAGTTAGTTTAAAAGGCTATCTTCAGCCGCTACCTGGCGACAGAATCTCAGTCGTTCAGATGAATTCCTGAACTTGATAACGCTCGTAAACTATCAATCATTGGTCAATTTTTATCATATTTCTTTTATTTTATTTATCATTCAATATGCAATCAAAAACCATCAAGTTTTCTTACATGGAAGAAAACTGTTAAACGTGGCGAGCTTTGTAAACGGACATGTGTCGATTTCCAGCGCGCTTACCGTAATTCTAATATGGCGATTCATTTGCATAATTTATTCATAAACGCAGGAGCATAGAACTTTGTTAGTGTTATGTCCATCCCCCATAAGAGAGACATATACAATGTAGGCATGTGAAGTTGTGTACCTGGGCTTTTTGGTGGGGATTTATCCAGAGTTAAAGCTCCTGGCTTATTTTCAACTTGTGTCATGCATCACTGAAAAGTATGGAAACTTTACAGAAATGTTAACTCGCATGTGAAATTGTGCACCTTGATTTTTTTAATGCAGATTCATCCAGTTTCGGCAGAGTTAAAGCCGTTGATTTTGTGAACGTTTGCAATTTTCAACTTTTGTTGTTCATTACTGTAAAAGTACTTGAGCTACAGCCATGAAACTTCACAGGAATGTTGTGCATATCTCTAAATATTTGAGTTAGAGTGATGGAAGTTTACAGGAATATGTTAAAATGCATGATTGTGAAGTTGTGCACCTTGGGTTTTGTTTGTCCCATACAAAAGCCTTGTGATTATTAAATAACATTCGTTCCAGCGGTGTTAGTCGTTTAATAAACAATGATTTGGAGTACTGATACGCAGTAATTAGCCACGAAGGAAGGCCTGAGTGGTTTATAACTGCGCATCAGTACGACAAATCATTGTTTTTTAGACAATAACAACGCTGCAAAGGATGTTATTTCGATTCTAACATGACCAGACATTACAAAAGGTGAATAAATGCAAAGCTTAATTTTCTACCCAAACGCTCATTTAACGTCATGAGACGCAATGTGACGTCATGTTTACAGCATAACATTTCCCACGTTGTTTATGGTTTAATATAACATAATTTTTCTACTCTTTGTAGATAGACAAACTTGTGGGTCATGTTAGAATATTACATTATGGTATGGTTCATGTCTTGTGTGCAAGCGGGGTGGAAGGGTTGGAGGTATTCTTCACCTTCAGTGAAATACTTCTAGTTCAGCCTGTTCTTGTCCTTAGCACCAACTCGGAAGCATCACTGGCTCTCTTTTCTTCTCACTTCAAATGGAGCCACTGTTCACAAGCCGTGCTTTACATAAATTGAAAACTTAATCATCACAGTGATTTTACTTTGTTTTCTTTGACCCTGTTATTGACATTGTAAAATGGACAATGGTACACTGGTGAGTGAAATGGAGCCATTATAGCTTGTTTATTGCTAAATTGTGAAAGCGCAATGTTGAAGTTAAAAGATAAGCATGCCAACTATGAATTTTAAGTTCATTACCAAGGATAACAGTCATTGATTTACACAACCATGATTGAAAAAGGGCATTAATAGGACTATCATAACATGGTGATGGATTCAGCTGAAAGAAACTGCAAAGACTACGATTTAATATAAAATAGTGAAAGCTTCAGATCAATTGTGCTCCAAATATATATAATGTAAGTTGAAGCATCTATAATTCAACAATTACTAACCAGATGTCAACGTGTAATATGTATTTACCATCATGACTGTGTATTTTGATTTAATCATAATGCAAGCTGCAATTACATTGGTTCAAAATTGTGTCTGTATTATAAAACTGTATTTTGTGCATTCATTATATATATATAATTTGCTCAATATTGATATGCATTTAAGCTATTCACAGTACAGTATAAAGTGTATTGTCTTCATTCAAGGAAATGTTTTTCCCGAGAAGTGTCTGATATCTGTCAGGATGATAAAATTTTCTTTGTGCAACCATTTCTTGTTGTAGCTACCAACATGGGTTGCAGATGGAATTTGGACCCATCCCAATTGCAAAATTCAAACTACTTTCTTCATTTTTAGGCTTAAATTTGCCATAATGCTGCATAAATTCCCAGTTTGCAGTAGTAGAAATTTTACCCCCACCCATGTCCTAGTGTTTTGATAGCCAGTCAGTGTCCTTGGCCACAGAGCTAAAGGAATTGACTTGTAAAATCAAGTGAAGATATCTAAAAGTACAAAATAAACTCATTTTGGCCAGTTTTGCTGTCATGTCACCAGGTCCCAGTTCTGGAAAGGTGAAAAATTTCCTGAAAAAAAAGAAGTTCTATGCTTGGTAAAACTGTAACTACATTGTATCTTGTTCGGCAAACACGGTACCGGACATCTAACTTTATGAATCTGATGCATCAATAAGGATAATTACGGTATTTGTGCATGTTTTCTTAATTTCCTTATCAACCAGTTGGAATTTACAGAAGTTGGGATTTGGTTGCAAATGTTTAGATAGTTGAAATGATTCTGCAAGATTTCTGGTCAGGGCCCTGGGGGTTTCCACAGAATGATGTGTGATCTTGAATAGCCTCAGTCCTGCTTAGTATGCATTGTAGCTAAATAATTTTATTGAAATATTTGCATCACTTGATTGTATAATTTAACTTATATTTTACCATTCAAACTGATCATTCTGCTGTGATCAGGTAAGATGCTTTAAACACAATGTTTTAAAAATAAACAAGAGTTATTTCTGTAATTTGTAGATGAAAATGAAAAAAAACTGTACACAATACCTGTGTTATCATTTGCCTTTACATTGGACAGAAACCAATCTGTAAAATACATTCATATGATGTTATATTGAAATATTTTCTAAAAGTAGAAATCACTGAGCACTAAATGTGTTTCTCATGCTGGTAGGGCAAATATCTTCATAATAAAAAGTAATCTTATTATGCCATTTTGAGGTACAGTGTTTTTTATTTTTATTTGTTCAAATTTATATTTGACTGATCATTAATTTGTAAGAGAGAAGGAATTTTATGGTTAGAGTATCACTTGTTATGCACTTCCAATTTACAAGATCTGTTGTTTTCCAGACAGTGTTTATTATGTTAAAACAAAAATGACTATTCAAATATTTCTATATACGAGTGTTTGTACATTATACATAAGCCTAAAATAATTTTTGTTAATACAGTCATGATGATGTGGTGTTTTTATCCTAATCTATATTCATTTTGTAGTTTGCACATTGCATTTTCTACAGCTGTTTCATTACACTAAAATTACCAACTTGGGTCAGGGCTGATTTTATCAGATTTTATGCTTTAAGTTATAATGTAACAGAATGTTGTCCATAAAGTAAGACATTTAAACGTCTTAAGTGGTGTTTTATGCTTTGGTTGTGAAGGTATTTGAGAAAAAAATCTTTACTTCATTTTCAACAAGAGCATTATATTACCTTCATCTGGAAAATAACTTCATTCGTGAATTTTCATAGGCTTATTTTTGATTAGAAACAGATTTTTTGTATATTGAAGGTCAGTTTAAGCTCAGTTTGTTGTTTTCAGTCATTCACAGGACTATCCTATATTGTAACACACTTCTGTACACCTGAACGTTTTAGTACATGTATATATCCCAGTATGTGTGTGTATTAGCATGTTTACACCATAGAAAGTAGTCCGGCAAGGTGGGACTTTCTCAAAACACACTTTAGTATTGATAAAGTTGATTGACCTAGTTTTACAAACTTATATATGACAACACAAAGCAAGTTGCTAGTCTTCTAAGTTATGGAAATTTGAGCTATAAATAGTTTACTTATAAATGAGCACTGAACTTCGTTACTGGTTAGCTAGTAAAATATATGTTTTGAAAATCGTTTGACATTGTTTGCAAAGTGAATTATTTAACCCCAATAATCTGAAAAAAGTATTGAAATGTTTAGAGATTGATAATTTCATTAGTAGGTTCCATGGACTAGTAAGGTTTCATTGATATTTAAGCAATGTATAGGATATCACTTAAGATTATTTCAATGTAAATAGATCTGGTTGTACTTGATTGACAACTTTTATATATTTCCTTGGCACAGTGTCACTGACCTTCTGAACAAATGAATACAGTCTCTAATTACCTGGAGGTACATAGGTTTGAGCCCAGTAACCCGAGTTTGCTCTTTCTTCAGACTTTGTAGCGTTTTTTTCTAGAATGTATAATGGGCAAACTGCTAGCACATAATACGTAGGGGTATATTGTTAGAACTTTTCCTGAACTGGCAGCAAATGCCGAGTGTAGATCATAATTAGCATGCTCATTAAAGTTTTCAATCAGGAAGCAATGGTTGTGCTGAGACTGAAAATTGTACCAGTTCATTTTAGATAATCAACTTTATTCAATGAGAAAGCAGAAAGTTTGGTATCTTTATACCTGAAGGTGATGTAAACATAATAGCAGGCTTGTTGAAAGTGCGCATTTATTTAATTATAGAGTACTTACTAAGTAGGCCACGGTATGAAAATAAAAATTCAACTATTGTTATAATATAAAGTTATTATAAAGTCATTATTAGTGGCTTCAAAGTTTGGTTAAAGTGTATAAAATTTTGTTTTGTAAGAAATGCAATAATACCTGTGGTCACTATGTGAACTAAGGAGATGCTTTGTGTAAATACATGTATAATATGAATTCCAAGCAATTCTTGCTGCCTTTAAAATTTCCCAAGGTGCTTGTTATAAAATAAAATTGTCTACATATTTTTGATGTATTATTATACAGACTATTTACGAAAGAAAATATGAAAGAAACGTGTCTACAATCTGTGAATTATAATTATACAGGCAGACTATAAAAGAAAACTGTCTCTCTTGTTTCAGAGTTTCCGAGCAGTGGTAGACAAGGCGGGTTTGGCAGGATGTAAGAGAAAACCAGTGGAGTTCCTCGTAGACAGATTCCTGGGGCTTGTCGAGGAGAAAGAGATACAGATTTTTCAGGTAAGAATAATGTGCATGTTGAGTAGTTCAAAGCAGTCTGTATGTCTGGTTTTACTGTGTAGTACTAGTACTGTATGTCCTCTTTGCAAAGTAGAGACTAATGGTGAAAACAGAATAAGAAATGAATGAAAAAATCAGTTAAGTGGCTGTAAAGTAGCAATATTAAATAGCAGAATATACATCTATGGTGAATGATTTTTTGGTGCTCTTTTGAGTTTGAAAGGCTATCAGGGTTTTGTTTTGCTTGTTCAAGGGTGGAGACAATACATTCCTCTATACAGAAATGCAGTAAATAGATCGATCTTTGAAACTCACAGATATTTATGTATTGATTTTCACTATATTTTTACATTAATATTGTAATTCCTCAATGTCAATTACTTGATGGATTTTAAAAAAAATCTTGCAATAAAATCTTAACTGCCTGGGTGCTCCACAAAAGTGAATGGTTTATACTCTGCTCACAGTGTACAACCACCATGTTGACAGCAGTTTAACATGTGTTTTTTTTTGCCTTTTTTAGTTGTCTTTATGAATATTAAATGGCTATTAGAATATTGTTTCAGAATAAATCAAGGAATCAGCACATGTATGCAATTTTGTCTGAACCGGTAATGGAGATGATTGAAGTTTTCCTCTGATTATTTAAAAGATACCTTTTATGAAAACTAATGCTAACAACTAAATCAATGCTGTATGCGGAAACAGAGGAATTTTGGCAAAACTGTCATATTTACTGAAGATTTTCTTTGCTGTCAAAGTCGAAAGTTGTACACTGTGCTAATGTTTTGAATCCATGTATATTGGAAAGACTAGATAAGTGGGACACTTCAAGTTTTAAAATTAACGTTGATTGGCACAGTGGGAATATAATATAATATTTTGGGTAAGAATTACGAGAAAATTTGGTTAGCAAAATTAATACGATATTTTGGATGCTCTAGATCTTCTTGCAGTCCTAGTACTGTTTTAGTGAGACCATTGATTTTTATGGTGACCCAAAATTCTTAGGCTGCAGAAACTGCAGGATTTTGTTTCTAGAAATAAAATGTAATGCTACTATAAATCATGCCTCACCACCCAGATCCCAAGTTGCTTGTTTTCATTAACTGGTTCAGTTTTGCAGCAAAATTTGTCAAATTGAGTAACCTAATAGCATATTTTGAATTTACGTTAGGCTGACGATATTGTCACTTTTGCTAATTGCAAAGAGGGTAAATGTTCTTTCGGATTATTGCCTTTTGGGGGAATTCAAAAAAAAAAAGGGAGGGGGGGGGGGGGGGGGGGGGGGGGGGGGGGGGGGGGGGGGGGGGGGGGGGGGGGGGGGGGGGGGGGGGGGGGGGGGGGGGGGGGGGGGGGGGGGGGGGGGGGGGGGGGGGGGGGGGGGGGGGGGGGGGGGGGGGGGGGGGGGGGGGGGAGAGAGAAGAAAAAAAAAAAAAAAAAAAAAAAAAAAAAAAAAAAAAAAAAAAAAAAAAAAAAAAAAAAAAAAAAAAAAATAAAAAAAAAAAAAAAAAAAAAAAAAAAAAAAAAAAAAAAAAAAAAAAAAAAAAAAAAAAAAAAAAAAAAAAAAAAAAAAAAAAAAAAAAAAAAAAAAAAAAAAAAAAAAAAAAAAAAAAAAAAAAAAAAAAAATTTTTTTTTTTTTTTAAAAAAAAAACCAAAGAAAAGGGGGAGGGGGGGAAGAAAAAAAAAAACGAGAGGGGGGGGGGGGGGGGGGGGGGGGGGGGGAGGGGACGGGAACCTTATTTTTTTTTTTTTTATTTTTTTTTTTTTTTTTTTTTTTTTTTTTTCCCCCTGAGAAAATTAAAAAAAAAAAGAAAAAAAAAAAAAAAATATATATAAAGAAAAGAGAGGGGAGAGGGGGATTTTTTTTTTTTTTTTTTTTTTTTTTTTTTTTTTTTTTTTTTATTTTTTTTTTTATTTTAAAAAAATTTTTTTGGGGTTTTTTTTTATTTTTTTTTGGTTTTTTTTTTTTTTTTTTTTGGGGGGGGGCAATATTTTTTTTTTTTTAAATTGAAAGGGGGGAAATTTTCTTTCGGATTATTGCGACAGATGTAAACTCAACAAAAAACAATCAAACAAGATCTTTAATACAAAGAGGACATTGGAAATTGGAAGTAGTCAGCAAAAGTAGTTTATTGACCTTAGAACACAGGTCTACAATCTATAGAAAATAAATACAGGGTAAAAATGGCAGAATATTTGCCAGAACTTTTAGTTAGACATGCTTTCCAAGTCTGGCAGCTGTTTTAGATTTTATTTCTGGTGAATTTTTTATATCATTTAGAATGCTTCAAATAGAACTCTGCCAAGGAAAGCATGGTTCAGATAGACCTGTCTTTAGAAAACCTTGTTCCCATACTTTGTAGGGAATGTTGATCTGTTTTTCTTGATAACCAACCAAAGTTGATGGCACATGGCCAGATACTCCAATTTTAGAGTAGTTTTTTTCATGTTAATGGATAATTATTATGGAAATGAAGTTTTTTCTTTGCCTGGATCATTTATGCATGACTTTATCATGTTAATAGTAGATGGAAACAGGAATCAATCAAGTTTGTATTGATCATATAGGGACAGGACTTGGAAATATCACGAAGATTGCCTCCAATCAATCATGGAAATTGCCTGCACATTCACTATGTCCTTTGGTTGCTCCATCCTTTGTGTGGTGAATTAGTTTGTATCACATGAATTTAAATCTTTGTCCGCCAGCGTTTGCAACTGGTCAGAAAATTGGGAGGTATTTATATTATAGTGTTGCTGTTGTCTGTATGTCTGTACTCCCTGATTCTGAAATCTTGTGTGTCCACCTCCTTATACACTCATAGAAAGATTTGCGTCAAACTTTCACAGATGAACTTCTTTGATGTAAAGAGGAGTTATGGCTGCCTCAGTTTTACCACAATTACTGCCTTTTGTTACTTTTAGTATATGGTATAGTGAACAGATCTTGCATCTAATTTTATAACTCCAAAAGTATATGAACCATGAAAACTTGTGATGTTTTTAATACATAAATTCAATTGAAATAGATCACTGCATACAGCTAGTATTGTTTTACTATTTTACCTTGAAGGTGCTTGAGTGGATTCCTCATCTGATAACAAGAACTTGTCACCAAGTATCACATGACTGGCATAATTCTCCTTTGAAGTGTATCTGCTCACTTTGCTGTGATCTAAATTCAGTTTTTTTTTTGCATCATGTGATAAATCGGTTGTAGGTTACTTGTAGTGGGTGATAACAGTTTTCTTGGGCAAAAATAAGTGTAACAAACAGCTTAGTTGTGGTTATCTTCCATGTGTCACCCCTTATGTGGCCTTTTACCCTGCAGCTGACATAATGTTTATACTATTGACAGAGTAGTTTGGAGCGGATCGGTGGTCTAGTGGATAAGCGCCGGACTTAAGTAAACCAGTTTGATCCTCCACACCACCACTAACATAAATAGCGGTCTCTTCAATGAGACATGAATCGTAGGTGTACAGAAGTTTAGTGGATAAGCGCTGGACTTAAGTAAACCAGTTTGATCCTCCACACCACCACTAACATAAATAGCGGTCTCTTTGATGAGACATGAATCGTAGGTGTACAGAAGTTTACATGTGAAAGAACCAGGAGTGTCTGTCTTCTGTCCACAATTAGCCTTGTGTATGCAATAATGGCTACATTTTTCATTGGATAGTCGAAAATAGGTAATCTTGGGTCAAAATCTAGGTCACCAGGTCAAATCATATGAAACCTTGTGTATGCAGTAGAGGCTGCATTTTGCATTGGATGGTTATGAAACTGTCAAAATGAGTGTCTTGATAAAATCTAGGTCACCAGGTCAGATCATAGAAAAACTTTTATGCAATAGAGGCTGCATTTACATCGGACCCTGTGAAACATGAGTTAAGTGCATTGATGAAATTTAGGCTGAGTTTGAATATGGGTCATTTCAGATAAAAAAAACTAGATCACCAGGCCAAATCATAGAAAGACACTTGTGTATGCATTAGAGGCTGCATTTTTCATTAGATCTTCTTCAAACTTTGTCACAATTAATGTCTAGATGAAATCTAGGTCAAGATATGGAATCTAAAGCTAGGTCACGATGGCAATTTTCTATTACATTTTTTATACTGCAGGGGCCACATTTGACCCCTAATCATCATAAAAAATTGGTCAGAATGATCGTGTTGGTGATCTGTAGACCAGTTTCATAATAGATCACATGGAATCAAAAACTGGGTCACAAGGCCAATAAAAGGAAAACTTTTTAACACTCTTGAGGCTAGATTTGATACACAGTTTGCATGAAAATTTAGAATGTTTGTTTTGATGTTTATAATCTGGGTCACCTGGGTTCAGACTAACTAAGTCACCATGGCAAATAACAGATGAAGCTTGAGAACATAACAGAGGACAATGTCACTCAGCTGAGCGATATAGGGCCATCATGGCCCTCTTGTTAAAGAGCAGATTATATTTCTTTAAGAAACGCTCTCTTTGCACTACTTACCTATAGATAGATGTACTGTTGAAAGGTATAGGGTCCTTTGGCTGGAATCATGTTTCATTTTGCACTATCATGTTTAGCCTTTTCAAATACTGCTGATAATCGTGGTGTGTATTCATTTACAAGTAAACTTTATTTTGGATCAATGTCAAAATGCAAATTAGCACATCTGCAGCTCTTAAATAATTCTTGTTTATAATCATTTGCCTGGTACATTTTGTAATATAGCCTACTTGTATACCAGCTTCATGAATAGTAACTGGAGTTATGGCCCCTTTATTAGTAAAAATTTGCCAAAATAATACTGTCCGCTCTCAATCTGGGATACACTTAAATGTCCAGTCACCACCAGACTGAGTCACAGTGGGCATATTATCACAGCCAAGTAACCAATCAGATGGCTCACACACTTTAGAGTTATGGCCCTTTAATTATTGAAATTTTGCTAAATTAGCACTGTCTTCTCTTTTTCCTGGAAGACCTTACTAGTGTAAACAATCATGGTATATAGTGGTATAATATTTTTACCAAGATTGATTAGAGCTGGATAAGCCAAGACATAATGGAGTCCTTCAAATTGCCAGAATTTTGCCAGCTCTATTTCATAAATTCTATTTTCAATCTTCACTAGTTAACAATGTGTTTTGATTACCCTTGTATTCAGGTTTTTGACAGTGTAATATACAGAGAAAGACTGATTTTAAACAAATACAACTTGTACATGTCAGCTTACTAGGGACTATGTTTCCCGAGTGACCCTCTACCAAATTCCTTCATATTATTTGAAACAATAAAAAAAATGGCCGCCTGGGAGTGAGACCAGTTTTCCTTATGTGTATAATATAGTGAGAAAATTTTTCCTGTCAGAAACCGCTGGCCTGATTTCAAAATAGTTTGGCTCTAATAATCAGGGACCTTATATTAAATTCCTTGAATCTGTTTCAGTCCGTTAAAAATTGAGCCATGCTGTGTGAAAACATACCATTTAGAACTATGATTTTATTTTGCATTCATCATTATCATATTTTGACAGAATGTACATGTGACATTAGCCAAGTTTGATTATGGGCCTAATCAGGCCAAAATTTAGGTCGTGCTGTAGAAAACCAACTGTATAAAACCAAGTTTTGTGTGTGGCACCTGCGTTTCTCCATCACTTATGAAATAACATCCGTTCCAGTGGTGTTAGTCGTTTAATAAACAATGATTTGTAGTACTGATACACAGTAATTAGCCACGAAGGCCGAAGGCCTGTGTGGTTTATTACTGCGCATCAGTACGACAAATCATTGTTTATTAGACGATAACAACGCTGAAAAGGATGTTATTTCGATTCTAACATGACCAGATATTTCAAAAGGTGAATAAATGCAAAGCTTTATTTTCTACGAGAACGTTCATTTAACGCCATGTGGCGCAATATGACGTCATGTTTACAGCATACCGGTTCCCGCGTTGTTTATGGTTTGATATAACATAATTTTTCTACTCTTTGTATATAGAAACAAAACTGTGAATCATGTTAGAATAAGAAATAATGTGTGTGACAGGAAGTTGGTGAATAATTTGAGCAATGTTTATCAGATGTGGGATCCAGGGCCTTCATGGCTTTTTTGTTTACTTTATATTAAAACTAAGTGAAGAAATGTATCCGACATCAGCGATGTGCTTTAAAAACTAGCTGCCATACAAATATCACCGAAGGTAACATATGATGTGATCATTAATGTAGAATTGTTGAATTGATACATATATAGTCCTTGACATGAGGCCAATATTAAAGAGACATTGACAGAACAGCAGCTGCTGCTGATCCGTTTCAAACTCAATAAGTTTAAAGTCCTTCCATGTATAAAACAATTCAGAAAAATATATTGCACTGTTGGATGGCTCAATATACAAGGCTACTAGATTTGTATACTACATGTATATTCTATAATTATGATCAGATATGAAGACATATAATTATAGAGCTAACTGAACAGAAAGTGTTGTCTTGCATTGTGTTTTACTTTACTTAACCATGTAATCTGTTACAGTATTTTACGAAAGTTCAAAAACCATGAAATCACTGAGTGTGGTCATTGAAACAGATTTATCCTATTTGCTGTAACAAATTGCCATATTGTCCTAGCGGAAAGAAATATGATCTGTATAATTTTTGCCAGTATGTTGTGTACTAGTAAATGTTTGCTTGCCGGGGCTTGTGACAGTGATATACGAGTGTGCTGGCTTTCTTGACAGAAATATGAATAATTGTCACAGTCGTTATATAGCAGCTGTGTCGATATTCTATTGTTTGTCTATTTCTTCATGCCCCTGTGGGTTTGAGTCATTGTTCAATTCTGCTTCAAGTCCCTGTGGCTTTGTCTTTAAACTGTGTATAAGTCACTGGTCTTTGGATTTTCGATCTTGGAACAAAGTCGCAGTCTAATTGTTTTAAATCCAGACTGTACGGGTATTATGTGAATACAACATACTGGTAGTACTATGTTTTAACTGTAACGTGTTGTTTACAAGTACATTTTGTCATCTTGTTCCCATCGCTCTGTAGTGACTACTACAAACCTTTGATATTAACACATCACTGGTATCATATTCAGAGAAAAAAATCACATGTATGTTTTGAATGTAAAGTTCTGATTTTTTTTTTCAATAAAATCTGTCCAGTTGCAACATATCCTATTGCACACAGAAATTTCTAGACAGCCTGCTTGATCCGAAATACCAAGTACCTTCATTTATCAATCACAACCATTCACTGCCAGATTTGCTATCCTTGTGGGACATGACAACATTAACTTTTTCTTCCAACACATTGATACAGGAAATGCACACAGTCTAACCCCCCTGACTTCGGATTTGCAGTAGATAAATTGTTTGCAATTTTGGTAAATATTATTTATAACAGGCTACTGATGCAGATACTTTAGTTAAAAACTAAAATTTTGTGCCCTTATATTCAGCATTATTTAGTATCTTTGGCAAATATGGTAGGTTATGATCCTGAAAGACAATATTGGTTGATAATTGTGTTTATATAAAGTCAGTTGGCTAAAAGGTTTATTTTTATCACACAAACAGTTTGAGATGCCCCCCAACATGATTTATGTGGGTTATAAATAGGCAAACTGAAATCTTCTCCTAACCTTTTGATCTCCTAGCAAATATTGATATTAGTACCTGGGGGTACCTGTCTTTGTTGTCAAGTTATTAGGTAGATGTAATGTTCAAATCAACAATGTTTATCAAACCTTGAAATTTTATTGCATAGTTCAGGTGTTTGCTATAGTAAAGAAACTGAGCATATGAGATATACTGAAAACACACGCAAGTAAACAATATGCAAGTAAACAAAACGGCTGGTGTTGGTTAATAAAGCTGCTCACTCTCAGATTTTTATGAAAAAACAAGGTTCTTCAAACTGTCTGAAATTAACATATTTTAGAACAAATCATGAAAAGGTTCTAGCGTAAATTCCTATGAAGTATTTCAATATTTTCGAAATTCTATGCTATTAAATTATAAAGCGTTGCAAACGCTATAAACATATAATGAAACTATGCAGTCAAATCAAGCTCACCATCAGTTTCAACAGATTTTCTCAAATTGCTATGAAGGTAGATTTTTACTTGTGTTGTTGATTCTAGCAATTACTCTTAGTAGATCATTTTGGAGAAATAATTTTTTTGCACCAGAAGAAAAACTGTGAAAGAAATAGCTTTTAAAGCTGCTCACTCTCAGTTACCGTTGAAAAATTATTTTTTTCTAAAATTTGACATACTTATTCTTTAATATAAAACTAAAGGCTAGAAGCAAAATGTAAGTAAAAATCTAGGTAGGAATTTGCAGAAATCGATTGAAAATGTTGGTTACACGGCACTGCTACACTATATGTGTATACTAAAATTTCAAAAGCGTTTGCAACGTTTTTGAATTTTGTAGCGTATTTTTTTAATTTAGAGATATACGTGACAGGAATTTATACTGGAGCCTTTTTATATACCATATGTTCTAAAATATGTTATTTTCATACAATTTGAATAACTTTATTTTTTACAAAAATCTGAGAGCTTAATAGGAAGTTTTGGGATTGTTGGCAACTTGTGGAACTGTTTTTACGGTAGTGATTTGGTTTAATTCTATTTGTTTACCTTTACTGTTACATCAACATATCACAATACCTATTGCAATATGGGTTGGCTGTAATGCAATATATATATATATTGCAATACAGGTTTGGCCGTATCGTTGCACCTCTAGTACGGAGTGTCTATGCTACGATGGGATGTATACTCAGCAAAAATAGAAACGTCCCTCCATATTTCAGGAAAGATTTATCGAAAACCAAAAGGGTTACTTTTATGAATCAAAATAGAAAAACAAGTTCATTCATTTCTGTATCAAAACCAATTAATTGCATCTGGCTATCTTGTTAACTTTTCGAGAGATAACCGGTCAAGAGAGGTAGGGGTCAAAATCAAAAATCACAAAAACTCAGAAAGGTGTTATTGAATGTTTAGAGATGGAATTTCAATAAGAAATGTGGCACATCCAGTAAATCTCGTTAGTACCGAGTGTGGCCACCATTTGCATGAATGCATGCAATGATCCTACGCCGCATCGACGTAACGTAACGCAATACCAGTGCGTTGGGCAAATTCCTCCATTCCTGTTGTAACGCCCGTGTAAGATCGCGAACATTGTCAGTCTGATGGTTAGCTCGTGCTTTGTGGCCCAGCTGATCCCATATGTGCTCAATGGGGTTGAGATCCCGGGAAACCACGGGACATGGCATGACGTTGACATTGTTTTGCTGCAAGTATTGAGTGGTGACCCTGGCTACATGAGGGCGGGCATTGTCCTGCATCAATGTTACACCAGGACCATGCTGACGAATAAAATTAATGGTAAGGCATATGCATTTAGCACGTCTGCAACATAACGCTGTGCATTAATGTTGCCCTGTACAACAACCAAATCTGTCTTCCGGTTTCCCATGATCCCACCCCAGATCATTACACTCCCTCCCCCAAACCTGTTCTTCTCAACAATGCAACAATCGGCGAATCTTTCATTTTTACGCCTGTATACCCGTAATCTTCCGTCAGCATGACTAACTGTGAACCGAGATTCATCGGTGAACAAAACTCGGTTCCAGTCAGCCCTTCTCCAGTTCAGATGACGTCGCGCCCATAACAGCCTGGCAGCACGGTGATGTTGGGTCATTGTCTGACCAGTGTACAGGCGGCGTGCCCTGATTGGTTGGGCGTTTCGACGCAACCGGTTGCGAATGGTCTGCACTGAGACACTGTATTGCATAGCAGTGGCTGTGGCTGCCAATTAACGTTGACGTAAGTGCGTCAACGTAATGAAACGATCGACTCTAGCCATCGTACACGAGGCCTACCAGGTCGCTGCCGGTCGTGAACAGCCCCAGTCTGCTGGTACCGGGCTGCAAGACGATCAATCGTCTTCCGACAGCACCCGAACCGACGCGCGACTACCCTGGCGGACATCCCACCCGCAAGCATCCCAATTGCCTGATTTCGCTTGTTTTCGGAAAGCCGTGGCATATCGAAAACAGTGAAAAATTAAAGAAAAAATTTAATTTTCAGAATAGCCCCTATCGCATGAATGGTACGACATGAACTGAATCAACATATGGATGACATGTATAGCGTGCACGTGCAAAACGTGCAAATGACCGTTCCTGTTACTGGCTGATATGTAAACCTTTGATGGTACTACCTTTGTAGTAAATGTCACCTATGATGGGATGTAGTAAATTGTATCACAGGCTGCCTTTAATGGGATGTAGTAAACTGTGTGTCACAGTCAGGCTGCCTTTAATGTGATGTAGTAAATTGTGTCTCAATCAGGCTGCTGTTGATTTGATGTAGTCAATGGTGTGTCTTTAATTTGATGCAGTAAATTGTGTCACAAGGCCAGTGTTGTTTTATTTGTCCTTACTCGAACCCGCCACCCCTATTTTTTCGTATTTTCAAAAAAAAAAAAAAAAATCAAATTTTTTTTTTTTTTTCAATTTTTTTTTTAGCTCACCTGGCTATGCCAGGGTGAGCTTTTCTGATCGATGATTGTCCGTCGTCCGTCAACATTTTGATTCAAATGACATCTCCTCTGAAACCTCTAGGCCAGTGTTGATTAAACTATGCAGGAATGTTCCTTTCATGAAGCTCTACCTAAATTGTTCAAAAAATTCCATTCCATGCAGAACTCTGGTTGCTATGGCAACAAATAGGAAAAACTTTAAAAATCTTCTTTTCTGAAACCACAAGGCCTAGAGCTTAGATATTTGGCATGTAGCATTGTCTAGTGAACCTCTACCAAGATTGTTCAAATTATGACCCACGGGTCAAAATTGACCCCGCGCGGATGGGCACTTAGTTTTTGCATAGGCATATATAGGAAAAACTTTAAAAATCTTCTTCTCTGAAACCACAAGGCCTAGAGCTAAGATATTTGGCATGTAGCATTGTCTAGTGGACCTCTACCAAGATTGTTCAAATTATGACCCCCGGGTCAAAATTGACCCCGTGCGGGTGGGCACTTAGTTTTGCATAGGAATATATAGTAAAAACTTTAAAAATCTTCTTCTCTGAAACCACAAGGCCTAGAGCTAAGATATTTGGCATGTAGCATTGGCTAGTGGACCTCTACCAAGATTGTTCAAATTATGAGCCCCGGATCAAAATTGACCCCGCACGGGGGGTCACTTAGTTTTACATAGACTTATATAGTAAAAACTTTAAAAATCTTCTTCTTTGAAACCACAAGGCCTAGAGCTTAGATATTTGGCATGTAGCATTGGCTAGTGTACCTCCACCAAGTTTGTTCAAATTATGACCCCCGGGTCAAAATTGACCCCGCACCGGGGTCACTTAGTTTTACATAGGCTTATATAGGGAAAACTTTAAAAATCTTTTTCTCTGAAACCACAAGGCCTAGAGCATAGATAATTGGCATGTAGCATTGCCTAGTGGACCTCTTCAAAGTTTGTTCAAATTATGCCCCTGGGGTCAAAATTGACCTTGCCCGGGGGGGATCATTTGTTTTACAAAGGCGTATATAGGAAAACTTATTTGGTATATAACATTATCTAGTGATCTTCCACCAGGCAAGTGGACTTGTACCAAGGTGAGCGATATAGGGCCATCTTGGCCCCCTTTGTTTTTTAAAAAATTTAAAATCGCGAAATAAGAGGTGCGTTATACAAATTATAATGTCCAGAAGCTGTGTTCTTCAAGCGAACATTTTCAGACCGATTTGGGACCGAAATATTCGGCTCAATTCCCCTCCTAACATGATGTATGTTTACCCCAAAGGGGGCTGGATATCGTATGAGATATTTTTTTTTTGTTGCCATGTACCAGCCCCCTTTGGTTTACCCCATTTTTGACAAAAAATCCCCTCAAAATGAATGCTGACAAAAGTTTTTGATCAAATTAATCAAATGCTTACCAGAATTGATAAGTGTATTAAAGTTTCCATCAATAAAAACGTTTCATAATCACTTCTTGCAATTATTTGATACTTTACAATTGAAATAGCCGAAAATCGCCGACTTTTCATTTGTCATCTATTTTCATGACCCCGATTTTTGTTAATTTTACCAAAGAAAACAGTGTTCAGAAGACTTAAAAAAGATAACAATACATTTTTTTCATGTGTTTTAACACAAATGCTTGCTGTTTTGTTATTGACACCAGTATTTTTTATCTCAAAACTTAGTTATTTTTTCAAAAAAGAACAATGTAATAAAAGTCAACAAATTTTCAAGGGCATTTTGCTCGGGGAGGGGGTGTTCTTATGTCGGATTTTAGAAGAAAAAAGCATGTGTTATTTTTTTTTTTTAGCTCGACTTTTCTATGAAAAGGGGAGCTATCCTACTCGCCCCGGCGTCGGCGTTGGCGTCACACCTTGGTTAAGTTTTTCGTACCACCCCACTTTATTTCAGAAGTATTAGAGGTATGGCTTTGAAACTTACCATACTTGTTTACCATCATAACCTCCATCTACAGACAAGAGTACATAACTCTGTCAAGGTTTTTGACAGAATTATGGCCCTATTTTTACTTAAAAAGTGTATTGAGCTTGGTTAAGTTTTTCGTACCACCTCACTTTATTTCAAAACCATTGGAGGTATTGCTTTGAAACTAACCATACTTGTTTACCATCACGACCTTCATCAACAGACAAGAGGACATAACTCTGTCAAGGTTTTTGACAGAATTATGCCCCTTTTTTACTTAGAAAATACATTGAATATGGGTAAAATCCACTTATTGCCTTAACCCTTTGAGATATTGCTTTGAAACTTTTAATGCTATTTCACATCATTACCCCCATCTGTAGGCAAGAGAAGGTAACTCTGTCAGGAATTTGTTTTAAAAATTAAGGCCTTTTATCAACTTAGAATCTTGGTTAAGTTTTTCGTACCACCCCACTTTATTTCAGAAGTATTAGAGGTATGGCTTTGAAACTTACCATACTTGTTTACCATCATAACCTCCATCTACAGACAAGAGTACATAACTCTGTCAAGGTTTTTGACAGAATTATGGCCCTTTTTTTACTTAGAAAGTGTATTGAGCTTGGTTAAGTTTTTCGTACCACCTCACTTTATTTCAAAACCATTGGAGGTATTGCTTTGAAACTAACCATACTTGTTTACCATCACGACCTTCATCAACAGACAAGAGGACATAACTCTGTCAAGGTTTTTGACAGAATTATGCCCCTTTTTTACTTAGAAAATACATTGAATATGGGTAAAATCCACTTATTGCCTTAACCCTTTGAGATATTGCTTTGAAACTTTTAATGCTATTTCACATCATTACCCCCATCTGTACACAAGAGAAGGTAACTCTGTCAGGGATTTGTTTTAAAAATTAAGGCCTTTTATCGACTTAGAATCTTGGTTAAGTTTTTCGTACCAGTCCACTTTTTGACTGATCTGTTTGAGATATTAATTTGAAAGTTGGAATACTTGTTTACCATCATGGTCCCAAAACATGGGCAGGAGATGGTAATTCTGTCAAGGATTTTATTTGAATTATGGCCCTTTTTGACTTAGAAACTCAGTTAAAATTTTCATTCTTGTCCACTTGTTGACTTAACCATTTGAGATATTACTTTGGAAGTTGGAGTTCTTATGTACCATCATGAGACCTATCTGTAAGCAAGAGAAGATAACTCTGTGAAAATGTTTCTTGATTTGTACTTAGAAATTCCTAGTTAAAGTCTTGTGTGCCCTTAACTGTCAAAGTTTTGTTTTATTGGCAAGCACTAAAAAAGTCGAGCGCGCTGTCCTACTGACAGCTCTTGTTTTTTCCCTCCTCCGTACGAAGCTTTTCAATTTCAAACTTCGAGTAACAAGAAATAAAAAAATTCTGGCCTAAATGGTGTGTCATAGCCAGGCTGCCTTTATTGGGAGGTAGTATATGGTGTTTCACAGCCAGGCTGCAGTTAATGGAATGTAGTAAATTGTGTCACAGTCAGGCTGCTGTTGATGGAATGTAGTAAATTGTGTGTCACAGTCAGGCTGCTGTTGATGGAATGTAGTAAATTGTGTGTCACAGTCTGGCTGCTGTAAAAGGGATGTAGTTAACTGTGTGTCACAGTCAGGCTTACTGTAATGGGATGTAGTTAATTGTGTGTTACAGTCAGGGTGCCTTTAATGGGATGTAGTAAATTGTGTATCACAGTCAGGCTGCTGTTAATGGGATTTAGTAAATTGTGTCACAGCTAGGCTGCTGTTGATGGAATGTAGTAAATTGTGTCACAGCTAGGCTGCTGTTGATGGAATGTAGTAAATTGTGTGTCACAGTCAGGCTGCTGTTGATGGAATGTAGTAAATTGTGTGTCACAGTCTGGCTGCTGTTGATGGAATGTAGTAAATTATGTGTCACAATTAAGCTGTTGATGGGATGTAGTAAATTGTGTGTTGCACTTAGGCTGCTGTTAATGGGATTTAGTAAATTGTGTCACAGCTAGGCTGCTGTTGATGGAATGTAGTAAATTGTGTCACAGCTAGGCTGCTGTTGATGGAATGTAGTAAATTGTGTGTCACAGTCAGGCTGCTGTTGATTGAATGTAGTAAATTGTGTGTCACAGTCTGGCTGCTGTTGATGGAATGTAGTAAATTATGTGTCACAATTAAGCTGTTGATGGGACGTAGTAAATTGTGTGTTGCACTTAGGCTGCTGTTGATGGGATGTAGTAAATTGTACACGTCACAGTCAGGCTGCCTTTAGTTTAGTATTTACTAGTTTATTTATTCTTGATTTTGAAATAAGTTCTTACAACTTATATTAATCGCTCTCAAGACTCATTCCAGACGGAATCAACCTCAAAGAGAGAGAGGCAATGTGGAATTAATTGTGTCTTGCCTAAGGACACTACCGACATGGCGATGGTAGAGATAGAACCCGGGGCCTTACGATCCCGAGGCGAGTGCGCTACCACTGCGCCATGGCGGCTGCTGTTTAAGTCTGATACTTTTCCTCTATACCACAGGGCATCAGGTCTAAACATGATCTTGAAGCTACAGACTACAGCACAGGTCATGTTCTGAAAATCATTATACCAAATGTTGAGTTAGTTTGAGGATATGGCCGATTTTTTCTGCCTGTACATCTGTCCAAAGTGTCCATGTTTGTACTAATTTATTTTAGCTTGATTGTGAAGAAAGCTTGTAGCTTATCGAGTCACTCTCGAGTCCGCTTCCTGGAAAAACCAGTACTGGTGTCATATAAGGAAGTACGGTCGTGACCCCAATGGGGCTTGAACCCACAACCTCTGGGATGAGCGGCCGGCACCTTAACCTCTACACCACCGCTCCCCTTTAAAAAAGTGTCCACGAATGTCTTTCCAATTGTTCATCCAGCCAATATAATACCATAATGTAAGCTGAAGCTCTGCTGTATTATTCTTGACTGTGCATTGTCTTCAATGAGCTGAACCTATTTAGATAGAAACTTATTTTAGGAGCGAAAGTAAGACAACTGTTTGAGATTTCACTGTATGACACTAAAAGTGATATTTTCCAGAGTGGCAATGTGGAAGTTGAGATTTTACTTGGTGTAATCTACACTTATATTACAGTTATGACAAAAAGCATGAAATAAAAAAATACTAATTCTTCATCAAGTGTTTCAGGCCAGATATAGCACATTGAGGAGACTATAATCATACAAAGTGGGTGTTATGATATCATTTATAAGTGAGTTGTTGCCAGCAGTGCCACTCTTTCTTATTGTTTGAGAAATCTGTTTTAGTAAGTATGCCAGACACTTCTTGCTGAGAGCACTAAAATCACCTCCACAAATACTGTTCATCTGCTAAATTGAAATCTGCAGAAATTATTTGTTTGAGTTACTTCCCTTTCTCCATTGAGCTCTAATGTATTTAGGACAAAGCATCAGCAGTAACATGAAGAGAATTTATGTATGTTTTTCCCCAAGAGTTTAGGGGGTTGGGCACCCGGTGGTGGTGGTCGGTCGGTCGGTGTGTCTCTCTCTTCGTCGTCGGCGGTCGTTGCATTTTCCTTGTCCGAGCATAACTTGAAAACACAAGTTGGAATTCAATACAACTTCAACAATGATCAAGCCTTGAGGGAAGTGCAGTGCACAAGAACTAAACTCCATCTTGACATTACAGAGTAGCCCTTGTAGTTTTCCTTGTCCGCATAACTGAAAACTACTAGTTGGAACAATACAACTCATACAATGGTCACACATTGAGAAAGTGCAGTGCAGAAGAACTATAACCCATCTTGTCAATCATAGTTATGCCCTTTGTTACTTTTCCTTGTCCGGACATAACTTAAAACTACTGGTGGAAATACAACTCATACAATGGTCAAGCATTGAGAGGAAGTGCAGGCAGAAGAACCATAACCCATCTGACTAATACAGAGTATTCCCTTGTGCTTTTCCTTTCCGACATAACTTGAAAACTACGGTTGATTCAATACAACTTCATACAATGATCAAGCACATTGAGTGGAAGTGCAGTGCACAAGAACTATAACCCATCTTGCTTACAGAGTATTGCCCTTTGTTAGTTTTCCTTGTCGACATTACTTGAAAACACTGGTTGGATTCAATACAACTTCATACAATGGTCAACAATTGAGAGGAAGTGCAGGCACAAGAACTATAACTCCATCTTGACATTACAGAGAGCCCTTTGTTAGTTTTCCTTGTCCGACATAACTTGAAAACCTGGTTGGAATTCAATACAACTTCATACAAGATCTAGCACTTGAGAGGAAGGCAGTGCACAAGAACATAACTCCATCTTGATATACAGAGAGCCCTTTGTTAGTTTCCTTGTCCGAGCATAACTTAAAACTACTAGTTGGAATTCAATACAATTTCATACATAATGAAGCACAATGAGAGGAAGTGCAGTGACAAGAACCATAACTCTATCTTGACCATTTCAGAGTTATGCCCTTTGTTACTTTTACTGTCCGAGCATTATTCAAAAACTATTGGTGGTTCAGTCAACTCATACAAGGTCAAGCACAATGAGAGGAAGGCAGGTACAAGAACCATAACTCATCTGACAAACAGAGTTGCCAAGAACAATATCTCTTTTAGTTTGTTTGCAAGGTATTCTGTTACTACGAACTTTCTCAGTTTATAAAGCAGTCTTTTGGGGGTATTAATCACATTTAGTGATAGCTCTAGTTTTTCCAGAAAAGAATCAGGAAATGATCAAATCTATAGCCATAAAGTCTGTCCATTAATGACACTGTACTTAAGTCATTTTGACTGAGTCCCTTGAAAAATTAAAATGTTTTATTAATGATTATATTTTGAATTATGACACTGTTTCATTTGACTAGAGTATAGAGAAAAATTCTCGCTGTGAGATTTTGTAAAACGCTCTTTATCTTGCCCAGGGGAAACTAATTTAGGTTTGCATGAATGTGTTTAAAGATTACGTTGTCAAATGGAGTAAAGCATAAAAGACTTCCATTGTGGGTAAGACTTTTAAGTACACCCTGTATGGAATGTTTTCAAATTGATTTAGATCTTTTTTTCCCTCGTCTTTGTACCGGCATGTTTGCTTATGAATAGGTGGTTTTATGAAATTTCAGTGCTATTAACGTAAGAGTATGAAAACAGCAAATATTGACAGAGTTTTGGCTTGCAAATTTTTCAAAGTTTGTCCTGGTTTCAGTGTTTTATTCAGGAAGCCTGGATTTATTGATCCCTGTTACCAAATACAGACAGTTCGTCTTAATGAAATTACTGTTTGTCTTGAAAGAGGATCAAGTTACCGCAAGTGCATGTACCATTAAGACATTTCTTCAAAGCTCAATTAAAGGGGAAAATTTTATGTTGCTAGGTTATTCATTAAAAAATGCATTATTGAACTATTATTGTTGCTTGAAAAAATGAATTCCCCAGTTTCATAAGTTTGTGCTGACAGGTTTTGTACCTGCCTGTAAAGGATTGGTAAAAAATACAAAGGAGACATCTCCAGGTGTTTGAGTGGTTGAAGTCCTTGACTTGTAATCAATAAAACCACTGATAGAAAGTCTTTGGTTCAGTTGCTTAAACCCAGACGATATGTGAGAAAGTTGGAATTTTTTTTAACAAGGGTAGGGTCAAGTATGGCTTGTACGTAGGGAAAGGTGGTGAGGTAAACCAGTGGCTTGTAAATGCTGAAAGACAGTTGAAAACTGGCGTTAAACCCGACATAAAACAAACAGAAATTGATAAAAGGATCTATATAGCCAAGGCTTGAAACTGATATAAAGCTTGTTTCAGAGTCCTCTTTTAACATTATCAAGTTGTACTATAATATACGCCAGAAAATACTTGTTGATGCATAATATAGGCATACAGTTTTTAGCAGGTTATACAATGTATTTTTGTACATTTTATGTTAAAAAATATGAATGAGATTATATTTACCTAGTGACAAAAGATTTTCATATCAGATACACAAAATCTTTGCATGACTTTTAACCTTGTACAGTGTTTGATCAATAGATAATAGAGATAGCAAATGTACTTGAGACTTGAATATTTATGACATGTGCTTACAAAACCAAAGATAAATTACCAAGATTAAATTTATACTGAATCATGCTATTCAAAAAGCCACAGGCAAACATTTGAATATTATGTGGCAAATAATTTGTTTACTATGACCTGAAATGGTAATAGCAAGGTGTTTTCAATCACAACATTTATGAGAATTGGTTGGCTGGGCCTGTAACATGGAGGCAGTTCTGCTCATGACCATAATGCAACAGTACTAGGAGAGGCTGAATCGGTTGCTTTGGTTCAGTTTTGTACTCTGTAGGTGGCCACTTGGTAACCATTCTTAATGCCCATATATGCCCATTACCTTTATACCTTTCTTAATGTTATAGTTTCGGCATAATGAGCTAGGAGTTTTGACAATGTTTATGGTAGGACAGAAATTTTCAGGCTTTTGTTCGTTCTTCAGGAAGGGGATGAGAACAGTCACCCGACGGCATTTGCAAGACGGGAGGTACAGCATAGCCTTAAAGAGTGGTTAGACTACCAGGATGGCCAGAAGATCCTGCTAACGACCCCCACAGTACTAGTAGGGTACAGACTAGAGGTGTACCGTGCTGAGGGTACAACACAGTGGTACACAGCTGTCATCCAGTCATACAATCACACTTCCAAGGTAAGTTTTGGGACTAAGAAGGAACTCTTTATGTAATAGTTGGGTTGTGTGTCTGTAGAGCTTTCAATCTGTTCTGTAGTGTTAATACGTTACTAGCTGGAATTCAACAAAACTTCATTACCAAGATTTGCGCATAATAATAATTATTATCACCATGTTTCCATTTAGGAGTTATTATACCCCCGAAACGAAGTTTAGGGGGGTATATAGGAGTCACCCGGTGGTTGGTCGGTCAGGTGGGTGGTCGGTCGGGCGGTCTGTTGCATTTTCCTTGTCCGGAGCATAACTTGAAAACTACTAGTTGGAATTAAATACAACTTCATACAATGGTCAAGCTCATTGAGATGAAGTGCAGTGCACAAGAACTATAACTCCATCTTGACTAATTACAGAGTTATTGCCCTTTGTTACTTTTCTTTGTCCGGAACATAATTCGAAAACTACTGGTTGGAACTCAAAACAACTTCATACAATAGTCAAGCCCAATGAGAGGAAGTGTAGTGCTAAAGAACAATAACTATCTTGACTCATTTCAGAGTTATTGCCCTTTGTTACTTTTACTTGTCCGGAGCATTATTCGAAAACTACTGGTTGGAATTCAATACAACTTCATACAATAGTCAAGCACAATGAGAGGAAGTGCAGTGTACAAGAACCATAACTCTATCTTGACAAATTTCAGAGTTATTGCCAAGAACAATATCTCTTTTTTGTTTGTTTGCAAGGTATTCTGTTACTACGAACTTCCTCAGTTTATAAAGCAGTCTTTCGGGGGGTATTAATCACATTTAGTGACAGCTCTAGTTTATATTTTGGCGTCATGTTTCTGATCAGTGATTTCATGGAGTTATGGCCCTTTAATAATAGCTACATGTAGTATATATATTTATATTTCTGTTGTCTTAGTATCTGTTGTTTCCAACAGTTTTTATGTTAAGGAGGGTATAGATGTATGAAAAGCAAACCAAAATATTTGTATTGTCTTGCACAAATTCCAAAGTTATGTTGGGCTTTAATAATCTTTGGTAGATAGCAGATAGATGCTAATTATTATATCCCGGAAATGAAGTTTAGGGGGTTATATACGAGTCACCCGGTGGTTGGTCGGTCGGTCGGGTGGGCGGTAGGTCGGGCGGTCTGTTGCATTTTCCTTGTCTCAAGCATAACTTGAAAACTACAAGTTGGAATTCAATACAACTTCATACAATGGTCAAGCACATTGAGAGGAAGTGCAGTGCACAAGAACTATAACTCCATCTTGACTAATTACAGAGTTATTGCCCTTTGTTACTTTTCCTTGTCCGGAGCATAACTTGAAAACTACTGGTTGGAATTCAATACAACTTGATGCAATGGTCAAGCACATTGAGAGGAAGTGCAGTGCACAAGAACTATAACTCCATCTTGACTAATTACAGAGTTATTGCTCTTTGTTACTTTTCCTTGTCCGGAGCATAACTCGAAAACTACTGGTTGGAATTCAATACAATTTCATACAATGATCAAGCAAAATGAGAGGAAGTGTAGTGCTAAAGAACAATAACTATCTTGACTAATTACAGAGTTATTGCCCTTTGTTACTTTTCCTTGTCTGGAGCATAACTTGAAAACTACTGGTTGGAATTCGATACAACCTGATACAATGGTCAATCACAATGAGAGGAAGTGCAGTGTACAAGAACCATAACTCTATCTTGACAAATTACATAGTTATTGCCAAGGACAATATCTCTTTTTTGTTTGTTTGCAAGGTATTCTGTTACTACAAACTTCCTCAGTTTTTAAAGCAGTCTTTCGGGGTATTAATAAGATTTAGTGATAGCTCTAGTTTAGATTTAGAAGTTACAACATCTGATTGAATGTATGCATAAATATGTCTGCCAATCCAGAGGAAGTAATTGAATAAAGGTTTGTTATGTCCTGTGTCCAAAACTGGATAGACAATTTTGTCACACAGTACAATGGTAGATTAATGCCAGCCCCTTAAGGGGTTCATACGTTGTCTTGTTGAGGACATGTCAGTCTGAGGGACTGGTAGTTTAAGACTGAAAGAACAATAATGCCAGCCCTAACGGTTACTTCAAAAATCCTCTTCACCTTCATAGTTAAATCTGTAAGTGTAACTGGAACCTTTATTGTAGACTTGTTCTTTGCTCAGGAATCATTGATCCAGAATGAATACAGGCTGCCACACATTTCTCTGCTGTCAATTTTAGTTAACGCCATAAATAACTCCAAATTTGGTGCTATTTTCTTTAGCGGAAAAACATTTTCTGACATGCATTTTTCTTAGACAAGTAATCGATAACAAACCATGTGTTTTTAGGACGAGAGAGAGGGCATCTTATTGATTCAAAGACTGCAAATGACAGTTCTAAATTCTAGAGCATGACTCATTTGCTGTGCAATGTTTGTTCTTTAAAAGAAAGACATTCGGATTTGTCTGTGGGCGAAATTTCACTACTGGCTTAATGCATTAAGTATTGTAGCAGAGGTATTAAGACAGCCAGAGATGGAATCCTGCTTTTGTGCATGTTTAAATTGAAGGGATGGGAAGGAGGCTGACGGTCCAGCCATATCAAATTTAATGTCTGAGGTTGGCGAAAAGTTGTAGCATTAATAAATTTTCTAAAGCTCCATGCCCATGAAATATGAAACAACTTCAATCTTGACAATAAGGAGGATAGAGTGGAAAAAGTGGTGTCTAGTCCATCTTTCTTTAAGTAATGTTAGGTATTAAAACAGGGAAGTAGGGATGATAATTACATTTATGGGATGGCGGATGACATTTAATTAAAAATTAAGTAAACATATGTAGCTTGAATATTCGCTATAATTGAGGTCACCCTTGTGTCAGCGGTTCACATTTCATTAAAGTTTAACATGCAAGCTCATGGACAAACATATGGAATTGCTTTCAAACGTTACTTGAGTGTTCAGGGGTAGCAGATTAACAAGGTAGATTACTTTTAACAGAATTTAATGCAAATTATTGCCCTTGTTAAACTAAGCAATTTAAAGGTCCATTACTAATGCCAAATTGAATTTTCTGGAATTGTAACAGGGAAATACAGTTTGAAACTGGCTTCTAAAACTTTACAATAGCCGTGGAGTATTTCCCTGTTTGAAATACAACAGCAGAAAAACAAGTGAATGTTTTTGTATTTCCTTAGTTAGACCTGGGTGGTCTTTTTGTCCTACTTTCGCTTTATTGAATGTTGAACAGCCAGACATATACTTTGCACATCATTGGAAGTAAAGGTCTTTAGTTATAATTCAAAATAGGTATGCTTATTTATGTTCAACCTATTTACAGCCTCTCTCTCTGGGAGATTTTTGGAAAATTACAAAGATATTTGAAAACTGGAAAACCTACTTTCGTTTTTGAAAAGGCAAATATAATTTATTAATTATTTTATTAGACTCAAATTTTCAACACAATATAGTCACATTCAGTGCAGTATGTCATATTTTTCCCTCGAGAAGATGCCCATTACGTTTCCAGATTTAAAAGAAAATTCGATTTGGTGTTAGTAATGGACCTTAAAGTTTTGTTTGCAATCTTGCTCATATCACAGTTACCACTGACTGGTTTGATTTGAAAAAATCATTAAAGTCTTCAGGAGTATGAGTCAGTCAAGTAAGATAACACTTGACTATATTTATTCCAAATTATGGCCCATGTTAGACATAGACATTTCGGTTGAATGTTTGCATTAAGGCTAAATCTTGGTTAAAGTTTGGTGTGCAAGTTACTATCATGCACATATTTCAAAATGCACATGTAAGATTGATTCGAAACTTGGAGAAAGTATTCAAAGGGTATCAGGCAGTCAAGTTAGATAACTTGTGACTGAATTTAATTAAGATTATGGCCGTTGTTTGACTTGGACATTTTGGTTAAAGTCTTACATGTAAGCTACTATCATGCTTGTATGTCATTATCCTGGAGTGATGGGATTAATTTAAAACTGCATTAATCACCTCTGTGATATCAGAAAATCAAGTTCTAACTCCTTGATTGAATTTTATGCAAATTATTGAATTAGTGATGGGATTAATTTGAAACTTCATAAAACTCTTCAAGGTATTACACAGTTGTGTTAGATAAATCTTCACCAAATTTGATTCAAATTATGGCCCTTGTTCCACTTCTGTAATTTTAGTTAAAGTTTTGCATGCATGCTACTATCAGCCTTATATCTCAGTGATATGATGAAGCCTCGAGGGCTATCACACATTTAAGTTATTTAGTTCTTGATTTAGTTTAATGCAACATTATGAATTTTTTAATTTTAGAAAATTTTGTCAAAGCCTTTTTATGTATGCTTATGTTATGCACATTCATATCTGCCTACTTGATTTATTTGAAGCTACAAGAAAATTTTGATGGATATCAAAGTTGATGGCAAAAAATAGTCTCAGAGATATGACTTTAATGTTAACAATTTTAAACCTTATTAATTATAAGATGTTTTTATTGTACTTTTAAAGTGGTTGGAATAGTGGAGCATGCTGACAGCTCATGTTGTTTTTTTTACATCGGTTACTGGCAAGCAAGGAAAAGCCGATGGCAAGAAATTGTCGGCGGATTTTTAGTTTTCCCGTTAGGCCACTACTTTTATATTTCTTGGTTTACAAAACCGGCGAACGTATTTTTCCTAAAATGGAAAAAAAATAAAAATACGATTTCGACTTTTTATTTTTCCCGATGGATTTTTACAGGGATACAAAAAAAATTGCATCTTTTGTTTTATTTAGAAAAGCGAAAACAAGCTAGTTTTGGTATAATTACATCACAAACACATCGCCGCCGATGTAATATTCTCCGCTATCGCGTAACTATAGATCCGTGCCGCTACGAGTATCAAAGCGTAATGTGTGTTGTTTAATATAATTGTTTCAAAAAGTATAAGTTATTTTTAGCACAACCTATAATATTAATCAGGATTCATGTATATTTATTCCCGTTAAAAATTTGAATTAATTGGTCAATTTTTATTCTCCACTTGGCATTTGTCACTTGCGGTAGGTGTGAAAAATACGAGCTGTCAAGGATGACAAAACTAACCCAGTCAGTTCTAAAATTGTTTGCAATGTGGCATCACTGACTGAGTATTGTTTGTTAATTTATGAACTGATAAAATTATTTAACTACTCTAAAATACGCGGAAAAAGTTTCAACTGTTTTTTATTCAAATCAAAACGTTCCGTTATAAAGAAAACTCACAGCGTTTCAGCGTGTCATTTATTGTAAAAGCCGATTTTTTCCCAGTAAAATTTTTCCTCCAACTGTTGCCGAATAAAATAATGTTTTCTGCAAACTTAAAGGTTACAAAAGATAAGGCCGCAGGTGTCACGAGATCAAAGAAGGCGCGCCGACGTTTGATCTTAGTAAAAGCACGTGGCATTAAAAAGACCGATATATTTTTGACAGTTTGAGACATGTACAAGTAGCTCAAGACGATAGTCTGATCATTTTGGATTATAAAAATACTATTTGGGAATAAATAATGTTATGAGTAAGTTTTTTTCGGTATATTTAACACGCTATATAAATGTACGACGATCAGCAAATATTTTTGAATTTGATTTGTTTACAACACACAGACAATTCATGTGTATACAAATTTCTACCGAATATCATCAATTTAAATTTAATAATAATTAATTTAAATTTAATTTTCTGTAAACCCACTTGAAGTGCCGCGATTTTACTCCAGACTCCCGCGAAGTTACGCGGTATTTCTCCGTTCTCGAACTTTGGACCAAAAACATCGTATCACCCCGGACCCACTATCAAGCATATACAATCTCTCGGTTGAGAACAAAGGTTTTGGGAATAATTGTGCAAATTGCATGCCATAGCGGCACACATCAAAGCTGTCAATTTAGTTTCAGATGATATTAAATTTAGTTGTTTGCTTTTTTGGGTGATGGAAAAAAGGTCTTGTAGTCTTTTTTTTTTTTTTTTTTTTTCGACCGGCCGATGGGCACTTCTCAAAAAAATTCTTGTAAACCAAGAAATAAAAAAGTAGTGGCCTTACATGCCTCTATAACAGGTCTGTTTGAAGGAAGTTTTGATCAAAATCTATCGCAGGATTTGTTTTGAAGCTGACTGACAGAAATTATGAGTCAAAGTATAGATATTTACTAAGATATCGATTTTTAATTTCAGCGTACTCGCAACCTTGACATATGTTGTCAACAAAGTCACGTGGGGGTCATGTGATGGCTGTCAACTTCTGATTTCCGCGCGAAAATATTACTTCAATTTTTCTTAAAACATTAGAAAATCATGTTAAAATACATTTCAACACGCAATAAAAAGGTATTGATAACATTTTCAAACCGTACACTAGTATATCGGGATGATTTGACTCTTCTATTCAAGGGAAGTAATTTCTTATGATTGTATAGTATTTCCCTTTGTTTGAGGGAGGCTCAATGCAGGGAAATCATAGGCTATATTGCCATGCAAACACATATAAAAAAATGTCGGGAGTTCTAATTTGATGTTAGCTCCGACTGGAGGCTGTGCAGGGTATTAAGCAAAACAATTTGCATATATTTGACTAAGCAGAAATCGGTTACTTCTGGTAACAATTACACATGTAGGTATGTAGACCTACTTACAAAGGCGCAAATTAAGATACATGTAATTTCTCAAAGACAGTTTATTGTTAAAAACCATTACAAATAGTTATTTTTAATTCTTTTCAAATATTTTTGTGTTAAATGTGACATGAGCTATATATCGGCGATAAATGCAAGCCGCCGACATTTCCTGCTGTAATGCCTATTTTTCGTGTGCTCTAAGTACCCCTTTTAAGGCCCCATATTTACGAGCATGCGCGACCAATGTAAACAAAAATTATCTCCCCCGACGGAGGTCAAGGCCAAGATTTGCAAAATAGTAAACTTTTTTATTCAGACTCATCTATTTCTAAAATAAACGAAAAAAACATGTAAAATCCATCGGCTTTTCCTTGCTTGCCAGTAAAGCATTGATGCATTGCTTGATAAAGGCAACACACTTTTGTTCTTGTTAAGTTCATATAGGCAATGACTCTTTTGCATGGATCCTTGGATTCTTGCAGTCTGAAATTGTCAGCACAATTCATGATATATCACTTTTCAAAGGAAGGAAGGTTGTAAAGTGCTGGTCCCCCAAGTAGATTTTGCAGTATTAACTCTTATTTCAATCACGGAGACTTCTATAAATGGATATTGATGGAATTCACTGTAATCTAGCCTGTCAAAGCCAAGAAAATTGGATTTCTTATCCTGTCTTTTCCTTGAGGAAATAGGCTCTTTCTTGGTTACATCCGTTTTTTGGTCGATAAGTCAATATATTTATTTGGCCTAATTTTCATTCAATCTTGTTAGTTAGATAAATTCCCTCAAGGAATGATTTTGAGGGCATTAAAGTGACATAATAAGAGAATGTATTGATCACTTGTTGAAGATAAAGAGTAAGGCACTTAAGTTGTTTTCAGTCACAATATTAACCCAAGGAGTTTACACTCTGGTTATAATTATGTAGTTTTATATGTTCATACAGTCTGGTTATATGTAGTTTTATATGTTCATACAGTCTGGTTATATGTAGTTTTATATGTTCATACAGTCTGGTTATATGTAGTTTTATATGTTCATACAGTCTGGTTATATGTAGTTTTATATGTTCCCAGGTCAGATCCTGCAAGATGGTGGCAGCTTAATTTAGTGGTAGTGTATTCAAATCCTTCCAAGATTGTGGCAGATTCATTTGGTTATGTGTGTTCAGACCCTGCAAGGTGGTGGCAGGTAAATTTAGTAGTGTGATCAGATCCTGCAAGGTTTTGGCAGATTCATTTGGTTATGTGTGTTCAGACCCTGCAAGGTGGAAGCAGCTTTGTTTATTTGTTGTGTGTTTACATCCTGTAAGATTGTGGTAGCTTGATGGTGATTTTGTATTCAGACATTGAGGCATTGTAACAGTTTAATGTAGTGGTTGTGTGTTCAGACCCTGAAAGATGCAGGCAGCTAATGTAGTGGTTGTGTGTTCAGACCCTGAAAGATGCAGGCAGCTAATATAGTGGTTGTGTGTTCAGACCTTGTAAGACTGCTTAATGTACATATTGTGTGTGCAGACCATGCAAGATAGTGGTTGCTTATTGTAGTGATTGTGTGTGCAGACAGTGCATGATGGTGGTTGCTTATTGTAGTGATTTGTGTTTTCAGACCGTGCAAGGTGGTAGCTGCTTAATGTAGTGATTGTGTGTGCAGACTGTGCAAGATGGTAGCTGATTAATGTAGTGATTGTGATTGTTGCACTGTGCAAGATGGTAGCTGATTAATGTAGTGATTGTGTGTGCAGACTGTGCAAGATGGTAGCCGATTAATGTAGTGATTGTGATTATGTGTGCAGATTATGCAAGATGGTGGTTGCTTAATAGAGTAATTTCGTATGCAGACCATGATTGTATGATTATGGTCGATATTTAGCTAAATAAGCTGGTATGATTGTACAAAACATTTTTTTTTGTTTAATTGGGAACTGAAATGAACCACAGACTTTCACTATGTCGTCTCAGTTTTGCTAATTTGCGCTTGTTATGATGACAAGAGCCCACATTAGTGCAAAGGCAATCTCAGTAACAAGGTTTAAGACACTGTAATGTGTAGATTTCCTCCTAATGATTCCAGACAAGTCTGTCTCCACTAACCGAGTCATGCAGAATTGCTCTGTTGACACTTGTAAAGGTTATTAATTTTCTTTTTCAAGATTAGACACCAAATATAGAGAATTTTGGGACAGGAAGGAAGAAGTAAATTAGATTGTTTTATCCCTCTGAAAGAAAAAGACTGCTTTTGTTTTATCTCTTTGAAAGAAAAGACTGCTTTTAGTTGTAGAACCATGAGAAATTGATGATCACTGATCCAGCTGAGCTTATGAAGTCATTGTTTGTTTTCTGTTTTTATCGGTTATATTTAGTGCTTTTGAATAGGAGCATTATGGGACTTTCTGAATCATTTCTGATCTTAATTTGCCATCTCCATTCTACTACTGACTGCTTCTAACAGCTTCACGATTTACCCTGGCTTGCTCAGTGACATTGAAGAATGTAAAGGTCATTTCTATCAATTTATACACTTGTTGACATAATGAATGGACAGTGTGAAGGCTGTTCACTGATTCCTCATTACTGTCTCTTTTAACAGCATATTTTGTAGTATGGTGTCTGTATCTTTGGCTATCAATAGGCATGTCAGCAAATGTTATTGTAGTGAAAGTTATTGATTTGCTGTTATTATGAGTGTTTGTAAAGATTTTACTTTAAGTATGGTACAGTCATAATGTATATACTATATAAACACTATTGTATTACAGCCGTACTAAGAGAGCAGTAGTATGCTTAGCTGCAGTCATAATAATCAAACATGTACATGCTACAGTCATAATAAATGAACATGTGCATGGTACAGTTATAATAAATAAAAATTTACATGCTATAGTCACATTAAATAAACAGGTATGTATAAACATGTACATGCTACAGTCATAATGAATAAACATGTGCACGGTACAGTCACAGTAAATAAACAGTTACATAAAGTTATAATAAAGGAACAATAACATGCTACAGTTATACTAAATGAAAGATACAATAGAACATTAGGCCTAAAAAAAAAATAGTTGTGTTTCTGGTGGCATGGCCAAAAAAAAGAGGGTCGGTAGGTAGGGAATTTTTTTTTTTTTTTTTTTTTTTTTGTGGGTATGTATTGTTAGTTCTGCAAGTGGTGTTTGCTGCATATAATTGTTAACACCCCTTCACTTTTCATTTGTACATCTAAACTTGTTACTCATTTGACTATATTATAATAAAATAAATAATACATGAAATATACAAGATTAATCTGTGTTTTAAATTTATCTTCTTTCATATATAGATTATGAATTTATGTAAACCGACAACATTTTCATATTAAATCTTTATTTTCAAGTTTGTGTTTATATTTGACTATCATACATATCTTTTTTTACACTACTTAAAATATTATTCACAGAGACTAGGAAATGTTTTAAACAAGAACAGATTTTGGCTGAAATAATCTCAATTGAAGACTGACAAAGACAATCATGACAGCAAACTTTTGTTTGAGATTTGTTGTGTAAAAATTGTAATTTCAGGGGGTGGGGGTAAAAAAACGGGGTGTTTCAAATTGAAGGGTCATTGATTCTTCAGTCTTAAATGTTAAAGTTCAAAATCAAATTTTAAAGAGTAAAGGTGAGAATTTTTGGGGTTTAGCTATGGGCCATAGGGTTCTTATACTCTAGGGTTGCATATTATTTTTCTTTTTTGTCTTGCAGCTTGTAAGTTATATTTTCTAATACTTAAATTAGGTAGCTGCTAATCCCCAACCTAAGCTCCATCAGCTCAAAAATGAAAAATATTTACATCGTTTCCCGTTTGTCATATATTTTCGCAACCTCGCATGTCCGTGACTTCCTTCAAATTTTCGCGATTTTTACCGCTTTTAATACAATGAAATTTGTTCTGTTCAGAGTAGTTTCAGGGGGCTTTAATTAAGGTTGTTTGAAACGAATTTAGGAAGATCATTGTATTATTTTATCTGTCTTTTTCATGAGGGATGGAGAGGCGCCGAATAATGCCCCCCATATATTCGTGTAGAATAAAAATCACGTCCAGAACAATATGCAAGTTAAACTTTAAACACGCAAGTCAGTATTTAAATATTGACAAAAAACAATGCAATTATCATAACTTTGTTGCGCTTTACGTACGGCCGAGTTCAAAACGTTTTTAATGACACATGATTATCGGAGAACGGGTAATACTTAATTGTCTTTTGATCGCCCGAGGGCGTTTTGTGTTTCCGACAATCTGTGAATAACAATACACAGAGTCGTGTCAAGAACTTGTCACTGTCCACCACTCACTACTAATCCGTGTTACAAACACCGTTACAAAAATTCGCCGAGGTCTGTTATTTTCAGTTTCATGATTGTTTATTAATTATCACATTTGATAACGACCTAAACAGCGTCATGCTGTTTAACAGGTAGTGTCTTATTAGCTCCGCCTTCTTTCGTATGAATTAGCCACAGACGACGATCGATTTTTGACTGACGGCGAAATCGCCGAGACTTGTAATGACGCCGCTCCACCTACTTTCGTATGTTAGCCAACTGACGACGGTCAGTTTTTGATTGACACGGCAAAATTGCCGAGTCTCGTGACGCATAAGAGAAAATGCCCGCGGGTCAAATTGACAAACTGGACATTTTTTTGCGGGTCAAATAATGGTATTTTACGATTTTCAGGCACTGAAAACGTTAAAAAAACTTTACGGTCGGCGGCAAAAAATTACGGTCGGTCGGGCCACCGGAAACACAACTATTTTTTTTTTAGGCCTTATGATGACAAAGAAAATAAAGACTTTGATCAAATTTCATATAAATCATTTTGTGTATTTGGGATTTGCTATTCGTTGGGTGCTAACATGTCTTTGGATATAAAATTAGGTCACTTGGGTCAAATCAAGATTGCAGTGTATAAATAAAATACATTTACATCCAAAAATATGTTAAGGCTTAATGAAATCTACAAATGAATCAGTCTGCAATCTGATGTTGTTTCTGGACCCAATCTGATGTCCTCACCATCCAATTCCTACCCTGTAGCTGTGGCACTCAACATTATTTATACCTATGATTGTAATACTGACAGGAAAAAATAATTAGTTGTAAACAGGAGTTAATCTAGTAAAGTACCAAAAGTTCAGAACACGTTGAGAACTCCCCTGTCCTTGTTACTGTTCTAGAGGAACTGAAATCTTGAAAAACACTTGCTATTATATAGAAATATTGACACCTGAGACCAGGTTACCATGGTGAATGATTTGGTTTACCTGGAAAATTTCCCTGAAAAACAAGACTTGTAAACATGAGTGCTTTCACCACCAGCAGACCTGGAATGTTTGTGGCAAAGAAGTAGCTCCTGCTTACTTTTATGATGGGAATTTTTATGTGTACACAATAATTGACCACTCATTCTTCCAGTTTTGTCTATTGGTCAGTGGTATAGAGGGGATAGTATCTGGTCTTAATCCTGCTACTAATTTTGTTACTTTTTATAGGATATTGTCATATCAGTGACCTCAAAGAGCATTTCCTTGATAACACTCTTCAGGTCATAAGTTTCATTCAACTTTCATCAAACTTGCTCAGAACGTTCCCTGCAACATGTAAATGATCCATGTTATTTTAGGGGTCAGTGGGTCAAAGGTCAGTTTCACAGTGACCTCTGTTAGACTTTTCCTTCATAATGATCTAGATGTAAAATTTTCATTCCACTTTCATCAGATTGCTAAGGACGTTCCCTGCGATATGTGTATGATCCCTATTGTTTTTGGAGTTGGTGGTTGGTGGGTCAAAGGTCAGGGTCACAATAACCTGAACTTTGAAAATCTTTTCCACTCAGTATCTTGAGATCCATATCACCCACAGTCTTCAAACTTCACAGGATGATGGGTCTTACTGAGTAGATGACCACTACTGTTTTGGGGGTTAGTAGGTCATAGGTCAAGGTTACTGTGACCTGAACTTTGAAAATCTTTTCCTCTCAGTATCTCGAGATCTACATCACCTTTATAGGATGGTTTGTCTTACCGAGTAGATGATTCCTACTGTTTTTGGGATCAGTAGGTCAAGGTCAATGTCTAAATGATTTTTGTTAGCCTTTCCTTTAACATTGCAAAAGATTTTCACAAAACTTAATCAGATCAGTCCAGTCAGACCATGCAGTAGAGCAATACTGGCCCTCTTGGGCCTCTTGTTGAAATATAAGAGGGTAAGGTCACTTGTCTGTAAAAGTCCTGCTTTAGGCGCCTAAATATGTCTCTAACACAGGTTTGACTGTACTGAAAAAAAAGAAGAGAAGATACACCACTGTTATATATTATCATGTTTCGTGTCTATATTGTAGTGATTGCATCAGATTTATATGTTGCAAAATGATATTAATACATAATGTGTTGGCTTGTTGTATGCCAACAGGTAGTGCCAAAATTTTCTCAGAAAACACTTTTATCTTGTACTGCCAAAAGTGCCTCCAAGGTAACTAATTTGTATGACAACATTTATTAACGGTAAATAGTCTGACTGCCAGGGGTTAGTACTGGTTACAGTAGCTTGGAATGGTAAAGGATGGCACGTGATTGATATTTGAGCCAGGGCATGTGAAAAGCAACATGTAAGAGTGTTCCATTGGCACAGTATGAAGAGACTGTGTTGCCGGTACATGAAGAGGAAGCAAAGTGAAGTTCTATAATCTGTACACAATAGTTAGTCTGGATTCTCAACATCTGCAGAGGTAAATTAGTTATTTGTAGAGCAAGGCTTACTATGAAGTAACTAGTATATTAATCATATTTTCAGACGTTGTCGGTGACAGATGACACAGTGTTGGAGGAGCACAATGAGGACCCTACACAAATACAGATGCACCTAATTGACGATGGAGGTAAGGTCAAAGGTCTAAGCCCAGCAGACTAACAATTGCAAGTAAAATCTGTAGCCCTACATTTGAGTACAATCCTGCTCCATTTTTCATACCTGTGATAACCCTTACCAATCTTGCAAATAGTAAATTTAACAGTCATGCAAGGTCAGGTTTGAAGTTTGAGTCTGTCAACTAAAACACATTTTCTCTTATTTAAACTTAGTGTCAAATTGATCAGTTGTGCTGCCTATGGTTAGGAGAATTTCCAGAAACCGGTTAGGTTCATTTAGTTGCAGTTCAAAACAATGGTGTACTTGCACTTCTTCAAGATCAAGATTTGTTCACATAATGTTAGATTCTAAACCACATAATTTTATTATAAAGTTTATTCTACACAATGGACCAACCTGTACTTGAGCAGTTTTAACTATCTTTATATTCTTAACGAATGAAACCAGCTGAGTTCTTATTACTTTAAAAAGCCCGGTATTCTTTTCATAGCTATAATGTCATTGTTTGAACAAAATTATTTCCCATTTTCTGCCATGGTTGGAAGGTATATGGCAGACAGGATCAAGGTTTACCAAGACATTACTTTAAAATTGTATGCAAATATTGCATTTATGTTGTATTCCCCCACTTTTCTCTTAATTACTTTATTATATGTAATTGCCTTTTAGTTTATGTTAAAATGTGAAACATGAACAGAAGTGGCAGAATGCTCTTGTTTATAGGTTGATTGCTGTGTAAATAATTACAGAAACAGAAAATACCTGAGATATTCCCATGTGTACAGAAATGTCTATTAACCTTCATTATCTTGTTGTTATCTTCCTATCTAACAGCAGGTGGGTTTTATGACTTTTAATTTGGTGTATTAGGCTCTGTTTGTGAAACTGGGTCATGGGGAACATCTCAAGGTTATGTTTTGCCATTCCATTGTATCATTGCTGTCATTATTTATCATCATCAGCAGCAGCAGCAGCAATATCACAGATTTATCATCATCTACATCATCATCATTAGCTTCTTGTCTTTTACCATCAACATCATCATCTACAGCAGCCGTTGTAGCTTTATAAACTGCATCAGCATTTTCCTTCTCATTGCCTGTTGCACAAGTATGATTTTCATCATCATCATGATCATCATCATCACTGTGACAATGATGTCGTCATCTTTATTATACCCCCAAAACAAGTTTAGGGGGGTATAATTAGGAGTCACCGAGGTTGGTCGGTCGGTTGGTCAGTCGTTGTAGGTCAGTATATTATCGGGCGGTGGTTTTGATTTTCTTGTCCGAGCATAACTTAAAACTACTTGTTGGAATTAATACAACTTCATACAATGATCAAGCACATTGAGAGAAAGTGCAGTGCACAAGAACTATACATCTTGACTAATAACAGATTATTGCCCTGTTAGTTTTCCTTGTCCGAGCATAACTTGAAAACTACTGGTTGGAATGCAATACAACTTCATACAATGGTCAAGCACATTGAGAGGAAGTGCAGTGCACAAGAACTATAACTCCATCTTGACTAATTACAGAGTTATTGCCCTTTGTTACTTTTCCTGTCCGGAGCATAACTTGAAAACTACTGGTTGGAATTCAATACAACTTCATACAATGGTCAAGCACATTGAGAGGAAGTGCAGTGCAGAAGAACTTCATAACTCCATCATTTGACTAAATATAGAGTTATGCCCTTGTTGCTTTTCCTTGTCCGGAAATAACTTGAAAACTACTGGTTGGAATTCAATACAATTTCATACAATGATCAAGCACAATGAGAGGAAGTGCAGTGTGCAAGAACCATAACTCTATCTAAGTATTTTCAGATATTGCCCCTTTTTTCTTCTCCAAGCATTAGCTTGAAAACACTGGTTGGAATTCAATATAACCTCATACAATGGTCAAGTACATTGCGAGGAAGTGCTAGTCACAAGAACCATAACTCCATCTTGACTCTTACGAGTTGTTGCCCTTTGTTACTTTTCCTTGTCCGCAGCATATATTTGAAAAGTACTAGTTGGGATTCAAAACAACTTCATACAATGGTCAAGCACAATGAGAGGAAGTGCAGTGCACATGAACCATAACTCAATCTTGACTCATTACAGAGTTATTGCCCTTTGTTACTTTTCCTTGTCCGGGCATTATTCAAAAACTTCTGGTTGGAATTCAATACAACTTCATAAAATGTCAAGCAAATTGTGAGGAAGTGCTGTGAAAGAACAATAACTCTATCTTGACTCATTTCAGAGTTATTGCCCTTTGTTACTTTTACTTGTCCGGAATTATTCGGAAAGATTGGTTATTCAATACAACTTCATACAATGGTCATTAGCACAATGAGAGGAAGTGCAGTGTACAAGAACATAATATCTTGACAAATTACAGAGTTAATGCCAAGAACAATATCTTTTTTAGTTTGTTTGCAAGGTATTCTGTTAAGGAACTTTCTCAGTTTATAAAGCAGTCTTTTGGGGTACTAATCACATTTAGTGATAGCTCTAGTTGTAATCATTTCCATAATTATCAGAGGTATCTGTGTGGTAAGTCTTTGTATCAGTATATTATGTGTTTGATTTGAACACATGTTATGACCAATTGTCGGAGAGATAGTGAGTCTCAATTTCACAAATAATTGTAACTAGTTTAATCTGACAACTTACAAAGGTGAATGATTCGGTCGATTAAAAGGTGAGGAAGTTGTACTAGATCTGTTGTAATGAACAGTGTCCGTTTTGTCCATACCCCAGCTGACTGCAACTTCATTTTGTATTATAATTAAGGAAACAGTACTTTCATAACACCATTATATTTATAAAATAGGAAGCAGAAAGGTCTACAGGAAATCTGCTTGTGTTGCCTTGACATTTACTTTCTGATTGTGCGTGGTGGTAATTGAATACCAAGCTTTTAACAAAACCAGCAAAACCACTTTCCTAATTATGCTCGTAGGCACACTGTAATTTTCTCTCATGTTTTTCTTCTGCAATTTCCTAGTAGAGAGAAATCTATTTACTTTATTGTTTCATTGCAGTGATATATGTCTTGAGATTAAAATTCAAGTATGGGTTTTTCATGGCAGGCGTACAGGTTTCTGGTATGTTAGAGCTACAGGCTTGAGTTATGTATTCCAGACAGCTATCCTTTGTTGAGTATTTGTACAGTGTTATTGCTATTTTATCTTGGAACCATAAAACATTGCCAGTGAGTAAAGCTCTCATGTAAACATGTGGTAATTATGGAGGATTTTATCACAGGCTCTTAATAGGCTGTTCTTCATTGTTGTTGTGCTGTAAACTGTGCGTGTTTCGAGAAGTGGGGGCTTTCTATGGAGTGTGGTTTTAATTAAGTTCAAGAAGTTTGCACCCTTTATTTATATGAAACACTAGATGTTGATAACCATTGCTATACTGGTGCCTTGAGGATGTGGACAACTATTTACCATTTTAGTTTCGATCTGTTGTTACAAAAGTACTTACATAAAATGAGTATTACAAGTTCAGGCAATGCACACAGTTTTTGAAGGTCACATTTTTCTTCTACCTTAATTTGTTTGGCTGGGTGTGGCCTCCCAACACCGCAAGTCAAAGGGTGCACACATCTGACAGGTGAAAAACTTCCTTAAAAATTGTTTATCATAGGAATGTAAGCCATTACAGCAGTAGCTTGAGTCATCTGGTACTATTATCTGTAGATACATAACATTTTCCCACGCTTGCCAACAGAAAGATGAGTGCCTCTGATGTCAAACACATTGCCAGATTTTCCTTGAAGAAAAAGAGTGTTGTTAGAAGCGAAACAAAAAATTGATTCCCCGATTTCTGGAGAAGCTTTGTTTATAAATGTGCTGCAAGTGTGATACCAGTTCCTGTCTTTCATGTTTGTTGCATTCGATGTAACCCTGCATGTGCCGTCATGTTATTACCAAAGAATTTCAATGACCTGGTTGGTATCCAAAATATAATGCGAATGTACAGTGATGTCTACATAGAATGCTGACTTGTTTTGGGATGTGAAAATTGATTACAAAGAGTAAGTTGGTGCAAACAAACATTTCTTTGTAACAGATTTTACAGGTTTTAGCTCGTCTGAGCACAAAGTGCACAATGGCGAGCCAGTGTGATGACCGAATGTTAGTCGTCCGTTGTCTACAATTGCTTCAATTAACCTCAACTTTGCCAAGTTATTAGCAAACCAGATGATTGCGGCAAGTTTATGAGCTCCAGAGGTGAGACAGTTGTACAGTATATGCAAGTTAAAAAACAGCAACTACAAAATTAATGTACCATTTTGGCAGAAAGCAAGGTTTTGTCAATTTTAAACCATGTCCATGCACTCTATTTCTCTCATTCTCTATTTCCCCCCACAAATGATTTTCCCCACCTTTTGATCAACTGTCTGATTTAGAAGGATGCACAAAAAGGTATCTGCAGGATTGTTTGAAAAATTGATGTTGCCTGTAAGAGCAAGATGATCTCCTTAATTGGCAATCCTGCTCACAAAAACTTCTGCCAGATTCCACCATCATCATTATGGTCAACCCCAGGCCATTTTCAGTTTTAAATCTTCCCAAGAAAAATGGAACCAATGAGGGATAGGAAAATCATAGAGGATTTCCCAGAAAATCTGGTGCCATATGCAGGCAGTTAAATGTCAACATGGTCATTTGTCAAATAATGTGGAGTGCAAAGGGTTTCTTGTGACTCATAGGATAGAGGGATTAATTAACCCTTGAGGATCTGAACCAGGCTTTCTAAGTTTTTTGTGGATTTTAGCTCACCTGGGCACATAGTTCTCGTGAGATTAAAGGATCATTGGATGTCCATGCCCGTCTGTCCTCTATCAACAATCGCTTCAAACAACATCCCCTCTGAAACCCACTTTGCCAATGGTGATGAAACTCGACCACACCTGCGGGAGAAAAAAGTACCAGGTTAAATCCATCATGTTCAATTACTCCAGAACCATTGGGTATAGGATCCTCAGACTTTATGGACAGTTCGATCTTGAGCACTAGGAAATCTATGGATAATAGGTCACAGGATCAAAGGTCAAGGTCAAATCTATTGTGTTAAATAAATGGAGAACCATCAGGCATAAGATCTTGAAACTAGATAGTGAGGTAGACTTTGGCCAGTAGATTACCCTAAATGAATCAGAGGTCAAAGGATCTAATTCGGGGTCATTTGACCTACAGAGGTACCTTCTCGTTGCTTTTTTTTAAGCTACCACAATTATATTTGAACTATATGGATAGTTTTGCAGGCAGATTTCAATCTTGACTTGGCTTACCTTGACCTTCTGACCTACTTTCTGTTATTGAAGGTACATCAATGAAATTTGGATTATGTATACAGTTTTGCATGTAGAGTTTGGCTTTGACATTGTTAGACCTTGACCTACTAGCCTACTTTCTTGTTTTTGAAGCTACAGTAATGAAATTTGAACCATATGTAGTTAGTTTTGAGTGCAGATTTCGATTTTTTCAAGCAAGAGCAAGGAAATGTCTAGTGATTCAGACTATGTCCCTAGGGAAAAAATTGACCCTGTATGTGGAGTCACTTGTTTTGCATAGGTATATATAGGAAAACCTTTACAAATATTCTACAAAATCACAAGGCCTAGAGTTTAGATATTTGGTATGTAACATTGTCTGCTATATCTCTACTGAGTCCCTTTTGGTCAAAATTAACCACGCATTGGGGGTCACTTGTCTTTATATAGAGTTATAAGAAAAACTTTTAAAGATTTTCTTTTTGTGACCTTGGTCTGAAGGCAATGGTACTCAGGTGCGCGATATAGGGCCATCGTGGCTCTCTTGTTTCTAAGAAACCGGAGGGAAAATTTAAATTTCTATGAATTATGAATGTGCTATAAAACAGCAGCCAACATGTAACTGCTGAAGTGTCCTCAGGTCTAACAAAAAAAGAAGATTTAATTAACATTTTAAATGATGTTTCTCCACATTGAACAGTTTTTATTTTATCCTGGTTTGAATAATGCCTAGAAAATTTGAATAAAATGTCATCTTCATGATGGATGGTTAAGATATAATTTGCACTTTTCAGCAGTATTAATGCACAAAAGATTGGTTAATTAAAAGGGATTTTACTGGGTCTTAGTCACTGTTACATAACAGACAATGTTTCGCAATGTTTTGAAATATGGCAGGGTGGCCAGGGGTTACTGGCTGTTCTTTTCAAAAGCATGGAACAAAGAGCTGGTAGTTACTCTTGGGATAGAACCTTTAGTAGGAGAATAATTGTTCAGTCTGCTGTGGTTTGAGTCTGGTTGTGCAGAAACAAACACAAGTTTTGATCCAGATTAGGCTCAACATTTATGCAGCCTGAGCTGCACTCAGCTGTTCTTTTATTCATTTTGTAGAAAAACTAAGAGAAACTATTGAATGTTGGTTTTCATACATCATGGCCCAAACTGAAAAAGGTGCAAATTAATGACAGCCCAATTCTGGTGCTTATAGCCTGGTGTGTTTATCTCCTAAGCCTCAGTGAACAGCCTTATTCTACTGTCTATAGCCAGGTGTGTTTATCTACTAAGCTTCAGTGAACAGCCTGATTCTACTGTCTATAGCCAGGTGTGTTTATCTACTAAGCTTGAGTGAACAGCCTGATTCTACTGCCTATAGCCAGGTGTGTTTATCTACTAAGCTTCAGTGAACAGCCTGATTCTACTGCCTATAGCCAGGTGTGTTTATCTACTAAGCTTCAGTGAACAGCTTGATTCTACTGCCTATAGCCTTATGTGTTTATCTCCTAAGCCTCAGTGAACAGCCTTATTCTACTGTCTATAGCCAGGTGTGTTTATCTACTAAGCTTCAGTTAACAGCCTGATTCTACTGCCTATAGCCAGGTGTGTTTATCTACTAAGCCTCAGTGAACAGCCTTATTCTACTGTCTATAGCCAGGTGTGTTTATCTACTAAGCTTCAGTGAACAGCCTGATTCTACTGTCTATAGCCAGGTGTGTTTATCTACTAAGCTTCAGTGAACAGCCTGATTCTACTGCCTATAGCCTGGTGTGTTTATCTACTAAGCTTCAGTGAACAGCCTGATTCTACTGCCTATAGCCAGGTGTGTTTATCTACTAAGCTTCAGTGAACAGCTTGATTCTACTGCCTATAGCCTTATGTGTTTATCTCCTAAGCCTCAGTGAACAGCCTTATTCTACTGTCTATAGCCAGGTGTGTTTATCTACTAAGCTTCAGTTAACAGCCTGATTCTACTGCCTATAGCCAGGTGTGTTTATCTCCTATGCCTCAGTGAACAGCCTAATTCTACTGCCTATATCTCCTAAGCCTCGGCTTATTTCTACAGCCTATTACTAGGTGCGTTTATCTACTAAGCCTAAGTATAGTTCCTATAGCAAGGTCCTTGCCTATGGCCATGTGAGTTTATCTGCCATGCCTCAATTAGTAACAGGCTTATTCTAGTGGCTATGGCCAGTTGTGTTTATCCCCCAAGCCTCAGTGAACAGTTTAATTCTAGTGCCTTTTGCTGAGTGGTTTATCTCCCAAGCCTTGGTGAAAGGTCTAGTTCTAGTGCCTTTTGCTGAGTGCGTTCATCTCCCAAGCCTCGGTGAAAGGTCTAGTTCTTGTGCATTTTGCTGAGTGCATTCATCTCCCAAGCCTCGGTGAACAGTCTTATTATATTGCTCATGGCGGGTGTATTTATCTCTTTAAGCCTCAGTGAACAGCCAAATTCTAGTGCCTTTTGCTGGGTGTGTTTATCTTCCAAGCGTCAGCGAAGTGCCTATTGCTGGGTGTGCTTATATGCAAAGCCTCAGTGAACAGCCAAATTCTAGTGCCTTTTGCAGAGTGTTTTATCACCCAAGCCTCGGTGAAAGGTCTAGTTCTAGTGCCTTTTGCTGAGTGCGTTCATCTCCCAAGCCTCGGTGAAAGGTCTAGTTCTAGTGCCTTCTGCTGAGTGCGTTCATCTCCCAAGCCTCGGTGAAAGGTCTAGTTCTAGTGCCTTTTGCTGAGTGCGTTCGTCTCCCAAGCCTCGGTGAAAGGTCTAGTTCTAGTGCCTTTTGCTGAGTGCGTTCATCTCCCAAGCCTCGGTGAAAGGTCTAGTTCTAGTGCGTTTTACTGAGTGCGTTCATCTCCCAAGCCTCGGTGAACAGTCTTATTATATTGCTCATGGCGGGTGTATTTATCTCTTTAAGCCTCAGTGAACAGCCAAATTCTAGTGCTTTTGGCTGGGTGTGTTTATCTTCCAAGCGGCAGCGAAGTGCCTATTGCTGGGTGTGCTCATATGCAAGGCCTCAGCGAACAGCCAAATTCTAGTGCCTATAGCCAAGCCTCCAGAAAAATGTGTGTTAAGGTACATTTCTTACAAGTAAAAGTTTGATGAGCCAATCTGCAAACCATTACTTATATGGTTTGGTAAATCACATTACTTACAAGTTAAACAATAACATCTTGGAAAATATGCTTACTTATTAAAACTGGGGCACTTTGTTCTATTGGAAAGCTGAGTGCAGTTGTTCATATCAAGATATTGATATCTCAAAATGTTCTCTGTAAAGGAGGACCTAAAAATTCTTAATTGAAAAAAAAAGTGAATTGATGCCGAGCATTTCCCTGTCTTCCATTCAGCAAAGTAATTTAGTTGAATCTGTCAGAATACAAAGAACATCCTCATTGAGAGTGTCGGGAACTTGGCAGATTTATAACTCTCAGATGCAACTGCAAACTTCTGTGCAGTCAGATCTTACAACATTTCTGCCTGCTGGCAAACTCATTAGAACCACCAGTACAAATGATTTATAAAATTAACGTGATTTCTTACAGAATGGAAAAAAGCCTTAATGAGATCTCTAATTTAGGCAGAACTAGAGCCCTTGTGTTTGGTGTGCATGTTGATTAATTACTCAATTAGGAGAATTGGAAATTGTAGCATTTGTTTAATTGCTAGCTGGATGTTTTTGCACATTTCAAAATTATTTGGAACAAAAGGTCACATTAATATTAGAAAAACACATTATAAGTCTAAAATAGTCACCCCAGCTTGAAACATGGTGAAAAATTAGGTCACATAGAAAAGTGTTTTAGAAATTTGTATATTCAACCATATTTTGTATAAGGAACAAAGATGCTGTGGTAAATTGGGATAAAGCATGCTAGCCCAGAGTTGATTGTGAATTTACTATTCCTTTTTCATTGTGATTTTTTGTATGGGCTTAATGCCTATTTCAACTATATTTTGGGTTGTTTTTATGAGCAGGTAGTTAAACTAACCATTGTTTCTGTGAATGATCAGTCCTAGAACCTAATCTTCATAAGTAACTACCAACTTTCTCAGGTAAATACATATAGCTCAAACCCATGACCCTCAGTCAGTGAGATGTGGAGTAGTGGTAGGAACACCATAAAGCAGACGCAGTCTATCATAAGTTGTAACAAAACCTAACTTCGGGGGGGGGGGGGGGGGGGGGTATAAATACTTCTAAACTTGTTTGTTTTGTTTACATTATGCAGCCTAGTGTCAAGTTTCTACCCATGACCCTCAGTCAGTCAGATGTTGAGTTACTGTCCGGAGCATAAGAAAACTACTGTTGAATTCAATACAACTTCATACAAGCAAGACTAAGGAGGCAGTACAAGCTATACATCTTGATAGATTACAGAGTTGTCCCCTTTTTTTTTTTTCTCTTTGCGGAGCATAACTTGAAAATACTATTAACTTTTATAAGCACATTGGGGGGGTGGAGTGCACAAGAACCATGACTTCATCTTGACTAAATACAGAGTTTTGTGTCCGGGCATAACTTGAAAACACTAGTTGGAATTCAGTACAACTTCATACAATGATCAAGAACACCCAGAGGAAGTGCAGTGTACAAGAACTATAACTGTTTGTTTTGTATTTACTGAGTTATTGCCCTTTGATGCCTTTAGACTTGAAAACTACTAGGGAATTAATACAACTTCATACAATGGTCAAGCACATTGAGAGGAAGTGGTGCACAAGAACTTCTCCATCTTGACTAAACGTTTGCCCTTTGTTACTTTCCTTGTCCGGAGCATAATTAGAAAACTATTGAATTTAATCATAGATGATCAAGCACCTCAGAGGAAGTGCAGGTACAATAACTATAACTCACGAATTCTGTGCCCTTTTTACTTTTCCTTGTCGAAGCATAACTGAAAACTTCTGGTTGGATTTGAATAACAACTCTACATGGTCAAGCACAGTGGGGGGGAGGGAGGGCAGTGCACAGGAACCATAAATCCATCTTGACTAATTACAGGTTTTGCCCCGTTTTCTTTTCCCTGTCTGGAGCATTTTAAAACTACAAGTTGGAATTTAAATATGATGGTCAAGCACAATGAGAGGAACTTTTAAGAACAATATCTCTTTTTAGTTGTTTGCAAGGTATTATGTTTATTTTTTACCAACTTCTTCAGTTTATAAAGCAATCCTTTTGGGGGTATTAATCACATTTAGTGATAGCTCTAGTTAGATTTGTTTTAGGAAACGGGTTGGGGAGAAATACTGTGCAGAAGTAAACAACCTTGACCCTTACTGGTATGTCTGATAACAGCTTCTATTATCTTCTGTTATAAAATATTTATAACTAAATTTAATTAGCTTGTGTATCTGGCTGGGAATGTAACACTGAAAAAGACAGGATGTTTCTTGCTTTGATGGATTTTGTACTCTATCGATTTGGCACCGATGTTTCCATGCATTGTTAGGAAGTAATTGGAGTTTATGGATCAATTTGATAAGACTTGAGAGTTAATGGAATGAAAATAATCAATGTGTCTGCAGTGGTTGTTATTGAGAGGATGATATTGGGCTGATAAATCACTGGGATGTTCCTTCAGCTACTGACACCTTATCAATATAACCCTACAATATGCTTCATTCCATGCCTCTGGGATTGACTGGGAGGGAAAACCTGGGGTCTGTTAGCTCACCTTAGCAAGACAGTTCAGGTGAGTGACTGTATGGTGCTCTGTCCAGTGACTGTGTCAGTAATCTGTCCAGTGACTGTGTCAGTAATCTGTCCTATGACTGTGTAAGTAATTTGTTCTGTGACTGTTGGTAATCTGACCAGTGTCTGTGTCAGTAATCTGTCCTGTGATTGTGTCAGTAATCTCTCCTGTGACTGTGTCAGTAATCTGTCCTGTGACTATGTCAGTAATCTGTCCAGTGACTGTGTCAGTAATCTGTCCTGTGACTGTGTCGGTAATCTGTCCAGTGACTGTGTCAGTAATCTGTCCTGTGACTGTGTCAGTAATCTGTTCTGTGACTGTAGGTAATCTGACCAGTGTCTGTGTCAGTAATCTGTCTAGAGACTGTAGTTTATTTGTCCTGTGACTGTGTCAGTAATATGTCCAGTGACTGTGTCAGTAATCTGTCTTGTGACTGTTTCAGTAATATGTTCAGTGACTGTGTCAGTAATCTGTCCTGTGACTGTTTCAGTAATATGTCCAGTTACTGTGTCAGTAATCTGTCCTGTGACTGTTTCATTAATCTTTCCAGTGACTGTGTCAGTAATCTGTCCTGTGACTGTGTCAGTAATTTGTCCAGTGACTGTAGGTAATCTGTCCAGTGACTGTGTCAGTAATCTGTCCAGTGATTGTAGGTAATCTGTCCAGTGTCTGTGTCAGTAATCTGTCCTGTGACTAGGTAATCTGTCCAGTGACCGTGTCAGTAATCTGTCCTGTGACTGTGTCAGTAATCTGTCCAGTTAATGTGTGTGTAATCTGTCCTGTGACTGTGTCAGTAATCTGTACAGTGACTGTGTCAGTAATCTGTCCAGTTACTGTGTCAGTAATCTGTCCTGTGACTGTGTCAGTAATCTGTCCTGTGACTGTAGGTAATCTGTCCTGTGACTGTGTCAGTTATCTGTCCAGTGACTGTAGGTAATCTGTCCAGTGACTGTGTCAGTAATCTGTGTAGTGACTAGGTAATCTGTCCTGTGACTGTGTCAGTAATGTGTAGTGATTGTACGTAATTTGCCAGTGACTGTAGGTAATCTGTTCAGTGATTGTAGGTAATTTGTCCAGCGACTGTTAGTAATCTGTTCAGTGATTGTAGGTAATTTGTCCAGTGAGCAAGGCTCTTAAATAAGGTATAGCAGGAAGCATGTGTTTATGATGACAAGCAATATGAGACAAGTAACAGAGAATATTTAATTACAAGAGATGACCTAGGTAATCATGTTCTTGATAGATGCTGAGATATTTGGAGTGGCTTTACTGAATACTGGAGAGAGATAGATAGACTTAAATCAAATAAGACTGTTTGATCAATATCACTCCTGGCAGTGTTTTTCTTGTATCTCTAGTTGTATTAGTGGAGTTCGCCTGCAACATGAATTCCTGTTGTTCAGGGGAAAGTGCATAACTTGAATTGTTGGAATTCACAAGACTTAGAGTGAGACAGTTAAATAATTTAGCTGAATGCATTTTCTGGTATGTTGCTTTTTTGTTTTCATGAAATGTTTTTTATAGATCATTCAAACATTGTGAGGACTTGTGTTTGATATGTAGAATTGCGTAATGCAACAGGATTCTGTTTGTTAATTTAAGTTGCAGCTGTTGTTATAACATAAGTAATGTCTTCTTATTTCGAAAATACAAAATCATGTACAATTTATTAGATATTCATACATTTTGTACTTACATGTTTCCTCTTGCATAACTGATTTCATGGTTTGTATTGCGGAGATTAAAATTAATGAAGACTATACTTTGAACAATTCAAACCTTTTTTTTGTCTGGCCTATATAAACATTTCAAATTGTGGGTAATGTATGCCTGACAAAGCCGCTATTATAGCTGTGTAGAGCTTATCTGGAAAAATATTTGAGCAGAGCAGAAATTTTATTATTCAGATTTTAAAGAGTGTTGTTATCGTCCTTCACTGGGTTTTACAAATGTAAATACTTTAGAAAAGATAGTAAATGTTCAGCAATCGGGACAATGACAGGATAGGTCTGTCTATTGACACACGCACAGGCTGATCTAGTTTTATCAAGGTGACAGGTTACCTCAAAGCTTTTAATAGGTGAAATATCGTGCTGCCGGAAACCAGAGACTTAAAAACAGTTTTTGTTAGTCATGGATGTACTTACAGAGGGGGTTATTGTGGTTTACAAACTGACTCAATAGGCAAGGTAGGAGGTATACATTTTGTAAGATTATGTTCTTATGTCAAGTTGCTTTTCTTGATTTGGATGAAGGGGGAGTGGATTGTTAGGAATTTTTATTGTACTAAATTCAGTTTTGTGTGCTTTATCTAGATAGTCAAATTAAAATGATAGTGAATGGGTTGAGGAGTAAAAAAAAAGAATAAAACGTTGATTTATTTGGTTAAGATTATAACTTTTTTTAGAGGAAAATTGTATTTGGATTTTTGTTGTAATATGGCAATGTATATGGATCAGGTGAGAGGACGGCATGTGGCGGATCAGTGTTTGCCGGTATATAATGGTCTATATCCATATCAATATGAGACAATGCCAGGTTTCCGACCGACTTTTCAGCCGAGTGTTCTACAGCCCACATACAGACAGGATCTACATGTCTTCTTTGATCCAAGACAACAGCCAGCATACTTAGTCCCCGAGTCGGTACCAGGAAATGACCCTTTTGCTACAAATGAAAGCCAACATTGGATGTATTGGGAAAACTGTGGGGTTGGAAGAACCCCTCATGAATTCCGTTTGCCTCAACATTCCGGTGTTGTTGAATTGATGCCAAATACAAATTGGACTAACTCACCCATTCATCCATTGTATCAAATTCAGGATCAAGGATTTCTTAGTGATCCGATCTGTTCAGGGATAAAACAAGAATATGTTTCAGATGATGATGAACCTGGTAAACAACTGATTTGATTCTATTCATGTCTTACAATGACTTAGCACGTCTTTTGTTGTCTGTCCGTGTTTAGGGAATGTTTCATTAGCAGCTCCTGCTGCTATCATGATCATATTTCAGTGACCTGGTGAAGCTAGTGTAGATATATCTTAGTAAATTATTCCCAGTCATGATCATTTTATTTGTGCTGGATATATATTTAGTTTGAGAACTGTTTATTACTTCTATGTAAGAAGAGCTTTCGTAAAACCAGATATCAGGAAGTTGATTTTTGTTTTAGATTGATATCAGTCCTTTGGGATTTGTAACAACTATATGCAAAGCTTCTTTACTAAATTAGTTATGTTTTCTTAGGACTCATTCCTCATTGTCTAACCTGCGACTCAAAAGAGATAAGCTTTGACAGAAGTTGAGAATTAAAGAATACCTTTACACAAGCACAAATATTTGAAAAGTTATGTTAGTCTTAAGACTTTGTTTGGCCAGTCTTTAGGTTCTTCTATCTATTTGTTCCACATTAGAGTGAGTGTGTTGTCCAAGGTCATAAAGATCTCTTGTAAAGTTCTGAATGTGCATGCCTAAATGCAGATCTTCTTTTCATATGCCCGAAGGGATCTATTATGTTATGTGTCTAGTCCTTCAATTTCTGTCGGGAGTCATACCCACCACATTGGTAATGCAGCTCCAATACAACTTTGGGAAAATGCTTATTATTATACAGAGTTGATTCCCATTGAGTTTCAGTTTAATTACTTTGAAAAATGGGAGTTTTGGCCCTTTGAAAATTGAATGTAAATTTACTTTGGCAGTTTCCTGCTAGGGCAAATTGGTCAGGTAAAGCCATATTGGCCTTGGTCACTAGATGACCTAGTGCATGGAGGGAGATGGAACTTTCTTTCATCCCCGTACATGACTCGACTACAGTGTGATTCTGAGACTAAAGTTATTTTACGACTGTCATAAGCTGCATGCTTGGTAATGCAATAATGTTGTTTTATACTATATTTTCAGTTGTTGATTCCATTTTGCGGGGTGTAGAGATAGGTGGTATAGCTCCAAGACGTCGTCCACGGGCTGTCAAACAAGAGAAGGATCAGCAGAGTTCCACTGTAAGTAACAGTTTCATATTTAAGGAGAAAAGTCCTTGACCTTAAGGTGTCCTTGACCTTTACATTTCAGTGATTTTGAAGCTGTTGTCTTATTAATAAAAAAGTCATATTTGTCCAATTTTGAAGACAAATCACCTATATTTAACATAAATGAATGTAAATAAAACAAATTAACTAAATCAGATTGCTAACTACAGCAAAACAAGAAAAAAGAAGTCGGAATGAATGTTGCATACAAGGTGTCATGCTGCACCTGCTTGTTCGTGAGACCTGATGAGTAGGAATATCCCCCATTACATTATTTACCCAGTCTTCATTTGCATATATTTTGTGTAAGCACTTTATTAGGCCGTTTCACCTGTAAGTTTAAAAGCATGTCAGATAGCCGATACTCTTGAAAATGCAGCAGGGCAAAGTACATCATGATAAAATACCAGTCACTTTGTTTAATGTAAACAAACACTACAAAGAACTGATCTGTTCCTGCATTATCAACAGATTCCCCCTTTACAATACATTGTAAGTTTACCTTTTCAATGCAATCCACCTTTGTAATTAGCTGTAAATCTTGTAAAAAGCACATGGCCTGTTGACTAGCCATACTGTGAATGTTATTTTATTGGTGAGGCTTTTAATAGTTGAAAAATATGCATGACTGTGTTTATCACTAGTCACTTTCAGGTTTAAAAGAAAGATATTTAGTTAGAGTTTAAAACAATATCTGCTGCCATAATTGTGTGTTATTTTGATGGTTTTTTGCTGAAATGTAATGAGATTCAGATTGATTTCTTTCTTACATACTTGTAGCACCTTGCTATCAAATCATCGTTAACAAAATTGATTAATTAGCATGGATCTAATATGTAGTGTGATCATAACGTACTTCATATGCAGCTATTTGATACCACAACCAAGCTCAGGTTTGACAGCTCATACTGTACTTTTCTATGGTTTCGTGATATTTCCTATTGATTGCCTTTATATTAATGGAGTTTGTATATTTCAAAGGAGTTATGTCAGTGTATAATGTAACAGCTTGTAGAGACAGAATAAATTGACTGACTTTAAAATACTAAAATTAATGCTCCTTCTAGTGTATATTTTGTGCACATCTCTGAATATCTAGAAGATTAGTTTACAGACTGAATAAAATTGTCCCTTTCACCGATGTCAAGGAAATGTGCAGCAAACCTGGGCTTCGCTTACTGTGCCACTCATGTGGGTTCTGTCTGATTTGTGATTTGACGTTGTCAAGGATGATGATGATCATTAGTTTTTCATCAAATATATAGATCATGGCAACATATTAACAAATGCAAAGCAACAAGTTTTATTCATTCATAGGCAAGCACAGTCTTAGATCAAGTTTGAAGATACAAGATACTGTTCAGTTCAAACTATCACGATATTGACCGTCTTGTCAGTAAGTGACCTTGGTCTGGTGACAAAATGGCATACAACAGTTTCGACTGGTTACTGGACAAATGCAACAAAGTTTAAAGTACTAATGACTGGTGTTCATTTTGAATTGTCTTACTGTTAACCAAACATAGGTGATTAAGTACATTCTGATAAAAGTTTGATTTCGTAAATTGAACAAGATTTGTCCTTTATGAAACTATGGTATGGTGTTGTCAGACTGAATGTAAACATGGCAAGAAATATTAAGGACTGGTTTGTTTAATGTCATCTCAAATAGTTTTCAACACCACTTGTTTCTAGGTGCAAGTGCACTGAAATGTCATGTCTGGTCTTGTGCGTAAGTAACGGACAGCATCTAATGAACTTTTCCTTTGGTGTACAAGAAGCCCTGAAGACTCATGGCCTTGATAATTATGATTACAATAAAGTTTACCGTCAGTGTTCTTGTAGATTTTAATAAGTTAGTGAACAGGAGCACTGATGTGCAATAACCAATGTTTAAGCTGATATTCATCTGATTACACTTAGTGGGCAGTAGGCCAGAATGTACAATTACAATACAAATTAATGTTTACAACTGGACAGTTATGTATGTGCTACCTATACATTGATGACAAGGACCACTGGCCTTGATATGGTATGAAGGAGACCAAGTTTCAATGTTATGTGGGATTGGGAGGTGAGATTAGTCAGTTGGGTTTGATAACCCTTTGATTGCTTTAACAGTTGGTTGAAGATAGTGTTGGAGTGCAAAGTTTCTTGAATACAATACAAACAAGCCATTTACAGCCAGCAGTTAAATTGGGTTGTTGATCTTAATATGTATACAATACTTTGCTGAGTTTCTTTTGTTGGTAGAAAACAACTGCACAGTTATTATATTATATACTTTAGACACAATGGTACTGAGATATTGAAAAATTACTTGGACGCAGTCTTTCTGTCTGTTCGTTGTATGTACTATTTGTGAAACTTTGCGCCAGGACTTATTTCTACGGTTTTCAAGATTGCAATGAAACTTGGTATGCATGATCTTTAAAAAAGGGTCTTCGGAGGTAGACTGTGTGGTGAGTCAGTCTGTAAAAAATGAAAAACAGAAAGCAAGCCATATGTATTGTCAACTTTATGCATAATTATGCGAAAGTCCAAAAATAGCGCAGTCAAGTTGTCCGCTTTTTTTTCACACAGATCGGTTAAACTTACATGAACATGTTTAAATGTGGGAGTTCAATTAGTAATTAATAAGCGCGAAATGATCAATAGAAAGTTTCAGCATAAAGCCTGGTTGGTTTGTATTCATGTATAACAAAAATTTTACATTAATAATTCACAAAAGTTACTTAGTCCTATATTTAGATGTCTAAACTTTCTAATGTTGATTTTCTTTTATGATAATTGAAAAGAATGTTTCCTGTTTAATCCTTGTTTGAATAAAATTGAAGTACTAAGTGTAAATAGAATGGTAAAGTAAATGTCGTTTTGAAACTTGCGTCCTTGCGTCACTGTAGCATGGAGATTGTTTGAATGTATTATACTGTGGATTGTCATTGAAATAGAATTGAAAGGTTTGCTGATTAGTACATAATGATATATCTTTTCACTGGGAACAAAATCGACTTCAGATAACAAAACAAATCCTTGGCAGGCCTCCCATAAAATTTTCTATGTTATAATGGCTTTTATTGAGAGATTTTTGTCCTGTAAATTTCATTTGCTGTAATGATTACTTTGAAAGATTTATGGGCCTGGTAGGGTGCTTAGCTGGAATAATTAAGAAAGTGTGTTTACTAATGGCGGAAAGAAAATTAGGTCTAAGTGGTTAGGACTCGATTAAAGCCTTGATTAAAGTTTTACTTACAAATGACTTTTTAAACTGCAGCAGAGGCACAGGGATCGGGTTCCGCTAGTGACAGGATTCCCCTCCCCTTTTCCGGCAGTCCTGTCTGTCCCTCTTTTTTAAACTGCAGCAGAGGCACAGGGATTGGGTTCCGCTGTAACAGGATGCCCCTCCCCTTTTCTGGCAGTCCTGTCTGTCCCTCTTTTTTAAACTGCAGCAGAGGCACAGGGATCGGGTTCCGCTAGTGACAGGATTCCCCTCCCCTTTTCCGGCAGTCCTGTCTGTCCCTCTTGTCCTATCTTACACAAAGTCAAGTACAGTGTAGTACTTCTGCTACTCTGCTTAACCTATGACACAAGATTAATCACAATGACAAGTTATATAACTGTTATACATCTTTTTAGAGTTATTAACCTTTTGTACTTAGCAAGTTTTCAGTTAGAAAGTGTAATATCTCATGTATTGATGGTGGTACTGTGTTGAAACGCCAGGTGGTATAACCTATAATACCTATACATGCAGTGGCACAATGACAAGTTCTACATGTCACATTTTTATAGAGTTTTATTAATTGCCCTTATGTACTTTGCAAATACCTGCAAAGCCATTGTGTTTGCACATTTATCATTTATTCCTGGCACAATTCAAGCTGTGTTTAATATGTGCTTGTCTCTCCATGTACTTTTGCACTGATTTTTGTTTTGTGACCACCACATAAGTGAGGGGGGAGGGGGGGGGGGATTAATCACTTTCAATTTCCACTGTTGCTCTAGTTAGTTTTGTCTTTCTGTGAATGCTGTTGAGAGTTGTCACGCATTTCTATAAGCTACATATAATATGAAAATCAATTTGTTAATGTTCTTTAGTAGAATGATACATGTAACAATTACATTAGCTCATTGACGAGATGTTCCGGCTCACCTTGGGACAGAAGGTCATGCAATACTGTCATAGAATTATTCATTTTTTTCCCACTGTCTCTCTCTTGATGAACACCTTTCCGCTAATGGCATCAGGGAAAACCTTTGTTTAAAAGTGCATTGATTTTTCCAGCATTTATTCTCCGCAGTCTTCGCATGTGTCAGTAATGAGAGGCTATATCTGTGAACATTCTTGTTAATTATTCACGAGTTTCATTGTCAGACCTTCAATATGATTTGTTTTAATTGCTGGGCAATGTATCAATGAATCAATGAACCAATGTTGCTTAGTACATTAAACACTGGTACATTACTGTAAGTCATTACATAGCAAGAAATATGTCAATGTTTTCCCAGTAAAAATGAATGTATAACAACTGTTTCAATAAAGCAATGGATAAACAGCACCAGATTGTTCATTACTTGACTATGTTATAGCTATATTGTTGTAATTGATCCTTGGCTTATCACATCTTGTATTGACAACTAATATTGACAAAGAACTGAAAATGTATAATATATTGACCCAGTAAATGTTCAAGTTTCCTGCAGTAATTGGTGTCTTAATGGGCTCAGTGTTTTTTTGTACTTCATGCTCACATACAGTTTTAAGTAACATAATTGTACATTTAAAAAAAAAGGAGTCTTATATGACAAGTAGGATACAAATGAATAAAGGCAGGCGTAGTGTTGTCTTCGATCATAGAATATAATAGCAGACTTATGTATATGTATTTGTCTTTTGGTTTAAAACCCATTAAAGGCCGGAAAAGGCAATATATAAAATGAATTAAATAAAGATGACTTTATATGGCTTTAGAATAAAGATATACCGTATTTCCCCACCTATAAGGCGATCCGCTTATAAGACGACCCCCCTACTTTGCCATGGAAATTGTGTGGTTTTGAATAGACTCATTTATAAGACGAGGCAATTTTTTAATGACCCAGTTACTTTATTTTCTTCAAGTTTGTATGATTTCTAAGCTAATAAGTTAATTTTTTAATTGCCGATTTTTTTGAGTATTGTAAACCAATCTGTGTATTGTCAATTCGGATATTGATTTTTTTTTTACACTTTGAAAAGATAATTGCGTAAATATGTGCCATTGGCTAATTAATCAATTATGAAAACATATGACAGCTTGTATATAATTATTAAGAGTGCCAAGGATCCCCCAAAGTAGCGACAATTACGTCGTAGTTTAAAGACAAAAAAGGATCGAGATGGCATGCAGTCAATAAAAAATATTTTTTCATTCCCATTGTTACAATTTCTTGGGAGTTATCACAAAATGTTTGCAAAAAATAAGCAAACTTTCGTATTTATAATTTAAAGTTGACAAAACAACCGCGTGACGAATTTTACAAAAAAAATTTCAGCTTTTTGTCTAAGCCTCTTGCTCCTTAACAACGACGTAATTGCCGCTAATTTGGGGTATCCTGGGCACTCTTACTAATTATACACAAGCTGCCAGATGTTTTCATAAATTGATTAATCAGCCGATGACACGTATTTACCGGACGCAATTATCGTCTCAAAGTGTCAACAAAAATCAATATCCGAATTAACAATACACAGACTAGACTGATTATCGGGTTTCTTTACAATAAACGCTGTGTAAACGCTTGATTCAGATATCAGTTTTAGGCCGCTTATATCATACCGGAAAAAAAACAAATATGACTGCACTACTTATTTTCGCAAAGTTTACCTTCAGATTCTTTAAATAATTGTAAATAACGACATTTGCGATCGACAGCGGAGGTGAGTTAACACAATAACGTAATTCGCCAATGTACGGTACCAGTAATTGTTCGACTGTCGTCTGCACATAGACATTCGGGGGATGACATTCGATATTGCCGATTTCATCACAAATGTATGTAGGATTGATTTTTATTTTTGGTTGATTCTTGTGGCCTCGCTTATAAGACGAGGACCCCACTTTGAGGCAAAAATCGGGACTTTATTTCCTCGTCTTACAAGCGGGGAAATACGGTAATGAATAAAATTAACTGTGCTACGCGTTTCATACAATTCATCAGGCACAATTGTAGTAAGATGTATGGGTGGGAGGAAGTAGGTTGTTCACCAGGCACAGTCGTATTTCACCAACACTAAAGAAGTTTGTATTTGGTTCTTCTCGTTCTGAGTTCAGAGGAATTATTTCTGTACCATGATCATTCACAAGCTAATGTTCTAAGAACACAACAAAAACAGTAAAATTCCAGCATTAATTAATGTGTTTGGGAGAACAACAAAGAATCTTGACATTCCCTTGAGTGGAAATACAAAGAAAACTGTAAAAAAAATGCATAGAACATGCAACTATTTCATGCTATCAGTGAGGAAGCAGCGGGCAGCGGAAATGAGTAATAACAAATATTGAGCTTAGGAAAACACCTTAGTCATGCTGAATATCTCAACATAACACCACTACACATTTTACTCTCACTAGCATTCCTTTCATTTAGTATCATCTACATAGTTTACCATCATATTGAATTCAGTTGAAAATACTATGTAAACATTCATGTGGTCAACATTTTTTTATAAAATGGTTTTGATTGGCTGACGACTGTAAAGGCTTATTTACTGCCATTCACATTATGAATAAAAAAGACAATATTTTACAGTAACTCTTGTCTAAGTGGTTAAACATGCAGGAAACGAAACACATACTTTTCATGATTTATGGTTCAGAAATGAGTACTGGCAAGGGTGATTGTTTTAAAATGTAAAAAAATGTAAAAATGTTCAAAAACAGTATATACACTCCAATATCCTCATACGACACCTCCCCTTAGATAAACAAGGCTGTTTGCTCCTGATAGGTAGCACTGTTCTTTGTGGGGGGGGGGGGGGTTGATCAAGGATCGACCATTGTTTTTTATTGCTTTGAGGGCACTCGAGAGTTTGGAGAATTTCTCTCTCTCTCTTAACAGGAGACCTGGTTTCCATTGTATGTCCAGACACCTTGACTTCCTGAAACTAAAGAACATCATGGATTGCAAATCTATTTACATCAGTTTCAGTGCACATAAAATTTGTTTATTGACAATTTGTCGTCTTCTGTCAAGTTGTCCCATACCTCAAACACAACCATTTTTAGCAAAGTCACTCAGCCTATACAATATTCCAAAAGAAACTTGTTCCAGTGGTTAAGCAGGGTGTGATTTTGAAATGCTTAAGCTAAAAGTTAAAGAAGATGTTAAACAAATTTGTTCACTGTAAGAAATATGTATGAAAAATGCAGTTAGCTTAAAGATGGTTACTACTGGTTATTTGTGAAGTAGAAAAATATCACACTTAGGTTAATTTCATAAATGTGATATAATACAGCAAAAGTAGAGGAAGTTGTTGTGTGGTAATTGGTGTTTAACAATCACAGTTTCACCAAAACAGAGATGTAGAAGAACATCTGAAAGGTCTGCAATCATTTTTGCAGCAAGGGGCTTTGCTTCCTCAGTCAGACCCATAATGGGCATTTGGTTTTAGCTCCTTGAACATATTTGGTTCATGATGATGTCCATATATCTTTTCAGCTCAATCACATCTCTAACTGGTTTATTCCACCACCCCCAAGCTATTTTATCATAGCAAATGAACTTGGAGTGTATGACATACATGCCATTCTCCCGATATTAGCGGGGTTCTCCTGTTCTTTAGACCCTAACCTGGGGCCCCAGCGAAGCTCACAAAAACACTAAAAACTCCTGGTGAATTAAAATTTTAATAAAAAAACTATGAGATTCATAAAATATCAACCTATATACATGGTCAATACCCTGACAGCGATACCGATATTGAAGAAGTACTAGTATTGTGTACAGTTGATAAGGTGACAAAACTGATCTGGTGACACAAGTTTGTGTTAATTGTCACTATCATCTTAGGTAAATTGCCAGGAGGATAGTTAGCGGCAATTCCTAAACTTTTCAAACAGCAATGATGAGTCGATAAACAAGCGTCGAACAAGTCACTACGCTCCAAACATGCTGCTAATTGAATTATAAAACCAAGATTAACAAAATTAAAAGATTTGATGTTTTCATAACAGCGCCAAAACAAATTTACACATAGATTGTCGGGTGGCCATGCGATTACGCTTCTATGTTGTGATCAATTGCCGGAAACCCTTTGTGTTCTGGTTGGATGAGAGTGCATAACGGGCGACGCCTTCAAATTTATCAGCTGTCAAACGGTGTATTGCAATGATTATTCCCGTGTTTTCTCAAAGATTTATGCAAACCGTGGAATTGTCGTCGGATTATTAAAATCTTTTCAAAAGCGTATTGAAGCGTTTCTGTGAACCATTACAACGGGAATAATAAACTAATGTTTGAAATAAGCATTTTTTTGTGTAAATACGCCCCAAAAAAAGTCATATAGTTACGTCCTTTCCTGCTAATACAATTTCTGCCGAAACCTGGTGATTTTGTAAAAAACTCCCAGCCCTCACTCAATCCTTCAGGGCAGGTATATGGTGCATGAAAGTATTAAACAGAGATTTCGTATGAAAATAAAGCTTTAGAGAGTGTTGATACTGTTCCTTTCTCTCTAATTACAAGACAGCATGACATGAGCAATCAGATCCCCCACCTTACTTTGAAAGGCAAAAATGTTTTGAGATGGTCCCCCTGAAGTGGTATAATAGCTGTTTTGTTGATAGCTTAGTCTGTCAGTGTTATTGCCACAGGCTGAATAGCTTTAATACCTGAGCGCATAAACCTTGTAAGTGTAACTAAATGTATTCTCCAGTTAATGCGGTTTCCCCTTTGAAGAATGTTTATGGTGTAAAAATATCCTGGTTCACATGATTAATGTCCCATGTATAGATTACACTATTCTGATATCTGTACATTGAACAAACAAGCCAGGTCTGCCTTGTGTCAGATGTAGGTCGCAGTATTTTGCTCATGTAGAGGCTCCCACAGCCGCCCCTTGATTGCACAAACCACGTGCTGTGTAGCTGCATGTAGTTATTGCGGGATTTCTTTTTTTGTATCTGTATCTTGGTTGGATGTGGATAGTTTATTTTGGATTTCTTTAACTTCAGTAAGTTTGTCTATTAAATCAGCCTAATTGTGTTTATGATGAGATCAGCAGGTTGTTTAACATTTCTGATTGTTCAGTTGCTATATTTATGATGTCAGGTACAATATATCATGCTACTTAAAATAAACATTTTTCCTATACATTATCTATGTACACCATTGAAAATATAATAGTACTGAAGTGAGGTTATACCTATTATTGGATTTTTTTTTTTTCATGTGAAATGTGAGAAACCTTTTAGCGGTTCCTCAGATTGGCTACTTGCGTCATTTGAGTTATTGGATTGGAAAATAGAGCTGAATATGATGTATACGCTGTATATTTATCAGTGAAGGACTGTTTCATATTAGTTTTTTTGTGTGATGTTTACAGCATGCTCTTTGTGTTTTGAAATGGGATTTTGATTGTTGTTGGTAAGTTTATTTATACTGCGTATTTTTTCATCCAGTGGGGTTGATCGGATTTTCGCTTCCCAAAATGGTATCGGAGAGAGGGCATAGTGTTTGTATAGCAGTATAATGGTTTTACCTGGTTACAGAGGGTGGAAGAAAAGATACCTTACCTAACCTACAGACTCTCCGGTCACTAGACAGAAAAAACTAATTGTGATAGGATGTCTTGACCAAGAATTCATAATAATTGTGCATAGTAGACCTGTGCTCCTGAAACATCACTAACATCTTGTCTTTACAATAGGGTCAATTACGCAGCAGTTTCTGTGCCAATGTTATTTTTAGTGTTTGTCTCATTCATGTTCACATTCTTAGAAAACTGAGAAACTCCAAAAAAGTTAATTATGACCTGAAGAAACAGGGGTTTATGGTTCAAACCCTTGTGGTAATTAAGCCACTGGCACTTCTGATTTTGCAGTCAAGGATAGTTATAGCTGAAGTATTTTGTACTAAATGATTTATGGCAGTTAGATGTATTAGTGGCAGATTATTTTGGTCTCTGCCTAAACATGCTTGTCAGAGTGTGCCAAAAATATAATTATAGGCCTATAATTATAAGTCAGTCAAGATTTAAATTTGAAAAGAGGGGCTTCATGTATGTTGAAGGTCATGCAATGACACAATACATTCTAACAGCAAGGTAGTGTCCGTTAATTCTAAATTGTTACAAGTAATTGATTTTTCGTATTTGTCTGATTTTCAAGCCAGGCGTAAGCTGTAATTGGCAACAACTCACAAAAAGCTTTGATATATTTTGTTTGTTCATATCCGACATTGTTTAACTTATGAAAATGGGTTTGTGATTAGAGTGTACTTGAGATCTTAATCAGTATTCGTTGACCTTTGGTGCACACTGAAAATAGAGCCTTTGTGCGAAGTCAGCCATGTTTGTTATCAATCTAAGTTTGCTGTACTTGGCCCCCAGCCAGAGAAAAGAAAGAAAAACACATTCCGACATTGTACGGATTGCTGGGGCACTGATGGGGAGATAGTAATTTATCATGCTCTCCACTTAAGTACACTGGTATGACTTTTGAAGGCTTAATGCATTTAGCTTTGTTGATTAGCTGACACATATATGAAGTACAAATGACTTTTAAATTTCTGAAAGGATAAACGTAAAAAGCATACAGAACACAGACAGTTTAATTTGATATTTTCATATGGCCTTTCTTTCCATTATAAATTTGATTAGGTGTGTCTGTGTAGGTACACAAGTGGATTCTAGAGGGGAATGTAATTGTATTTGTCTGTTTTTGATGTTATGATCTATTTTTGATCTACATTCTCTAGTTACATACCTGTACTGCAGATATCTTGCATTGATTTTCTAGGATGAGCTGATATATATCAGATAAACTTGTCACAGGATCTAGTCTGTGTATTCCACTAGAAGTATTGTTTGGATATTTTCGAGGGTATATAGACATTACTTTGATTACTAGAGATAATTTTAGAACTACAGTAATCTGATTGAAGTAGTAACATATCCTCTAATAGAATTATGTGATTATCAGATTTTGAACATGTTGAAGATTATTCCAGTTTTACATATTGGGATTACATTATGTTGTAATTTTTTTTCGTAAGAGGATTAAATTTTGTGCCAGGTAAATGTTTGTCTCTTTGCACTGATAGTATACTGTGGTCGGCAAAATGCAGTGTTTATGTTTTTACTGTAACTTAATAATTGTATCATACTGAAGGGGACTTTTTAAAAAAGTTTAATAACACATGTGCAAGAAAATCGTAACCTAATTAGAATAAAAATTGTTTCCAAGTTTTTGGCACTAAAAGATCACCTTGACCTTTAAGTCTGGTAACAGCCTTGTAGATGTCACATCTGGTGCAGGGGCGTTACTGGCATGTTACCAGATAAGTCACTAACCGGTATGCACGACAGATTCTGGGATCACTTTACATAAGTTGGTATCTTTAAAGGCTTTGTTAAATGATCTTGTTGTACATGGCAGCTCTTCTATGATTCACTTTGTATCAATTACTGCCATTATCTGTAACTATGGAAACTTGAGACGGCTTCTTGAAACAGAAAAGACAGAAAATATGATTATAATAGATGTTAAAGAGTTACAAAAAATGCAAGATATTGCTGTATATGTATTTTAGTTTTACATAGAAAGCACGGGTCATTTGTTGCAGTTTCTAATGATGATATAAATGTGTATTTTAATAGTGTTCTGTTTTTGTTTTTTCCAGACAAGGACAAGCAGTTCATCAGTTACACATACAACCACATCATCACGTTCTCTGGTTCCGCCAAAAAAGTCACGAACATTGCAGCAGTCAGTCACACCAGCATCAACAGCAGTTGTTTCATCTTCCATAGCTGTCACACCATCACTGCCAGTAGATGTGACAGCAAAAACAGAAGTCAAAGGTAGCGTAAATAGTTTAATGACCCTAATTGCAGAACTTCTTACCACTAATAAAGTTTTGCAAATTTATCTCCGTTTGAACTTTTATCACATTATTTCTCTAGGATGAGTTTCAAGAAGCTCATTAATGAGTGCACTCGGAAAGAACTTTTTTTTAAGGGCGACTGAATTCTTACTGCATCTTTAGACATAATCACTTCTTGATTTATCCGTGTATTACCGTTATTTGCAATGCAAATGTGCATGGAAGAATTCTGGTATCTGACGTGTCAGCCTGATGAAATCAACTCTGATGAAGGTAGAAGATGTTAAAATTTCTGTCTCTATTAATGGAGGCATCTATAAAAAGATCCAGAGTATCTCTGAGATGTATGTTAAAAGTTGTTATTGATTATTTCGCAAGCTGTGAATTTCATCTTAGGCATTACTGTATACATAAAAGCATCTTGCCAGAAAGTGGGCGTCTGATGGTGAATAGCTCATTACTTTAGGACTTAAACAGATTAAGCCGCCTGGAATACATTCCAAGAAGAGTGTAACAAAACATTTCCACAATGTATGTTGTTTTTTCTGATGTAGTGACGCAAGTGTAGTACTATATGGATGGAATTTATCACCTTCGGAAGTATCACCTGTACCACATTGTACTATTGTGCTGTTGTTTATGAAAAGGAGTGTTATAGCTATTGCTAAACTAAGATAGCAGAATCAGATAGAATGAGAAGTGCACTACAGAAGTGCATGATCCAAAGTCTCGAACAGAACAGAACAGAACATTACTTTAATTAATGTGAAATGTATAATGTACTTTCCATATATTGACCAGACTAATTTGAATTGCTTATGTGACACAGCGAGCAAGAAAGGAAAACCAACTTGTTTAAAAGTCACTTCAGAATTAAGCATACAAACTATAGCTGATTGTAGAAGGGCGTAAACACTGCTTTAACTTACTGTAACTTTGATCTGACCATTGTCCAGCTGGTTCTTTAGCTTTGCAGTGAAAGTTGAAAAATTGAGTGTCAGAGAGAAAATGAAAACCAGTATTTTTACCTCTTGTTCAAACCAAAGAAATACATGTTTTTGGAAAAAGATTTCATTTTCACTTTGATTAGGATATATAGTGTAAACTTATAATGGCCTTTTTATCTTTCACCACACTTGACTGCACTAAATAGACTTACCCAGGAGGATTGGTCATGTTTTAATCAATTTGGCCGATTCATCAAGAATAAAGGTCAATTTGAAACGTTCAAGCAACAGTTAGTAGCACAATAGGTCACATGATAATTTGTTTTTCTCTCTCTCCTATTGTATTTTTATTGCCCGAACAAGATTTGCCGCGTAAGCACAGGAAGTGTTATATTACAGTGTAGAAGCTGTCTTTGTTACCCTTTGCATTTCTCTATAGTTTTTTATTCTTCGTGACTCTATGCATCAAATCAAAACCTCAAATCTCTCGAGAAAACTGGCTGGGTTTAAGGACAAGCTAAGTTATAGCAATTTGAGTCTGAACAGAAGCAAACCTCACACTTTAACACATTTCTGTACTCCCCGCAAGGCAAGTGATATATTTCTGTTTCATCTATTTATAGATCTGTTCTATATGTTTCTACTGAACAGTCTGCAAGAAAATATTTGTACAGTTCATTTAAGATAATGTGATAGTGACGTAATAGATATATTCAAACACAAAATTTTACAACCACTGCGTAGTAAGGTAGATCATGATTGGAAAAAGATTAATTCGTTACATTATCCCATGAATTTACACAATAATGCCGGGCTCTTCTGTTGCGTCACTGTCACATTATTTCGTTGGTGAACTGTACAATCATGTTCTATTACAGGTATCTGTGTCCATTTCCAAGGTGTTGGACCACTATATGTTGGTCATTCCTGCATAAATAATTCGTAGCTAGATATTGATTTTCATTATGAAAATGTGCACCTTAATAAAAGACTTGACAATTAATTTTCCTGTGTGATGTTCAATATATGGTAGCAGATGACATTGATTAGAGCCAATTGTAGAGTGAAGTCAATAATACTATGTTTATTGATTGCTTGTGCAGATAAATTAGTTTGCTCCTTTGGTGATTGATTGTCCACTAGCTGTCCACATTGTGTCAGTTTTCCCAAGGGGGATTCACAAATAGGTAACAATACCCTTCAGGCAATGGTGTAAATGTTAAAATGTTGTCAGTTTTATAGAGTATCTAGATTAAATTTTCTTAGTTCAGTAACAGAAACATTTACATGAAAGCAGGTAATGGCCTTGTACTTTAATGCTTGACCTTTTTAAAAGCCATGCTTTCACTTACCATGCCATTAATTGTCTTATCTTCTCTACAACAGATGAAGGATTGACTTGGACATTTCAGTCATTAAATGACTTAACATTCACTTAACCGGTCACAGAGTGTTTTGACCGACACAGTCTGTTTAGTAGGCAAGAAGATAGTGCCTAGTTGAAACCATGATCTAAGTCAGATAGAACAGCCTGAAAGAAAATTGTGCCCAATCTGCCCTGGACAAACCATGGTCTCAGTGCAGTAAAAAAGTTGTATGATGCATTCTGTCACCCCTACTTGTTTCTGTCTGTTACTCACATTTGTAGTTACATGATCAGAGGTCAGTCGTATGAACCTGTCAGCAGTATAGATGTCATATTAACTAATGTTGCTATGAGCAACACTTCTCACTTGTGACAAAGGTTGGAAAGGAAATAACAATCAGCTATAGTTCATAACTAGAGAACTTAAAAAAACACAAAGAAACAGATATATAAAAGATAACAGTGTTTCTCACATAGATCAAGATCTACAGTCAGGTCATGTTATAATCTGTACACCATGTATTCCATGGGGATTTATCTCCTGTTTCAACAGATGTCTGCCTGCCAAGGTTTTCCTCCATGCTATTGATTTTCATTCCATACCAGACATGAGATAAAATAGAGAAAAAACATACAGAATAGTAAATTATTCAGCAGATTGCATTTCTCTGAACAGTTTTTTTATGAGATAGAGTTTGTGACAGGCCTTGTAATCGCAATTGTTTTTTATTTTCTCTCAATCGTAATGATTATGGCAAATTGCCAAGTAGTATAAAGATTCACAGATACATGTATTATTTATACCCATGTTAAAAGAAATTAATTAACTAAAACTGAAATTTGTGTAGTTACTGTCTGTTTAAAGTACTTGCGTGGGGCGGAAATAGTATGTCATTGCTAAAGCGTTGTATTCTTCAAGTGAGTCGATTTACCATACTTTATAAAGGAACACTTAAACTTTTCTTGATAATGAAGTTATTCATCAACAACATTTCACAACTGGCCATATATTTACTGCCGATGTGCACTTGATTGTATGGTGAGATAAATTAAAAGAATGATTTCAAGAGAGAAAATATGTTTTGAGACGACCCCCAAAGAAAAACCGCACAAAGCCGCTAGCCTTCAGTTTTATGATCAGTACAGCTGTCACTGGGGTTTCAATGTAAAGAAAGGCAGCCTTTGTAAAGTAATCCTGCTTTAGAAATACATCGGAAAACTTAATTTGGTTCATTGTGATAGAATGTGCATTTATATATGTAAAGGGAAGGATTTAAAGGTGTATGTTTAAACCTGAGATTTTATTTGACCCAAGTGTTCAAGAGAAGGTAAATTACATTTTGTTTTTCTTTTTATTTTGTTCAGTTTGGAAAGATGTTATTTACTTTTCAATAAATCATCAAGTTGAAAAGATTTTTAAAAATCTTGGTGTAATTTAATTGATTTGTTGTGATTATAATGAAACTGGCATAACTGATTTTGGGATTGTTTTTAGACATGATTTGTTTATATATCTAGAGAAAAAAAACAATGAGAAAAAAAGCAATGACCAACAATCTGTGGTAAAAAGAAGTAGCTAGATAACGGCTATCTGGGATTATTTTTTTTTGCAGTCTTTTAAATTTATCAGTAATACATTGATTAGTCATGCGGTTAAGGTGAAGAGGTATCGGCAGATTAGTTACTGTAAAAAGCGACGGATTTAGTTACCAGTTTGTTGAAAGACCTTCGCAAGTAATTACAAGTAAATAGTCATCTTGTTCCGACTGACTGATGGCGTTTTATGATTGCGAATCCAATTACAAGTGGAAATGTAAATATATTCCCGCTGAATGATCAATTTCAATGGGGGAGAATTACATTACCAGTTTGACAGATTAAATGAGCTAGTATTTTGCTGGCTTTTATTGCACACGTATTCATGTTTTATGTGATTTTCCTTACTACTTAAGTTCACGCTTAGTAAGTTTGTAATAAAATTTTGACGACATTCATTTTCATTGTAGGTGCATGAAATAAACATGATGTGACCCATATAGCAGGGAAATTTTAAAGTGGTTTTGCAAGGGAAGAGATAACTTTGAAAGATCTCTAATTGAAGAAATCAGAAGTTATTTAAATAATCGATAGAACAGGAAGTTTCATTCAGTAATGTTAATGGTTAAGGGGCGTAATTATCATGAAATGCATTGATAAGGATCAACAGTGATCTTGATGAAAGTGGTTAAAATAGTTGAGTCACAGTCTTGTTGATATAGCCTGTTGATACAGTCAAATACATTTCCAATTACATTTTGAATTAGGGTTTTGTAAACTTAATGTTAAGAGAAGTTCCTTTAAAAGATAGTGATGATGGAAGTTTGAAAGTGGATATGTTTAATACCGTTGTGCTTGTTTATGTACAAATTGAACCTTATTAATTAGATTAAGCTGTTTGGTGGATTTCTACATGGAATTAGGATATGAGGAACTTAACATGGAATTGCTAGCACATGGTGTTAATGTATGCGGTGCACCGTAATATTGACTAGGTTGTGAGAATCACTGGATTGCAGCCAGTAGTCTCATAAACGGTAGGCAAGATTCCTGGAAATCACTGAGCCTCTCAAGTGCACCTGCCAAGTAGTTAAGATCTGCCAGAAAAACATGGCACATTGACAACTCAAACACTCCTAGGCCATTGTCAAAACTCGGCAATATTTCTTTTCTGCTACAGGCAGGGGCCAGATTATCATTTGCATGAAACTGTAGACTTCAAGGATATTTAATATGATAAGCAAAAACTTTTATACAGAAAAGGATATTTTTAGAATGACAGCTGACAAGATTCTATGATCCAAGAAACAAGATTTTATATATGATTGGTCTGAATCTAATCAACTCCACTTACTTCTGTTTGAGATGCCAGATTTTTGCCTCAAACAAATAGTAATTGTAGTGAAGAATGTAATATGATGTAGAATGGAATGCTGTTACAGCCTCCAGAATGAGTTTTACAGAGATACTAGATTATAGCAAGCCTTGAGGACTCTCTTTTTGTTTTTGATTGGTGTATTTTGTCAAGAGGTAAATAAATGTTTTCAGAGATTATTTTTGGATGTACTTTACATGACTTGTGTATATCTTATCCTAGCTGAAAAGTGTGTTACAGTGCAGTGACCTTGGGTTATGGATTGAAGCCAGCAGCTGCTGTTATTATGTAGATATATCATTATTATTTACACAGACTTGTGATGTATTTCAGGTTCAGATAAATCAAGTTTGAAGCAGAGGACAGCAAATTCCAAGGATCGGAAAAGGAGAGTTGAAACACTAGAGAGTGCGTCTGAAAACTCAGCTGTCAAAAGGAAAACAAAACCACAGACACCTAATAAAACTGATCTTACTAATACTCAGGTCTCTGATTCGGACGGTTATCTTCCAGTTAGAGTTTCTCCAAGAAACACTCCGGCTAAGGAGCGTATACGTCGTCAGAGAAGTCGCGAGCGGGACAAAGACAGTGATGATAGTGAACAGAAAAGTGTTGAAAGTACGTGTAAAGATTCATCCCAGGAAACTCGTGCACTGAAGTCAGACAGTGAAAGTTTACAAAGTAAACCAAAAACATCAGCAAGATCTCGTCAGAAAAAGGAGGATAAGGTAGATTTACCTTCATTACGTAGAACTGATTCTCCTAAAAGCCGTGCAGAGACTGCTAGGGGTGCCAGCAGTTCACCACGGAGAAGGTCGTTAAGTAGGACACCAATAGAAACGGAAGCAGAATCTGTGATCAAGTCAAATTCAGGGAGCAGTAGGAAAGACAAGAAAGTAGAGAAAAGTGATAAAAAGGTAAGCAACAGTGCCAAAACAGAAAAAAGTGATTCAAGTACTTCTCAGTCTGTAACTGACAAACAAGGCTCAAGTAAGGTAAAACAAAGTGATATTGTAAATAGTGGTAAAGAAAGTAAGGAATTAGTCGAATGTAAAGTGAGAGAAATAAAAAGTGCTTTGAAAAAGAAGGAAAAAGAGTCCGGGAATGTTAGTGTTTCAGGGGAATTGAAGGAGAGAAAATCCCCTAGAACAGCATGCCAAGAGAAAGAAGTTAGGCGAAAAGACAAAAAGAAAGACAATGAAAATTCTCAGGTAAAAACCACAGACTCCAAAAAGAGTGTTGATGTGGAAAACAGTGAATGCACTGAAAGGGAAAAGACTTCTATCAATGATTCAGGGGATATGCACTATATAAAAAAGAAACAATCATTGTTAGCTGGGGGTGCTTCATCAGGAGCACCTCAAAATAGTGGAATTCCAACAAGCATTGACTTTAATCAATCTGTAACTGACCAGATTGCACGGGCAGGGAAACTTTCTACCTTAAACGGTGAAGAAAGGTCCAGAACTGTGCAAAGGTCATCATCACCTTTGTCGGATAGGGAAAGTGAAAATCAGTCATTACCCAGGGAAAATAAGCATAGTTCAGGTCTAAGTAGCAGTTTACAAAATTTTAACACTAGTTCCAGTTGGTCTCAGGACGAGCGTTGCCATTCTCGGAATAGTGACAGTCGTTGTAGTTCTGGTCTAAGTGGAGATGAAGCACATCGTCCTTCTTCTCGAGTTGACGATTTGAGAAGTTCAAAAAGTAGTACTGCTTCAAGTCCTTTAATTGTTGACAAAAGTGAACCAGTTCAGATATACAGGGATCCGGAATTAATGAGTAAAAATCCAGTGCGAAGTAATGTACCCAGTATGCATAATCCTCATAAGTCGTATCCACAGGTCCACAATCCTATCCCAACTCAAGCATCTCGACCATCAAGTGTCGGCATGACTTCATCTGTACCATTATCAAGTGCAATGGAGCGCTCGTCGCGTACCCCGGTAATACCTTCTGTAGCATATCCGTCACCGTTGCAAATGGGTCCTGCAATACCTGGGGCATCGCTGTCAAGTTTGCTGCCACCAGGTTTGCACCAGTTGGACCCGGCAACGCTAGCGATTCATCAGCAGATTGCAGCCGTGCAACAGCAGCAAGTTGCTGCAGCATTAGCTGCCTCTGAACAGTACAGGAATGCTTTATCAATGTCCTATCCTCCGCCGAGAGGTAGCATGAATAAATCACAACTTGAACATTTGTGGCAGCAGAAATACCCGTCTGTGCCAGTTCCGCCTCCCTGGCTGCTTGCGAAACACCAAGATGATCTAATGCGTGAAGCTCGAATTTTGCAGGAGCAGGAACACCTGGAACGTGAGCGATTGGAGCGCATTGAAAGGGAACGAGAGAGGGACATTCGAGAACGTGAACAACGTGAAAGGAAAGAAAGGGAAAGACGGGAACGAGAACGGATGGAAAAAGAAAGGCTTGACAGGTTGGTGTTTTGCGTAATTTTATTTTCTTATAGAAAAATTGGATGCTTGTCCAGGATACATATTTCTAGTAGGTTGTAGGAAGACTGTTAATATTGTAAACTGAATCCCTGGAAAGGAATAAAATCGAAAACAAAAGTTGCTTCTGAAAAATATTTATTGTTGTAATAACATAGGCGGAAGTAGGCCCTCATGATTTACAACATATTTAAAGTGATACACGGTGTGTATTTATGGTAATGAGAAAGTAGGCAATGTAAATTATGAATACATTATTCATTGCATTTATATGCAGGATTTAATAGATTCTTTTTCTCACCCTTAAATGCCAGCCAAAGATCTAGGTCAACGACTCTGATTGAAAAACAGAATGTTTTCATTATACAATGGTAAACCATCCAGCATGATAATGTTGCACAGAAATAGTCTGTATCAAGTAGCTATAAAACTTGCTCCTTCACCATTATCTGATAACACGTCCATCAGTGTGGGGGGAAATCAATGGAGGCCTGCTATTTATTTCTTCCTGAATAAGAAGACCTTCATTATGCAAGTGACCTTCACCTTGGTTATATTGATTGCTTGGTAAACTCCGCCATGTTGGTATTTTGAGCTTGGGAGATGCCTTTCTTTCATGCAAATTGTAAGAGGTTTTATTTGTTGAATCTGGAGAGGAAATACTCTAAGGTAGGATGCTATTTATTATGCGGCTTTGCCATTATAGAAATCATTTTAATCTTAGTTTTAACAAGTTAAGCTGAATGTAGTGTGGAAGCTTTATTTTGGGAATCAATGACTCATGCTTTGCTGATTTCAGTCACGCAGACAAAAAAAGGGGGGGTTTAACTGTCATATTTTACGCAGTATAATAATGCTGTCATTGTGCATTTCCCCCCTGGCATTTAATGCAAATAAGGGGCTAAACTTTCAAAGAGGGAAACAATCTCTTTTTTAAAAAAAAGGGGGCCACCACAGGGAAAATTCCTAAATTGAATAATTCTTGGCGGGACTTTGTGTGTTTGCCTCTACTTTGTCATGCTCTAGTAAGTTTAATCTGGATAAGCATGTAATAGAGAGAAAATGGTTGCAAAAATAACCCCAGGGAGTAGTTAACATTCAATTTGAATGTAGATGCAAACATAACTCTGAAGATAATTTTGTTCTTAAATCTTTTATCTTGCATCTTTGTGCAGAGTGTTGTTTGTAAATGGGTTGCGTGCAATAGGAACTAGTTATCTAAATAAAGATGATTTACCGAGAAACACCTTACATTCTCAAGGTGTGTAAATATTGTGCAGTTTATCAGTATGGCATCTGAGGTAGTGACTAATTGGACACAATCTCATACATTTGTATGACCTTTGCACAGTAGTATTATGAAATTGTATGACCTGTTAACTTGGGTGATAATAGATCTGGTGGGATAATGTAGGTTAGCTTGTAACAGGTGGTGAGTGAGTGATGGTGTATTAAGTTGTTTACCTCAGCAGCAGTTTAGGTCTTCATTTTGCATTTATTGAAGTTAATTGACTTTTTGGCAACTGTTTAATGCATTAAATTTGTGTCTTTTGTGTGGTGTTCATCAGAGGTGCAAAATAAATTCAGGGTGCACTTGGTTTATTTCCCTCTAAGACACAAATATTTTATCCTAATTATGTACTACATTGTTAGAGTGCACACATGTGCAATCTGATAGCATTGTTTCTCTTCTGGTAAAATTGCCCTAAGAATCCCTGTTCACTTTGAATTATATTGTTTCAAGTCTGTAAGTCCATTTTAGAAATATGGCTGGGCTTGAGATGAATTGATCAATTGCTTTTGAACTCCGCATAATGTTAGTGGTTTACACAGGTTGGGAGATACACATGTTTTTAGGTAGGTTTTGCCTGTGGTGGCTAGTGAAAATATTGTTAGGGAGAGTTCTTAATGATTGACGGGTCACATAGCAATAAATCACAGGTTTATAAGTTTTGACATGTACTATCCCTCCATCAAGTGACATTTGTCATAATTGATGTCATTCATGTACATTTTACCTGAAGACACTAAACACATGAGTGCACCTGAATAAAAGGTCAAAACTAGGTCAATCTGTGGTTAACAGTTTGGAAGCTATTCATGCTTTGAATATACAAACAAAGAATTTTATATACATGTTTTATGCAGCACTTTTTCATGCAGTACAGATTTCATGATGTGAAGAATCATGCAAAAGTTTTGCTAGTTAGTTTTAGTTTGCTGTGTTTGTTGTAGGTCTGCTATGCAATATATGCTAGCTACCTACCTGATGCAATATTATATACCTTTGCATCAGTGTACACATTGTGCTAAAGAATTTTTCTTGTTAACTTTTCTAGGGAGCGTCGTGAACGTGAAAAGGTTGAACAAGAAAGAGAACGTGAGCGTTTAGAGAGAGAGAAACAGGAGAAGGATAGACAGGAACGAGAACACAGAGAGCGTTTGGAGCGGGAACGACGCATCCTTAAAGAGTCTGTAGACTCGCACGCAGCAGTGGATCAGCATTTCTCAGAGTCTCTCAGACTGGCCAGTCAGCGGGTAAGCATTTTCTCTGGTTTTGTAATCCGGAACATGTCATGTATTTTCAGTGTATTGATTAACTATAGAGGAAACGAAGTTACCGTCTCTACAGCATGATCAATATACTAACAAAAACTCTCATTCAATTATTATCGAGTATTCCAATGTTACCAAGACAGTAAATATGATACCAGAACTGATTACCTCTTTGCACTGAGTGGAAGCATATATTATATGACATGTTTATATATATATATATACAGATGAAGTAGTGAGATGTGACATTTTTACTGTAAGGTAAATAATACCTGTGCATGGTATTGCATTATAAATTTAATCTGCCAAGCAGCGGAATGTCATATAAAACTTTCCCCACAAAACTGAGTACATGTATGTAATGTCCTGTTTACTTGATAAAACATATTGCCATTTACTTGACTATTACACTGTGACATTTTGAAACTTGTTTTTTGTATCTCTCATTTTAAAAACATATCTTTACTGGGGAATGTTATAAAGGTTAAGGTCAAACTAATACTCATAAATTGGGAAATGTGAAAGGGAATGATTAGGGGGTAGTTTGTAACACAAAGAATCAGATTAGCAACTGAAAGGTCAAGGTCAGACATGGACTCCAGTGACACCCTCTGTCACATCTAGTTTGCAGAAAGTAAAGATATAGATGAAACTTTATGGGATGGAAATGATGCATGAAGAAATGAAGGTGCACTTGTCTTCCAAGATGAAAGGATTTTATACTCCCTAAAAGAACCAATCTCATTTAAATGAAGTTATCTGCAAAGAAAACATACAACATCTGCCTCCCTAGTAAAAACAAAACACTAATCAATCTGAAAACCACCATTATTCTCAGCATTTGATTGGTCGAAAAAAGTAGGGCAAAAATTATTCAAGATGACAACTCTGAAAATAGCAACAATAAATGATTACCAATACATGTAATAGAAAGCAGTTTAACCTCAAATTTTATGTAAGAAGTTAAGGAGATAGTGTTGCAGTAAGTTTTGAAATGTGACGGAAAAGAAAAAAGATATTTTGTCATCAAATATTAACTTGATTTTGCAATTTATTATTAAGAACTGGAAGAAGCCCCCAAATCACAACTCAACCATGGACGGTTACCAATATGCTAACGCAAACTATCGCCCTAAATATATGGTAATTTCTCAACTTTTATTTATATTAGACATTGTCTTTATCCCCAGTCATTGCCTCTATATGTGTTATTTAGTTTCTTTGGCTGACATTCTGTATGAAAGTATGAAGTATTTTATAGACTCTTAAAATCTGTTACATATGACAGAAGTAGAACATGTTTAGGACCGCAAAAAAACCCCCCAAAACATGGTAGTTTTGCATGGTTTATTTTCAATGACATGGATATTTTATGTGCGTCATAGACTTGTGTAGTAGCATGCATCCATTGTTTGTTTATAGTGTGATTCTCTCCTGCATTTCATTTCCTGTCTTAACCTTATTTTTGTCCGAGGAATAAGCTTGGCAGATGCCTTGTCCTTTCTTGTACATGTTAGATATCTTATTCAAAGTGTACATGTATTTTGTTTAATATCATTGTATGAAATGTCTGTATTGAATTTCAGTGTTAAATTTGTAATGCTCCAATGCGAGGTGATGCTTGCCTCCTGATACAATTTTCAATTGAATTTTTTCTAGCTTTGTCACTTAATTAAATACTGTAGAATTCACAGATTTTCCCCCTGTTAAAAAGACGTATACAATCCCGTTGCTAACAGCCAATGTATTGAGCGAGACGCTTCTTTCAGCTCTTGTTGGTTACTGCATGCGTTACTGTACATAATGATACTTGTAATTGGAAGTCGTAGAAAAGACAAGTTGACATTTTTCCGCTTCTGTCTCTGTTACCATGGAAACGTAACAGACTGTTCTTGTATCTAAGCTCAGCAGTTTCATATTCCTGGTGACATTTAATCAATCAGCTAGAATACAGGAAATTGAGATCCTGGAAATCAATCATGGAGGTTAATGGTGTGCTTGCATGCAGTATGTTAGAGAAAAAGTACAAGTGTATGTTAGTCTCTCCGATAACAAAACTGAGATCTTTTTTTGTACTTATATAAGTAAACTCTGTGTTATGTAAATGTCATGTGCCCCTTTGGGTAACACAAGAGATCTTTAAAGAGCTTTCTGGTCTGACCTTTCTGAATTAATTTGTCTTGTGGTAGCATAAATGCTAGACGGATGAAATTCTTGACAATTTATGATTGAGATTAGCATGAAAAATTTACAGCTTGGTCTGTATGTGTGGGGTGGGTTTAGTATTGTTTTAAACTGTGGTAGGTGCTGATATGAACACAAATTGTTAGGTCATGCTGATATGAACACATATTGTTAGGTCATGCTGATATTTAATAGCACAAATTGTTAACTCGGGCTGATGTGAACACAAATTGATAGGTTGGGCAGATTATGAACACAAATCGTTAACTCGGGCTGATCTGAACACAAATTGTTAGGTTGGGCAGATATGAACACCAATCGTTAACTCAGGCTGATGTGAACACAAATTTATAAGTTGGGCAGATATGAACACCAATCGTTAACTCAGGCTGATGTGAACACAAATTTATAAATTGGGCACATATGAACACATATTGTTAGGTATTTACATACTTATGCCAATATATACCTGTAAAAAGTGTTTATCATGTCATTTTAGCTGACAAAACTGTTTATATTGGGTCTATTGGTATATAAAATCTATTGTGTTTTGTTAAATGGGTTTTATTGATAGATTTATAGTATAACAAGGGCATGCATAACGAATCGCCAAGTGTTGTATACATTGTAAATAAGGATTGACTTGATATATCGGTTTATTAGGTGATTAGCGCTGACGTCAATTGGAACAAAAATAAAGCATTGTTACCTGTACTTTTGTCCCAAAAATAACCTTTGTGTTCTTTGCAGTTTGTAGAAAAGCAGACACATTTCCAGACTTCTTTGACATAAATGCCAGTTATTGTAAATAATTTAAAAGAGTTTCATTTTACAGTTTCACTGTTGTAATTTATTATTGTGTTCAAATAAAATTAATCTGTAAATCATTTAGGTTGAAAAAAGTACACGTCAAATGTTAATTTACATGTGCATATACAATTATACATACCGGTACATATTTTTTTGGCAGTCTTATGTCATGGACTGTTAATTTAGGAAATTCTATGTTTAGAAAGCATGTTTTGATGTATCTGTTTTGCCATTATGTCAAATGATAAAACTTGTTCACACTGTTGATTAATAGAGAGAGCCAAGCTGTTGTTAAAGTAATATCTTACTCTACCTTAAGAGGCAGGGATTTGTGCTCCTCCAGTGGGAAGAGTTGCCGATTCAAAGGCACTGTAACCTGATAGGTTTAGGGTTATGGGTTTGAGCCCTGCTATTGACCATGTGTATTCATGTGAGAAAGTTGGCATTTTCTTATGGAAGATAGGGTACTTGTGCTGGTTCTTCCCAGGAACGATGGTTAAGTAACTGCCTGTCTGTAATAATGACCCAAATATGTTTGAAAAGGGCGTTAAACTCTTTACAACAACAACAACAAAGGCGGGGATTTGAACATTCAACATTGAAGCCTCTTAATGGCATATAAAAAAAATGAATGAAATATAAGAGTTTATAAAAAACAAAGAAGTAGATATTTTAATTAACTAAACTGCACGGCTACCTGACAGAAATTGAATATAAAGAAAGAAATGAAGACTTGCTGCTTCTTTATCATGCCATGTGAAATAATCTTGATAGATCACTGTGCCTGTAGCATTGATGCACAACAAAACCCAGGGTTCTAAATATGCTGGCTTGTACGCAAGATATATTCTGACTTTATATTGCAGGCTGCGCAGACAGGTATGTGGCCGCAACCTTCAATCACGCTGGGTACAGGCAAACCCAAAGCTGACCCCCAAACTTCCAAGATGGGTGAAATCAAACCAGAGGAAAAACTCAAACAGGTAGTTATGGTAAAGAGTGCAAATACTGTTCATTTTTACAAATCCTAATTCTATCATACACATCCAATATGAATGGTGATCTGATCTGATCTCACAGCAGCCAATGGATATCAACAGTGATTTTCCTGTTCATTTTATACATCGATTCTGTTATCCAACGGTTAGGGGGTTGGAGCACCGTGGTGGTGGTGGTGGTGGTGGGGTCGGTCGGTGGTGGTGGTGGTGGTGGGCGGTCGTTGCATTTTCCTTGTCCGAGCATAACTGAAAACTACAAGTGGAATTCAATACAACTCATACAAGGTCAAGCACATTGAGAGGAAGGCAGGCACAAGAACTATAACCCATCTTGTCAATACAGAGATGCCCTTTGTTACTTTTCCTTGTCCGACATAACTTGAAAACTACTGGTTGGAATTCAATACAACTTCATACAAGGTCAAGCACATTGAGAGGAAGTGCAGTGCAGAAGAACCATAACTCCATCTTGACAATTACAGAGTATTGCCCTTTGTTGCTTTTCCTTGTCCGACATAACTTGAAAACTACTGGTTGGAATTCAATACAACTTCATACAAGATCAAGCACATTGAGAGGAAGGCAGTGCACAAGAACTAAACTCCATCTTGACTAATTACAGAGAGCCCTTTGTTAGTTTTCCTTGTCCGGAGCATAACTTGAAAACTCTGGTTGGAATTCAATACAACTCATACAATGGTCAAACACATTGAGAGGAAGGCAGTGCACAAGAACTATTACCCATCTGACTAATTACAGAGTATTGCCCTTTGTTAGTTTTCCTTGTCCGAGCATAACTTGAAAACTACTGGTTGGAATTAATACAACTTCTACAAGATCAAGCACATTGAGAGGAAGGCAGGCACAAGAACTATAACTCCATCTTGAATAATAAAGAGTATTGCCCTTTGTTAGTTTTCCTTGTCCAGAGCATAACTTAAAACACTGGTTGGAATTCAATACAATTTCATACATAATGAAGCACAATGAGAGGAAGGCAGTGTACAAGAACCATAACTCATCTTGACTCATTTCAGAGATGCCCTTTGTTACTTTTACTTGTCCGGACATTATTCGAAAACTATTGGTTGGAATCAGTACAACTTCATACAATGGTCAAGCACAATGAGAGGAAGGCAGTGTACAAGAACCATAACTCTATCTTGACAAATTACAGAGTATTGCCAAGAACAAATCTCTTTTAGTTTGTTTGCAAGGTATTCTGTTACTACGAACTTTCTCAGTTTATAAAGCAGTCTTTTGGGGGTATTAATCACATTTAGTGATAGCTCTAGTTCATGATTTAATTGTCAGAGTTCCAAGGAAAAAAAAAGCTTTAAGTAGGTTATTGTTCACGTGTAATAATTTTAATGAAATCTTCCAAATCACAACAGCGCTAGATGGAACAGTTCTCTGAAATCATAACTCGGGAACAAGCAAGCCTATGTTGAACTGTGGGATATCTCTAATCCTTAAAGACCTACCTGCCATGAATTTAGTGTCACAGTATTTTCTCTATCTAGATTGACATATCCCGCTGGTACACAGGAAATCCCTGTTGTACTGCCTTAATGATTTTTCCTGATTTTCTCCACATTCTTTTTTCCCATTTGATGATTTATAGAGGAATCATATGCAAAAGTAATGTAATATCTGATTTACTCGTCTCTCAATGGCAGGTTTTTGATAGATGATAATGCGTATTGATCTACTGGGTTTATTTAATTATTAATGAAATACGCTTGCTATTGGTTATTACGGGGGTGTTACGCCAAACTATTGTTAGAAATATGCAACGGACCAGTGCATTTTAAAAATGCAGAATAGTTAATGCATGAAATGATGGTTTTAGACTAATGAATAATAGAACAGCATGTCAGTTGTCTAGAAAATGGAAATTAATGCTAATGAAGGAAGCTCATTTTTGTAGAAGTAATGCATTTCTTTTGATCTGTACTTTTCAACAGTAATTATGGTAATGAGACAGATTTTTTAAATTTACATGTAAACACAAGCATTCCGCAAACTGTTATATCAGTCAGAGTATTCTCACAGTAACCTAGTTTCTGGTCCTTATTTGACACGTTTATTGATTGTGGACAAAAAAGGTGGTTCAACAAAATTTGCAGCATAAAATAGACCGGCATTTGTTGTTGCAATCTTTTCAAACAGCTCTTCTTAACATCAACAGACTTTATAAAATCTTGTCAAGAACTGCTTATCTGATTTTGATTTGATTTAACTTAAGATAGTTTTAATCAACATCCATGAAGGAGAGGCAAAAAGTTATAAGTTCTGCCAATTATGGAGAATGGGTTTCTTTTATGAGCATGCAATAGGGAGGTTGTGTCAACCTGTGCCAGACAGCAACCACCAGCTTCTAAGTGACCATTTTCAGCCAAGTGGGTTCAGCAGTCCTGCAAGATAGGATCTGCATATTTAAGGACTGATTTGACTTGACACCGTATATCTGGTGTCTGTAAAAGTGATCAACATACAGCTATCTCCCTGATTGATTTATCCATATTCTCTGATGGTCTGGATAGATTTAATGGTATGCCTGCTTGTTAAGAATGCACTCTAGGCTTAGTTAAGTTGATAACAGACCTGCTGTTAGTATAGATTTATAGACTAGCTTATTGATTCATTGAGAATTTAAGAGGATTTTGTCAGTCAGTTGGGCACTTTACCTATAGAGTCATCTTATGTAGACAGACAAGGTCTTGTTTTCATGTTCAGAAATATTTTTAAAAAGAAGTGTACAAATCAAGCATATATATTTTTACTTGCAGGAACAGTTGCGGGAGTCAGATTTCCGGTATGCTGAGATGATGCGTAAGCATCAAGAGTTGATGTCCCAGCAGGAGGAGTATTTACGTTACCAGAAGATGCTGTCAGGTGGAGCTGATCAGAAACCAGACATCAAACCGGACCTCCGAAAAGATCCAGGGTCAGCACCATATGAATGCCATTCTATTAAGCGTGAGCCCGGCTTGACCAGTAATGTGAAACAGGAAGTTCAGGCCAACTTTAGTCTTTATGGTTACAAGCCTGAAAAATATTCTTTCATTACAACTGATCAGTTACAGTCATATGAACTTGAGAAAAACAAGGGTGAAAAAGCTATGATAGACTCTAAATTGAATCGTTCGCAGTCACCTCGTAAAAAAGACTTATCGGTTCCGCCCCCATTGATAAAAGACTCCAAACCTTACAGTTCTGTGATAGTTGAAAACAAAACAAAAGATGGAAGTTTAAAGTCATCAAGTCCACAGTACACTTCACATATGTCCCCACATCATCAGCCTAAACCTGCACACACACCAGAACGCCCTCATTCATGTTCTTCAAGTCCTGGAGCTCATGGGATGAACCCAATAGCCGCACATTCACAACACGTAGCTGCTCTAAGAGCTGATGCGGCCAGACAGGGCACCTCTAGATCTCAGAGCCCATTGAGAATTGCCAGTCCGCAGCAACTGTCAGCGGCAGTGATGGAACCCATGGACTATAGGTGTAGTCCAAATGTGAACAAAGCACGAGGAAGTCCAGGGTCAAACCCAGGACATCATCCATCAAGTGTGAATACAACTGGATCTTTCTCTCCTGCAATAGCTCAACCACCGGTCTCATTACCTCATTCATCTGTTCCATTCACATACAGTTTAATTCAACAGGGACTAGTTCCAAATCCCATTTATTCAAATAATTCCAGTGGAAAAACTAGTGACTCTCAAAGAACTGTTTCTGTGACTGGAACTGCGCAGGTTCCGCGGGCTGCGCAGTCCCCTCACACTGCATACAGAGAACAAATGCAGCAACAAAGTGCAATGGGATCAAAACGAAAAGGTCAGAAAGAAAGTACCAATCGTAAACGACAGAAAGGTAATGAGATGTCTAGCCACAGTCCTACAGCACCCAGCAATAACAATCCATTGAATTTATCAGTACCCTGTACAACTCCACAGATTGTGTCGAACCAGTCGCCATACACAACCAGCAGTAGTAGTGTTCCATCATCTGCCATGTCCACAACGCAGGCAGGAACGGCAACTACCACTTCTTCACAGGCGGTAATCAATAACAGAATACATGGCTTGACTGGTTTCATGGACAGTTTCAAATCATTTGTTGAAAACACTGTACAAAATGCTTTTATGTCTGACCCAGAATTAGCTAAGCCAAAAGAAGGTCAGATGAAAAAGCCAGCCAGTGCGGGAGAACTACGGGATCTCCAGCAACAACAATTACAGCAACAACTGACGCAAAAACCTCAACCGTATAAGCCTAAAAGTAGTCTTGAAAGATCGAGTACCCCAGTCACATCACAACCAAGTACACACAATGAGGAAGGGTCAAATTTATCAAACAGTGGTAATAGCAATTCTGGACTGTCTTACATTGAAAGTATAAACCGTGTTGCAAATGGACAAATCGACACAGACAGTGATACGTTAAGTGCTCCTAGTCCCCCACCTCATTTAAAACAAGATAACACACCATCACCTCATAAAGCTGCAAAGCATCCTAATTTAAAAAAGGCGTGGTTACAAAGACATTCCGATGAAGACAAACAAGAATCTAAGCCACAAGATCAGGTCACTGGACCTGCTGTTGTAGCAGACGGCACCAATTCAAACCAAAATAATCCATCAAGTGATCTTGAAAAGGATAAGGAAGTGAAAAACTGTTACGTAAATTGTTCATACATATCTCCGGGTAAAGACGGGGGTAGCAAGTCCCCTATAAGTGCTATTTTGGCAAATGGAAATATGGAAAAAAGCGAGACCAATGACAGTTCTACAACTTCAGCCTCAGAGACCGAAACACAGGTAAGGATTTTTTTCAGTTTTGCTCCAGAATTTTTGGGGTGGTGGAAGTTGGGGATAGGAGTTCTGGTTGGAAGTCATATGAAAGAGATTGGTCCTTTCTCTTCACATCCAGTTAGTTGATTCTGACATTGTTGTCAATGGTTTCAAGGGAACCTGTTGCTATCTAGACTGTGATCTTTATACACTAGACAAATGTTACAATGTAAATAAGAAAACATGTTTGACCCAGTTTAAAGATGCAGGATAAACAATTTCACTGCTTTGATCTTTTATGCATAGGAATCAGATTTATAAATGCAAATGAGAAAAGACGGTTAATGAAGAATGGCAAAGTCAGTTATTTATATCATGAGTCATGCTAGATGGGAATTTTTTGGTTTTAATTAACTCTAAATTTGAATGACTGTAGGCAACTGACAGTAGCAACCCTCGAAAACGAGTCAAAAGCAAGAAAGAAAGAACAGTCAATCCAAAGAAACTCAAACTGGATTCTGACGAGAATTCATCCACAAGTACTGGTCAGAGTAAAAAGAAAACCAGCCGCCGAAATAAAGAACCAAAGACGAAGGTAGGTTTATGAAGAAATTTACTTTTGAATTAATTGCATCAGAGAGAAAAGGATTAGCTTTCACTGTTGTTTTAAATGAAACTGTGGAAAAGCACAAAACTAACTGTGTGAAGGAGACACATCTGTCATGTAACTTGATTTTGGTGTTTGTAAAATCGTCAGTAATCTAGGGCATGCAGTTTACATGTATCAGTGTCCTTCCACTGGCATAATGATAGGCTCATTTGCATATAGAGTACACAAGAAAAATTACCACAATATTAGCTGACAATTACAAGCATCAAATAGCTTACTACATGCAATCATCGAGAAATGCAATGTGTGAGATGGTTTGTACTTCAATCAGAATTGCTTTCATATGGTGTAATGATAATGATTTCTGTCAAAAGTAATACACAGTGAAATATAGATATTCCTAGAAAAGTCTTGCATTTCACATTTCTGTTACTATAGCCACTGCATTTTCTTTCAACTTGCGCTGTAGTACTGTGTTAAAAGTCTCATGAATGGAAAGCTGATTGGCTAGTAATGAACCAATTTTCAAAGATAACCAATTAAAAAACAGTCATTTCCGACAAGGTCAAAAGAAAAGTTTCACAACCTTCAGTGAGAAACTCATCAAATTAAAATGTGACATAGATGTGAGAGCCTGTCTTGTCAATTAATGATGAGAAGCTCTTAATAACATTGATCAATCACCAATCTAGATTCCAGCCAGACTTGATACTAGGTTCAGATATTTCTCCAGACTCATCAAGTCTCCCTAATTATTCCACTGTAATTAGCTTGCACTTGTGTGCCATGTGTCCCTCAAAGAGAGCATACTTTTACCCACTGTCAGTCCATTAGTCACTTTGTGTGGGATTCTTTCTTTCTCATAGACATAACATTATCATACTTTTTATGGGATTCCAACTTCACACACTTCAAACACTTTAAGAGTGTCAAGAAGAATAAACCCTACCTTCTTACTAAAATGGTTTTACCAGATTTTGACTTACTTCTTCTGTAATATGTAATTTTTAGACAACTGACGTAAAACTTTGATGAAAATCAGACTGCATCATCACTTTCATAATCCATTCTGGTTAAAAACTAATGAAGTGCGTAAGATAATAATCTAATAATCTTGTCAAAATTGAAACTCATAAAAATTAATTAAAGACCACCACCAAACAAAGACTACCATTAAAGACCAGTACACCAGTTATCTACAGTAGGAACATCTCTGAATAGGGACCATCTATCATTAAAAACCCACCCCTTCAACTTCAGTGCAGTGGTCTTTGTTCACAGGCTTCACTGAACATAATAAAACAGGAAATTACGCCAAGGTTGTCTGTATCTAGTTCATTGAAAGGGGGGTATAAATACAAGAGTCTGAACATATAATTAAGACAGCAGCAAAGAAGAAACCTGGATGAACCCAATAAATAAATGTTTGTACCTAGAGCATGAAGTGGTTTTCTTATCAACCACAGATCAGATCTACGGAAAAAGTAAGCAAGGAACATCTGGTTTAAATTATTGTCGGGGAATTATTGATGTAACATAAAAACAACAAAAAATCATCCGAAATAGCTCCTGAGAAAAATCCCTGCAAAAGCCATTAAAATGAAGCTCTTGGTTTTGTTCCAGAGATTTGAGATTTTTTACATGGAATTTAATGATGCCTGTGGAATAAAATGTAGGATTTATGTTACTGCCGCTAATGAAGGAAATGCAAGGCGTGCTAATCAATAAAATACGCTGGAGGGGGAATAAGATTTTGTAGATTAAAAAATAAGATGAAAATTTGGTTAAATTTCCAGGAAAAGAACTGAAATGCAGTGGTTTCGGAATGATAATTAACATTTATATCTTGTTTCATTGAAGTTTATGAAACTGACAAAAATTTGTGTCCGTTTGGTTATGTAGATTAAACCATAACTTGAAAATCCTGTTAAATTTCCGAGAAAAGAAAGAAAACTGACTGTTAAAACATAGAATTTTCAAACATTTATGTTATGTTTCATTCAAGTTTATGATCAAGACAAAACAGACAATTTGAAATGTTGCAACATGTCTTGTTGAACCACTTGTAAGAAAACTACAGAGAGGTAATATGTTTTGCCTGGGACAAGGTCATGCCCATGCTGACGTGTTAATTGAACAAAAACACGATGATGAGTGAATCTGTCAGCATGAATGAGTGTTTAACATTCAGCACACAGACCAGTAGTTGTCAGACGTCACAAATGTTTAAACAATTACATATATAGCTGAGATATACAACAGCCAGTTTTTGTGAAAACATCTCCGTCTTTTGGGGCAGCTGCTAGCAGCATGGTTAGCTAAATTATTTATTTACAATTTCTGAAAAATGATAAAAACATTTTATTTGCAGTTAATCTGATTTAAGATTGCCTCTTCATTCCCCAAATATATTTTGACTAGGTTACCAGCAAAATTAGGCTTGCTGCAGGTGATGTAAGCTTTGAGGTGACTGATGATCACATTAGCATTAGTCCTCACAGAAATCCTTGTTTTTGTTGTTTGCATTCATAAAGTTTCTGAACAATCAATTTCATTAAATTGAATTACATTTAATTGTTTTGTATGTCATTAATCAAGCCACTAGAAATTGATCAATGTGAAAAAACTTGAGGTGGTTTGAGATGCCCCCTGTGATCAAAGAATTGCTTTGAGATGGTCCCTAGACATGTGAAATGTTATGTGCTAGGGTAATGTTATTCAAAATGTCATGTTTTAAGTGTTGTTTCCTGAGCTTTTGACCCTGTATTATAAATGCTACTTGTAACATGTCCCAGAACATGATATATTGTAATGTGACACCATATTAAACACAATTGTATCCTTGGGGGTTTCCCTAGGAGTTTTTTTTATAGATGTAATGAATAAGACATGTGCAGGTAGAGGTACAAAGAATTCTCTTTCATCATGACAAATTTAATAAAAAAATCAAATTTGTACCAAAGTTGTCTCCCGGAATGAGAGCAAGTCGTTGTAAAACATGAAACCAATATAAATAAACAACACAGGGGGAAGACCAGTAAGATAGCTTGAGTAATCTAAAGTCATTTAGGTGTTCATGCTCAACTAAATGAGGTTTAGGTTTTCAAGGCACCATGGTATAGGGTTAGGGTGTAGAGGCACTGTGTCAGCAGTTTTGAATCTCAACTGTGATAGCTATCTGAACAGTCTCTTTTTTCTTGGTACTGGTCAGAACTCCAGGAGACAATCTGCAAGAATAGATAATAAAACAACTTCAAAGATATTCCATTTAAAGGTTGCATAATATTATAATTGTTTACTGATCAAAGAACAAGAATGTCTTGTTTCTATCAAAATGGTTTACTTTGACCTCTACTTTCAAAAATTGTGTTTTTTATTTTCAGAACAATGCGGACAATATGTCAGAAGAGCAGATCAAGAAAATCGTAGAGAATTGCCGGGAATCAGTGAAAGACAAAGACCCCAAGCAGACAGAAGAAGCTTATGATAAAACCTTGGACTCTGAAGAAACACCAGAACAAAAGAGTGAGCAGACGGACATTGAAACCGAACCACAAGATGCTGAAAATAGCAAAAAGTCTGAAAAGAAGGAAAAGAAGAAAAGTAAGGAGAAGAAAGATAAAAAGAACAAGAAAGAAAAAGAAAAACAGCAGAAAGAGTCAAAAGAGAAAGCAAAGGAGCAGGAAAAATCAGATGAAGAAATGGAACCAACTGAACCAGTGTATGTTCCTCCTCCCTCCATGTTTAAAGATGCAGAACCCAAAGGTAAATATGTTGTCTTCTTGTTACATGCAAAGATCAAGAAATTGTAAGATTGTTTAAAAGGTTTTGCTGAATAGAGGGATAAAACAGTACTGAATTCCAGTGTTTAAACAGTACTTCCTTACATTTATGTTTCTCTATGTGAAATGGGGGTTATTGTAATACTGTGTATCATGTCATATGTCATATAGCAATGGGTTTTGCTTGCAGTTCAGTTTAAAACTTTTAACAGAAGAGCTGTTCCTGTTGGTACGCCTGTGTAATAAAGGCCAGTGTGTTAAGGTAGATCACATCTTAAAGCTGCTTTGGTATCTGAAAAAATGGGACCTACTCGCAATGTCTCCATAACATCTCTGAGCTTACATCTAAGCCAGATTCATTTACATACAGGTTCTACATTTATTCATTTTAAAGTAACAGTGCTTTCAAATTTGAGTTGAATTTTGTGTATTAACTTTTGACAGTTCAGCAGAGCAGCATGATGAAGGAGTTAGTACGCGTTCCAGACTCGGTTCTTCGCAAGA